>CAUDMG010003561.1:357500-575000 GCA_958450375.1 Homarus gammarus | reverse complement strand
AGGGTAGAACCGACCCTCCTTCCATTGGACGGTGAGAGTTTTCAACATAGGACTTCAAACACATCCAACGAAGCCCTTGTGGACGTCAGTGCTCGAGGATTCTGGACGCGGGGACAGCGAGCTTTCTTCGACATCAGGATTTTTTATCCCATGGCCGCATGTCACAGTAACTTAGCTCTCGATGCTGCACACAGGAGGAACGAGAACGACAAGATAAGGGCATACGGGGAGAGAATTCAGAAAGTTGATCAGGGCAGCTTCACTCCTCTAGTGTTCACAACCTCTGGTGGGATGGGACCAAGTGCAAGATGCTTCTACGCCAGACACGCGGAGGTGATCTCTGAACAGAAGCAGCAGCCCAGAAGTTATGTTACAGCCTGGATGAGATGTCGACTGTCCTTCTCTCTCCTTCGGTCGGCTTTGCTCTGCCTCAGGGGAACGAGAGCAACGGATGCAAAGCCGACAACAGTTGCAGATATTGACTATGAGGCTACAGTCACTGAATGCTGCATAGATCTGCGGCTCAACACAGCTAGGATAGCTACTTATGCATTAGGATATTTAATATTAAGGTAATAAAATGGTGGCGAAGGTATGGCTATTGGGGGAGGCTGGAGGCCATTAATGTAAAAAAAAAGTAGTAGTAGTAGTAGTAGTAATAGTAGTCTTGTTATCGTCTTATCATCGTCGTTATCCCCCCCCCCCTTCCCCCACAGTAATCTAGTTAGTATTCTTATTTCCAAGGTCAACAAATGTGAGGTATTTAACTTACGTTGTGGGATATAATAACAGAAACAACGAACACAACCAACAATATGTGTATTATTTCTTCTCATAAAAATACATACAATAAATATATTAAAAAAAATACATTATTTATGAACGTGTGAATTATTCTTTTGGTTTTGGGAAATGTGATGATGGGGAGGTGAAGAGGGAAGAGAGGTGGTGTGGTTAATGGAGAGGGAGAGAGAGAGAGAGAGAGAGAGAGAGAGAGAGAGAGAGAGAGTTTTGCAGGTAATGGAGGAGGGAGAAGCCTAAGGTGGGAGATAACAAAGAGACTGAGAGAAGGAGAGACAGACCCATCGTCGGAGTACGGTAGTTGAAAGCGTCACACGAGAGACAAGATACGGTCCCAGCTTACATCTAAGAGACGAACAGTAACATAACAATACTCTACAAACTTTATACCCTCATTAATTACTATAATACATATTTTATATATATATAATAGCACTTTAACTAACCTTCTAAAGCTATCTATAAGACTTGAGCATGAAGCACACGGAGGTCTGGGAGAGACAATAGGACTGTAACTTTGTCCTACTAGACGTGAGAGATTGGTTCTGATTCAGGGATTCAAATCCAGATTTTTCTCTGTTGAGCAAATGTGTAGCTTTTAGAACCTCCTGTGATGCATCAGTGAGGGAAGAGTGTTTGTCTATGGCAACGTAAACATAACCTATGTTCCGACGGTGGGCGACACCTGAGTATCTCGGAGCACTATCTGTAAACGTAACTCCCTGGCTTATGTTCTCTT
Organism: Homarus gammarus; assembly: GCA_958450375.1. Taxonomy (NCBI): domain Eukaryota; kingdom Metazoa; phylum Arthropoda; class Malacostraca; order Decapoda; family Nephropidae; genus Homarus; species Homarus gammarus. The sequence continues at coordinate 573,460 of CAUDMG010003561.1, read as the reverse complement.
CTGCAGACAGTCGTTAATGCTCGCTTTTGAGTGAAGAACTACCAGCGCTGAGGCTCTAGTCCAGCGACCCATTCCGGCTGGGCAGCGTTCAGAAGACGCACCACACTGTCAGGGACCTCCAGCCTCTGCCTCCGGCTTTCTGAGGGCTTCCCGAATGGGTGACGAAAACGGAAGGACGGAGGCCGCCTGGCACCAGATTCAGTACTTTGAGGCCAAGCATTGTAGGGTCCATCACGGGGCTTCTCGGGCAGGACGAGGCTGTAGGGATGTCCCGGTATGACCAACGGTGCCAGGACTGGCTTGGGTGGCTTATGAGGTTTATCAGTTGTCGTCGTGGCTGGCTCATGTGGCTTGTATGAGGGCTTTGGCTTGATTGTAGTCGTCGGTGTCTTGGTCGTCACAGAGTAGGCCATGGTGGTGGTCGTCGGTGTCTTGGTCGTCACGGAGTAGGACATGGTGGTGGTCGTCGGTGCTTTGTAAGTCGATGGCTTCGTCGTGGGAGGGCCATAGGATGGAGGCATGTGGGAAGGCCTCTGGTAGGAGGTAGGGCGGGGTCTGTAGGAGGGGGCAGGCGGAACTCCGTACACCGGCCTGGGGTGAGTGTACGGTCTAAAGTCCTCTGGTTTGGGCTCCTGGATGTGGACATGGGAGGTGGGGGGACGGTAGGGCCTGAAGGACGAGGTTGGCTTGTACTTCACGGTGGAGGGTCGACCGTAGGACTTGGTGGGCGTAGGCGGAGGACCATACGTGTGTGAGATTGGTGGGCCATACACGCTGGGCGGAGGGCCTCCGTACATGTTTACCGGAGCAGGTACAGGTGCTGGGGCAGGTGCACGTACAGGTGCTGGGGCAGGCGAACGTACAGGTGCTGGGGCAGGTGCACGTACAGGTGCTGGGGCAGGTGAACGTACAGGTGCTGGGGCAGGTGCACGTACAGGTGCTAGGGCAGGTGAACGTACAGGTGCTGGGGCAGGTGCACGTACAGGTACTGGGGCAGGTGAACGTACAGGTGCTGGGGCAGGTGCACGTACAGGTGCAGGTGCTGGGGCATGTACAGGTGCTGGGGCATGTACAGGTGCTGGGGCAGGTGCACGTACAGGTGCAGGTGCTGGGGCATGTACAGGTGCTGGGGCACGTACAGGTGCTGGGGCAGGTGCACGTACAGGTGCTGGGGCATGTACAGGTGCTGGGGCAGGTGCACGTACAGGTGCTGGGGCATGTACAGGTGCTGGGGCATGTACAGGTGCTGGGGCAGGTGCACGTACAGGTGCTGGGGCATGTACAGGTGCTGGGGCAGGTGCACGTACAGGTGCTGGGGCATGTACAGGTGCTGGGGCAGGTGCTGGCCTGTCGACCGGGAAGACAAGAGGGGAAGGCTCTGCACCAGGAGCTGGGACTCTGATGTCAACCTCTGGCATCTTTTGCCTGTAGATAAACACGTGACTAGTTAACACAACACGTGACTAGTTAACACAACACGTGACTAGTTAACACAACACGTGACTAGTTAACACAACACGTGACTAGTTAACACAACACGTGACTAGTTAACACAACACATGACTAGTTAACACAACACGTGACTAGTTAACACAACACGTGACTAGCTAACACAACACGTGACTAACTAACACAACACGTGACTAGTTAACACAACACGTGACTAGTTAACACAACACGTGACTAGTTAACACAACACGTGACTAGTTAACACAACACATGACTAGTTAACACAACACGTGACTAGTTAACACAACACGTGACTAGTTAACACAACACGTGACTAGTTAACACAATACGTGACTGGTTGACGCAACAAACTCCTCGTGTTTCCTTACCCAAAGTCACCCATGGACGCAGCGATCTGAGCCTGCAGAGCATCTAAGGACGCCTGCTCTATCTCCTCAGGGATCTGCCCCTCCTGCGTGGGCGTGAAGGGCGCGATGTCCGGGAGGGCGGCGAGGTTCACTTGGTCCTCAGGCAGCTGTTGGACCACCTCCTGTACCGACACACCCACTACATACTCTTCCCTCTCCGTAGCCTGTGGGAGAAGAAGTGGTATGTGACACGAATTCTCTCTCTCTCTCTCTCTCTCTCTCTCTCTCTCTCTCTCTCTCTCTCTCTCTCTCTCTCTCTCGATAAATGGTGACTACTCAATCGTTTACGTCGCCAGCAGGTGAAATTTACTGCTGCTGTAGTTATATTCAACAGTCATCGATATCCACTCCTCCTCCTCCTACACACCACTCACCACGCCCCCCCCCCCCCCCCCCCATACACTCACACCCTTACCTCCGGGTCCTCAGCAACAAAGAAATTCTCTAGGTCCGCCTCAGAAATCTCTGGCACAATGTCTGGAGGCGTCTCGTCGAACACTTCCCCGGTGTCAGGGTCGTCTGCGATGATCTCCGCCAGCCTCCCCATGTCCTGCAAAACAACTCCTGCTTCAGGCATGGTTGGGTAGATGGCACAGTTCATGTAGTCAGCAGCTTCACACACAGAGGGAAAGTTTCTACAACAATGATTGAAAAGTTTGTTTCAGTCACTTTGGAAAGTTTTCCACAAGACTACAGCTGCAGCCAAGATGGACAGGACCTGCAGAGGAAGATACTGAAATTTTTAGTCAAGATTGGAAAAGTCTCACATAAAAACTTCAGTTTCAGACTCGGTGGTGGAGCTTTAGAGAGGAAGCAAGACATCACTGACTTACCTGGACAGATATGGGCGGTAATTCCCCACCAGTAATGATCTGGATCTCTGGATTTAAATCCGTAGGTTCCTCAGGAACAGCATTAACTTCCTCTACTGGTACCAAGGGAGCAGCCACGTCCACTATCCCTCCAGTTCCAGCGCGAGTCGCCGCCTCTTCCTCCTTTGGAAGCATTTCTCCAAAACCACTTGGTTCCATGACCATTAAGTCCTCCTGTAGGGGTACTGCAGCCTCTGGCACCACCACTACAGGGATCAAAGGATCGTCGACGTTTCTTCCCGTCCCTGTCGGGGCAACAGGCAGAACCACGGGCTCACCAGCAGTAGTATCAGCAATATCAGTAATGACTTGTTCAGTCTCTACATCCAGGCCAGTGACATCAGTCTCTGTGTCAACTACAACTGCTGAAGGAACTTCAGCTTCTGAAGTCAGAGAATCTAACAATAATGTCGCTGGAGGAACAGTATCAACAACTCCTGCCAGACTTGGCTCCTCGGACAAGGTGTTAATGGGAACTTCAAACTCAACTCCTCCAGATAGTTCAGCTTCTTTACCTGCAGCTTCAAGGACAGAGTCAGCAGGTGCTTCTGCAAGAACAGGGTCAGCAGTTACTTCTGCAAGAACAGGGTCAGCAGTTGCTTCTGCAAGAACAGGGTCAGCAGTTACTTCTGCAAGAACAGGGTCAGCAGTTGCTTCTGCAAGAACAGGGTCAACAAGTGCTTCTGCACGAACAGGGCCAGCAGGAGTTTCTGCAAGAACAAGGTCAGCAGGTGTTTTTGCAAGAACAGGGTCAGCAGGTGTTTCTACGGGAGCCGGATCAGCAGGTTCTTCTGCAAGAACAGGGTCAACAAGTGCCTCTGAAAGACTTGGGTTAACAGGTGTTTCTGCAGGAGTATGGTCAGTAGCTACCGCTACAGGGGCCGCGTCAGCAGCTTCAGCTTCCATCGTGTCCTCTGGAACAAATTCTGGTTTCTCAGTTGGAGCTGCGTCTGTTACAGGGGCTTCTGTGGGGACTGGATCAACAGCTGACTCTTGTACAGGAGGTGAATCAGCCTCTCTTGTTTCTGTTGGAACAGGATCAACGGAGGGCACGTCTGTGGGAATGGATTCAGTGTTGGGTACTTCAGTAGGAAGTAAACCAACAGACTGAACAACAGGAAAGATCTCATCTTCGGGAGCAATGGACAACTGTGCTGCTGCTAATTCATGGGATATTTCACCTTGGTCCAGTGGCTGTGATACCTCGATAATAACCTGTGGCGGACCAGCGTCCAGTGGCACACTAATTTGGCCACCAGTCTCCTGATCAAGTACATTGGCTACGGCGACCCCAAGAGGTGCTCCTGGTAGCTGAGAGTCGTCAAAGGAATTTAGTGTATCATGAGGAACTCGTGGACCAGCCGCACTAAGAGTGATCCCTGTTTCTTGAGGAATCTGAGGACCTGTAGATGCAAGGATGATGCCAGCGTCACTGGCAGACTCGAGCATAATTTGAGGTTCCTGTGGTCCTGCGGCTGACAGAGGAACACTCGTCAGGACACCACCAGAAGTGACAGCACCATTTCCAGTCACGGAGAACCCATCCAAAACGACGAAGTCTGTCTCATCCGATCCAGTATTAAAATTCTCCTTAGATTCTACTTCCAAGGTCTCGGGATCATTGTCAAAGAGGTCATCCAGTTCGACTGTCTCACTACTGATGCCAGCTGGGTCGATGCTGATAGCTGTGGGTGGTGGAAACACGCCCATGGGTCTGAACAAGGAAGTATCATCATCAAACTCTTCACCCGTGATATCACCCCCAAGATCCTTCTGTAGTTGGGCTTGTAAGAGATCTTCAAGGCTGTCTAGATCCTCAGGAGATTCAGGCAGCGCGATGAATTTCGGGAAGGTGAGGTCATCGACTGTGTCCCCCAGGGGGAGACTGATGGCTGTGGTCCGCCCCAGTTGTTGCTGCGCCGCGGCCCCGGCAGCCAGCACACACAGCGCCGCCACCGTCGCCCCGGTCAACTTCCATCGCCTTTCCTGGGAACAAAACAGTCACTTGTGATTATCTGCCATCACCAGGTCACGAATACATTACTGTGATTTATTCAACACTTATGGTACTGTACAATTACAACACATCCACAAGTTATTCCAACTTTTTTAAATGTAATGTACTGTATTCGTCGGTTGTTGTCAAATATTCAAAAGAATTGCAATAAATTTGATTCCTTATATTTAATCAACATCGTCATGATAATGTACAGTAGAAAACCTTAAAGATTATTCCGTGATACAGCCGAGATGCCTTGACGACACCACCACCAGACGATTGTTGTCAGTCCTAAACAAATGGCATCAACATGACACTGAGACTCTACTTTAACCAGATATCTTGACTTAATATCAGTAATGACACCAAACTAACGTGTAAGAAACTTGACAACATATTCACAGTCGTTAGTACTGCCCGAACAAATTATCACGAAAAGACATATAACGTTGACTTTCAGCTGTTGTAAATGCGTCTAATTACAACCAATTTAAAAAATGGCATCTTCGTAAATCATCCAATCAGAGTATTATTTCTTGTAAAGCAGCCAATCAGAGTAAACCCTCTTGGTAAAGTAACCAATCAGAGTACACAGCTAAATCCAGGACCGCCAGACGTGTGTAATACATCATGGCAGTAACAGACGTGCCTGCTAGTGTGAGAGAGAGAGAGAGAGACATGACTTACCTTAACCTAGACATGACTTACCTTAACCTAGACATGACTTACTTTAACCTAGACATGACTTACCTAAACCTAGACATGACTTACCTAAACCTAGACATGACTTACCTAAACCTAGACATGACTTACCTTAACCTAGACATGACTTACCTGTCTGTGGGTAGGTCGGTTCGCTTGTACGTCCGTCCCACTGAATTACTATACAACTGTTTGAATGTTTAAAATTATGTAAAATTAAATGAACTTAATCCATATTTCGGGCTGTTATGAGGATAATTATTATTTTGTATTAATATTTCCCAGTTTTGGATCATTTCTTTGGGAGAATTGTGTCTTAAAAATTGTTAACTAAAGATTCAAAAGTTTAATGACGTTTTAGCGTGATAAAACCTGACGTGAGAGACCTCAGTTTTCCGGGAAATTCTGGGTTGATGGTTTAAATGTTTTAAATATATATTTTATTATTTGTTCAACCCAACAGTTTGTGGCCGGTAGAGCTCAGTCAGCTGGTGTGTGAGTGGCGAGACTAAAAGTTTTTAAGCTGTTGCATGTTGGAAGAAGCAGAACAGGTCCCTTTAAACATTACTGCACTTATATCTTTCACACACACACACACACACACACACACACACACACACACACTACACCTTGACTACTGATAAACACTGAACCGATAACATTTAACTCACACTATATATATATACACATGTTCTCTCAATCCATCAACTTATCGTACAGTACATAGTTGTATTTACCACAAGATGCGTCTCATTATCTTCCCTGCCTGACGTACGACCAACCCCCTCAACGTAACTAAGTGTCAATTACTCTTTATCTTCGTTGTTCGTAGAGGCTGTGGGGAGTAGATAACGAGAGGGGAGGAGAGAGGACGTTGAAGGGTATATTACTGGGTAGGATGGATGAGTGAGCTGGGTAGGTGATGGGTGAGTTGAGAGGGACGGGTGAGTAAACTGAGGGGACGTCATACCTAATACTCAAGCTCCTAAGCCTATCGAAATACATTAATACAACAACAACAACAACACGCTGATGAAACGAAACCAAATAAATCATTAATTAGATTCTCCTCCCCAAAAAGATATCAATATGGACCTCATCTCACCTCCTTCTGACACAGTCTATTCAGGTAGTCAGTGTGTCATCTCCTCTGATTACCCAAGATGCTCTGGGTTTGTTTACTTCTTGTGGGATTCGGAATTCATTATCGGTCCTGGCGAAAACATTGGTCCCTTTATCTAGTTTGTTGTATTAGTCAGTCAGGAAGGGTATGTGTGGGTCTTGGGAGGGATGGGTGGGTGTGGGTGTGGGTGTGTGTGTGGGTGGGTGCATGTGTCTGGAAGGGCGGGGTGGGGCGGAGCACGGACGGACTGACTGACACCATATGGTCTAATAGGGAGAGTGAGAGCAAGAGTAATAGGGAGAGTGAGAGCAAGAGTAAGATTTTTTATCGTCTCTCTCTCTCTCTCTCTCTCTCTCTCTCTCTCTCTCTCTCTCTCTCTCTCTCTCTCTCTATCTATCTATCTCTCTCAAGACAACTCACCCAGCCACGACCCTTTTAAGACATACATAAGACATTGAGTTAAGACGTCACTTGAAAAATACAAGACAGGTACATCCCGCTGAGGTGTGAGACAGTGGGGTGGGGAGTAGAGGCTGAGTGTTCCTACGTAAACACGCTGTCACCACCTCTGTTTTCATGACCCGCCGGCGATTTATTTCACCGCTACCTTACAGAATTTATGAATCGACTTTTGCTGTATTCAGAATTTTATGAATCGTCTTTTGCGGCTTTCAGAATTTATGAATCGTCTATTGCGGTTTTCAGAATTTATGAATCGTCTATTGCGGTTTTCAGAATTTATGAATAGTCTATTGCGGTTTTCAGAATTTATGAATCGTCTATTGCGGTTTTCAGAATTTATGAATCGTCTTTTGCGGTTTTCAGAATTTATAGATCGACTTGATGGATCCCCGTCTTAGCTCTAATTTCCTTCGTCCTCCGCTTCCCGTCTACCCGCCATTGAGTATTGACAAAATGAGTTCGACCATCCGTCCATCATGACACCTACGTTAAATAACTTGATAGAGACTTAATGGATTGATTTAAAACTAGGTGTAAAGCTTTCTCTTGCGAATATCCAGATGGAGTGTGATAAATAATGCGTCTCGTCCTTGATTACCGGAGTTGTGGCTTCTGTTCCGCTTTGAGAATTTTGGCTGGAAAAAATATTACCTTCATTTGGTTTTGTTTTTTTTTAGTTTAGTGGTGTTGTTTGGCCCTTGAAACTGAGTACGGTGTTACCTCCCCCCCCCCCCCCCCCTTATGAGTACAATGATTTCGCCCATTGAGTAAAACATTAAATCTATTGAATACGATAAATTAACCTCTTAAGTACAACCCTTTGAGTACAATGACCTTGAGTGAGTTAAATGATATGACATCGTACTCAGAGGGTCAAATCATCGTACAGTACTCAAATAGTTATCTTACAATTCTAATTCATTGTACTCAAGTTAAAATCAATCATACTCCAAGGATTATCAAACTGTGTTAATTTACTGTACTCATGGGACTAAATCATCGTACTTAATTGCTAATTCACCATACTCAGGGGTCCATTGCATCGGACTCAAGGGATAATTATTTAACTATACTAAGTCAATGTAATCAGAGATAGACTAAACTCATCGTACTCAAGAGGCTGACACACACACACACACACACACACACACACACACACACACATCACGCAGATCAATAAAATAGTGTTGTGTTGTGTTGTGTTGTGTTGTGTTGTGTTTTGGAGGGGTGATTTTGATGATGGTGGTGCTGTGGTGGTAGTGGCGAGTGGTGGTGGTAGCGGCGAGTGGTGGTGGTGGTGGTGAGTGGTGGTGGTGGTGGTGGTGGTGGTAGTGGTGGCTATGTGGTGATGCTGGTGGTAGCGGTGAGTGATGGTGGTGGTGGTGGTGGTAGCGGCGATTGGTGGTGGTGGTGGTGGTAACGGCGAGTTGTGGTGGTGGTGGTGGTAGTGGTGGCAATGGTAGCGGTGAGTGGTGGTGGCAATGGCAGCGGTGAGTGGTGGTGGTGGTGGTGGTGGTAACGGCGAGTGGTGGTAGTGGTGGCTATGTGGTGGTGGTTGTAGCAGCGTCAGATAGCCAGGTCGAGTGTGAGGGCCGCCCAGGGACTCCTAAGATACCACGATGGCCGAGTGAGACATAAACCCAAGGTAGACCTCCAAAGACTACCTCACTCCCTCACCTGTCATCAGATGGTCCCTCGCCTGTCATCAGATGGTCCCTCACCTGTCATCAGATGGTCCCTCACCTGTCATGAGATGAACTGTCACCTGTCATCAGATGAACCTTACTGTAGCAGACCGCGTGTGTGTGTGTGTGTGTGTGTGTGTGTGTGTGTGTGTGTGGTTAGTTTAGGTTGGGTTAAATTAGGCTGGTTTAGGTTAGTTTAGGTTTGGTTAAGGTTAAATTAAGTTAGGTTATGTTAGATTAGGTGAGACCAGATTAGTTTAAGTTAGATTTGGCTAGATTAAATTAGGTTAGGTTAGTCTTAGTTGTGTGTTGGGAACGTCACGGCCGCCTATCACGCCCATAGCACTTCAGTAACGTCTATATTATTAGATGAAGGCCAACGACGCCCATTACAGTGATAGTGACGTGGGCGTGGCCGAGGGAGGAGACCTTACCGGGTGATACTGACGGAGGAATGACGGAGGAGTGACCGGCCCAAGGGTGACAGATGGGGTTCCTGTAGGTCTTGTGAGTGTTGGTTAGGTCAGGTCAGGTCAGGTCTTGAGAATGTTGGTTAGTTTAAGTTTAGGTTAGCTTTAGTTAAGTTAGTTTAGGTTAGGTTAAGTTAGGTTAGTTTAAGTTAGGTTAGGTTAGGTTAGGTTTTGAAAATATTATCTCACTGTATCATCCAGAGTACAGATTGACAAAGGTGTGATAAGTGAATATTTTGTTAAATGTATGTAGTTAGGGTAGAGTCTGTGTGTGTGTGTGTGTGTGTGTGTGTGTGTGTGTGTGTGTGTGTCTGTGTGTGTGTCTGTGTGTGTGTGTGTGTGTGTGTGTGTGTGTGTGTGTTTTAGGACAAAAACTTTTAGCCATCAATTGATAAGTAATACAGCAGCCCCTCTCCTTCCCTCCCCTCCCTACCTCTCACCTCCCTCCCTCCCTCCCCCTCCCCTCCCCCCTCCCCCTCCCCTCCCCCCTACCCACCCCTCCCCTCCCCCAGCTGGTTGCCCTGCATATAAACATCAATTTCACGATGGGTCTGCGGTGACGTTTCCATCTGGCTAAATACAGAACTATGATGAGTTGTGTGGACGGGGTGAGTGTGGCTGGTTCACCTCACACACAGTTTTCAGTGGTCGAACTTTCCAAACATATGCACAATAATTATACACTGCTGGATATTGTTGTACATGAAGATGAAAGCTTTGTTTTAGCTTGTACATGACGATGAAAGCTTTGTCTTAGCTTGTACATGCCGATGAAAGCTTTGTCTTAGCTTGTACATGACGATGAAAGTTTTGTTTTAGCTTGTACACGATGATGAAAGCGTTGTCTTAGTTGAACGGGATCTTGTTTCTCAGAGATTCTTACGTCAAATTTTTCGCTAGACTTAAGACACAAAAATGCATCTAACTAACTTAATCTCTCTCTCTCTCTCTCTCTCTGAAACACTAATCAAAATACAATATGGCTCCAACACTACATTGAAACCCTAAGTGCACAAGGTTCTCTTCAAACCCATTAAAGAAATATATATATATATATATATATATATATATATATATATATATATATATATATATATATATATATATATATATATAAATATGTATACAGTGTCTTCGTCACTCTAGAGTCTAGACAATGACCTTTGACCTGTGAGGCTGACGGGTCACAATACTACCTGGGTGAGACGGGAACACCGTGACCTTTACCAAGATAAATCGCTAATCAGAGGACACGTGTGGGTGTTGTGATGTTGTGTGGTGAGTGAAGCGATTTATCCATCGATGGGAGATATGTGTCTATTGTTTTGAGTTGCGTCAGTTAGCTCTATGAATGCTAATATTGACAGACTGACTTACTCGCTCACACATTTATTAGTTGAGAGTACTTCATCAGCAGCTACACTGACGGAGAGATAATATTACATTATATTAAACGATAAACAACATGAGCCGACCAGTGTCCTTGTGTCGTGGAAGATAACTAACATCAGTACAACCATTTCTCCCGCGGCTTTGGGTTATAACAGGTCAAATGTTATGTTTTATCGTCAGTATAATTCACGAGAATCATTAGTGTAGGTCACCACAGTGTAACACCTCCGTCAGTAGATAGATATTTTATTGACCACAAATTATGAATACAGAGTTTACACTAAAGTTTTACATAAACTGGTCCAAATGCAATGCTTTAAAACACCAAACATTAATAAAAGTTCACTGATTCAACCAGTAACACAAAACAGAGGAAACCCACGAGTAAATAAAGTAACAAAATAACTACAAGTAAAATAAACTAAAACATACACAACAGTTGTGGGTATTGGTGCATGTGTCCCTGTGACTTGGAACTATATAGTACAGGAAGTATTCGATGACCTGCACGACAAACAGTTTCATAATCCGTTCTTTAAGATAGTAAATTTACAAAGGTTGAAATACTAGATTGATGGCGTATATCTACTGTTCGGAGGCACTCTTCAACAACATGCCATTTAGAGTGAATAACACCACATGGACACAATCTCGCTTCAATGGGCAGACGGCCCCTGCCTCGTCCGTTCCAGCGCCCCTCCTCTACAGCGAGATGTGGGCGTGGTAAGGTGTCGTTGCCCAGGATCGAGGTGTCCAATCCTGGGTGACACTCCGGCAGCATGTGATGAACGTGCAGCAGCAGTTATGAAGATTTTGTTTACATACGATGTTGGTTATGGCCTGAGACAGCGGGACTAGTTCATTATACAGTGTCGTGGTCCTGTAGACGCTCTGAAGCCTTTATGGAAGCGGCCGAAGTGAAGCTCCAAAACGATTACTATCACAATATCATTCGGTTTCTCGGGAAGTACAGTAGTAAGCTGGGACAAATCTCACGATAATAATTCTCGCGATAAATAGTGACGACGAGATTCACGGCCACTCACCAGCTCCTAACATCACAGAGACGAAGTAACACACCGAGTCTTTCTGTAGCCGGGAGTGTATCAAGATGGATTCGTGAACAGAGGCAAGTGGTGCATCTTGTACACTGTAGAGAAGATAGCCCATCCCTGTTGTCAAGTACATCTTACTTACACAGTTTAGCCACAAATATAAACTATTCCCCGAGAGTCACTTAACCCACGAACTCCGATTAACTGGAGGGCCTTTCTCGATCATGACTTGGAGAGAGAACGGCTCTGTGAATGTTTACCTGTCTGTCTGTATATGGTGAGTTACCTTGATTCTTTGCCAACAACCCTCCATTTCCTATAGGCAAGGAGGACCCACGCACACACTCCGAGGATGGCAGATCAACTGAGGGGTGGGAGACACGGAGCTCTGACACAACTCCCCCGTCCTGCCAGCGAAAGTTAGGAAATATTGTGGTTTGTTTAATTTATTTTCTTTATGCGGTGTAGCGGCGTTGTTAAGGTAATAGGTAGGTCTTGGGTAGGGGGGGTGTGATGCGTCAGCTGGCCTCCAAACTGGGTCCTTTTACCTCTTCCTATCCCTACGCTCTCCCTTCTCCTCCCCCCCGCCCCTCTCCTTACTTCCCTCCACCTCTCCTTACCTTTTCTTTATCTCTCTCTCTCTCTTCCCCTCCGCCTTCCCCTGCCTTTCTCCTCCCATCTCTCTCTATCTTCCTCCCTTCACCTCTTCTTCCTCCCTCCCTCCCACCGCTTCCTCCAAAGTCTGGTGGTCTAATAAATACTCTTGTTAGGTTAGATTAGGTTAGGTTAGGTTAGATAAGGTTAGGTTAGGTTAGGTTAGGTTAGATTAGGTTAGGGAATTGATTGAGTAAAACTGAAGCCTATGAAGTTATCTAAACACGCTCGTTCTGGCGAAGATGAAGATAAACATACATACATACATACATACATACATACATATATACATACATACATACATACATACATACTGTACATACATCACACAACTCTCGTATTTTATAGTACATTACAGAGTTGGTTATCACCCCCCCCCCCCACTCCCTCCAGACCCCCCCCCACCCATAAAGTACTGCCAGACGCCGTAATTCCGGTTCATACTACTCTTCTCCTTCACACCGTCCAAGCAGAGGAGTGTCACCCAGCTGTCTCCTCTTTCAGGTCTACGGTTTATTGTGTCGGTGTTGATAAAGTGTGTAACTCCTCCGTCTGGCAGCGATGATGGTGGCGCCAGGAGCCGTCTACACCTCAAAGTTATGTAAATAGTGATACAATATTATAGTTTATTCGGCAAATCGTACGTTAAATGAGGTAATAACAGAATGGTTCAATTACTCATAAGTGCAATATGTTGTTGTCTTGATCAACTCAGATGTGAGGTTAAAAATCTTTTGTTCGTCTGGCAGTCATGTTTGTGGTACTTGTATTACTGGTAACAACAACAAAATAAAGCAGCAAGTATAGGTTAGGTTAGGTTAAACAAATCAAATTTTTCATACCCTAACCTAACCTAACCTAACCTAACCTAACCAAACCAAACCAAACCTAACCTAACCAAACCTAACCAAACCAAACCAAACCTAACCTAACCAAACCTAACCAGTGGGGAAGTGATTGACGGGACTGTATGTCGTGGTCGGGTAGTGTCAACAGTTACCTGGGAAGGATAGTTTACTTTACGCTTTCTACCGCGAAGTTTGCAGAGTAAATTCATTAATTACACGCCACAGGTAGGCTGAGTGTGTGTGTGTGAGACAGACAGAAGGGGGTGGGGGTGAGAGTGAGTGGTTTTAGATGCCTTTCCACAGCTTATGTTCCTCTAATTGACGGACGAACACACACACACACACACACGCGCGCACCACGACCTCATCTGCAAATTTGGTAAGAAGCTTCTACACCATCCCCGACACCGGCTCCTACTACCACCCGAGGTCCCTTGTCCGAGAATTGCTGTTCGACACCACAACCGCATCCAGCCCATACGTGCACGAACTGATCGCTATAAGAACAGCCCAGTCCCAACCATTGTAAAAATTATCAATAACTTGTAATACTGTAACACTGTCACTATGCTGAATTGAACTGTAGTTTGAGCTTTTCCCCATCTAAGTTGTTATATGTCTTATTTGTGTCACTTATGTTACTTGTATATTATTTGTAATTCGTAACCCACTCCCCAAATATGTAACTGTATATTTTCAGCCTTCTGGCTGCCAAGCTCTTTCAATAAACCGTTAATTATTATTATTATTATTACCATGCAGGAAGAGGAGTGATTTTGGGGTGGGGTGGGGGGGGGGGGGGGGGGGGGGGGGAGACAACTCCATTTTCTTCATGGGACCACAGGCGTCGCAATTCCCGCTACCATCACCAATACCATCGCTACTACTACTACTACTACTACTATCATCATTACAATTGCTCTCATTAACAACACTACAACGATCACCACCACCACAATAAGTCAATAACCCTCACTCACTTCACAACCATCACCACAACCACTACCACAACAACCACCACATCACCACAACCATCACCACTACCACTGCTTCCTCCAGGCGGTCACACAGTCTACAACACACCTCTCAGTTGGCCGGTGATGGTCGTCTACTGAACTGGTTTCCGGGTGTGAGAAAAGTTGTATTTTAACACTCCATTCTCTTAGCTTCATTACCGTCCTTCTTCCGCGTTACTGGTGTGTGTGTATACTAATTTGTTCATGTATTTACTCTATTAACATAGTTTGAGGTTTAACAAGCAGATGGGGGGGGGGGGATGTCATTGGATAGAGCAAACTCCATTATTATGAAACTCCAAAAAATTCTACGTAATTTCTGTGTTCCAATGAGGTCACTATGATCCTAGACTCACGAATTCAGAAAAGAGTTTTTTTTTTTTTTTTTTTTTACCATCTACATTTGTTTTAGTTATAGCTGTATGTTTTCTCGCGTAAAGAATTTAATCAAAGAAAATTTTTAGGTACAGCCCCGTGTTGAAGGAGTATCTGTTGTATTAAGTCCGACTTAACCTCTGTTATTTTACCACTTATCAGCTTACTGTTCCCTCTAACGGTGGGGCTTCTATTTGTTACAAACTTTATTGTTTGGTGTTAGTACAGGAGAACACTGGAGTACTGTATCCTGTAAATAAGGCTTGGTAGGGCTACACCAGCTGCATAACACCTCACTTTTACTTTCACTTTTATCCTCTTCACTACTGGTCGGCTCGTTAGCCGCTTGGGCGATCGGTCACGTCTCTGTTACTCTCTGTTGGCAAGTACTGGGCATGAACTGGCTCCTGAATGTATCTGAACCTACTCCAGTGTTGGTCAAGTCTGGTCTTGAAAGAGTTCACAACTCTCACTCCGACAAAGTTTGCCCTCACAGTTTTCTGGAGTTGCGGCTTCTTCAACCTTGAGCTGTGCCCCTTGTCGGGTGAGCGTCCGCCAGCACCAGGTATGGACACTTGATTGTGGTATAACCTACTCAGTTGCAAGCGCTCTGATAATGAAGAAAATTATATTAATAAACTGGCTACTCAACTACAACCACAGCTGCCACAAAATTCTTATATCAAATTCTCTTCATTATTTAAGCAAATATAGGAACATTTGGAAACTTCTCATGATCTAAAATAACGATGAATAGTTTTTTATTATAAAAATACTACCTTTGGTTTGTTTGATATTTATCCTGACAGTGATACAGCCGAAAACAGAGCCACCAGTCACAATCACCATTACAAACAGTCTTACTTTACCAAGTACTGCCAGGTAAAATTGCGAGTACAAGACCCAGGGTGGAGTCAGTGCATCTTTGGTTGACTGTACATCCATATCATACGAGCAACAGGTGACGTGACCAGTGACTCTTTCTGACAGTGGGACACTAGAGGCAATACCGCAAATCTCATAGAGACATTCAAAATCTTGAAAGAATGATAGACGTAAACCCGGGCCATTTTTCATGATGTCACGCACCACCAACACGAGGGGACACCACTTCAAGGAGTCAGGCAGGACGAATTACTTCTTCACACAGTGAGTGGTAGACCAAAGGAACAGTATCAGCCCAGAATGTGGAACCAAGAGCAGTAATGGGCCTGGAAATAGCCTGGTGCGAGTACCCCTGGCCATTGAACCATCTATAACAACTACAAGAGGCCAAGCTTCATATTATGTGCATGGATAATTTGTGTAGAGGACTGACCACCGCAGCGATGGTCGGGAACCTCGCTCGCTCTGCCTACATCACCACACACACACTATTCTTGTATGGAGATTTTAGGGCGAAAGTGAAAATAGGTAGATAAGTGATACTACTACTACTTTTTCTTTATATTCATACTACTACTATTACTTATACTACTACTACTACTGTTGCTACTACTAGTACTATTACTGATACTACTTCGACTGATAATAGCAGTAATAATAATAATCGCAAAACAAAAATAATGAAGACGTTAGTAATAATATCAATGATCATAATAATAATAATAATAATAATAATAATAATAATAATAATAATAATAATAATAATAAATAAGAATCATAAATAAGAATATGTAATAACCTTAAAGAAATCGTGTCCCTGTTTAATGTGTTGAGGTGAGATGTGTGGTAAACGTCGCCACACGTGACAGACAGAGAAAGACAGACACATAACACCAGGCGCAGATGGTGTTAAGGTAGACAGTTGGTGGTAGAGTGATGACGGCTGTGGTTGCCCAGCGCCTCCTGACGAGTATGGTTATGTGAGGGAGAAAGTACCTTCGTGGCCGCCATATGGTACTGAGGTAATTCCACGCCTCACTACAGTACTGACCGACTACCTACCAATAAACACTTCCCTCATTAGTGTGGTCCTGCGCTTCGTAATGAATATGGAAGCCTAATGTGTGTGTTTTTTAACTTTCTTACTGGTTGTGTGTGTGTGTGTGTGTGTGTATGCAGGGGCGGATCCAGGGGGTTCCGGACCCCCCCCCCCCCCCTTTTCATCAGAAAAATCCAATATTTTTTCTTTAATTCAGTATTGTACTCAGGTGTTTTTGTATAGTAAAAGTGATTACTGTACTATTGACTTCCGAACATCTCCTAATATCAAGTGCATGTGGCTTCAAAATGGCCTCAAAATGCCCATAATATTGGTCAGATTAAAAAAATATATATAAAATGGGGGGGGGGAGGCTTACAGAGCCCCTTCCCCAAAGATCCCCAGCTGGGTGTTGCTCGCTGTGCTCGCCATGTTTCCCCACCCATAACATCTTGGGAAACCCCCCCCCCCCCCACCACCTTTTATAGTACTGGATCCGCCCCTGGTGTGTGTGTGTGTGTGGCCAAAATTCTACGGATTTACCCCAGAACATTATGGTGATCGTGGTTTTCTGTGAAGGTAATAAACAAAGAAAACGTCGAAGGGGAAACTCACATAGTTTCACCGTCGCTCGGCTCGTCCCACACATTGATAATGACACAATGACGTATGATGGTATAAGGCGAAGATCAATAAATATCGGAGAATATTGGTGGTACAAAGGTAAAGCACATATCTCACATACTATGTCCTTGGTTTGAACCGCGGTCCGGGACTGACGTGGTTTGGGGAGGGTATTATCCAGTGTAACCCTTCCAAACAGAGTAATCTCAGCATACTACACCATGACTTCGACTCCCTTAGAGTGTACAAATGTCTGAACCATCAGTCAACGGCGAATGTAACGAAATTTTGAGGCCATGTGCACTAGATAAGAGGATATATTCTAAGGTTGACGATGCAATATTTCCAACATCACAAGTGAGATTATTTATTATCAGTACAAATTTGTACCGAACTGTCATGGTCGAAACTTTACAAGGGGCTTCACAACCCTCAAGGGGGGCCCCTTTCTTCACCTAAGGGGGCCTGACTCCTTGGTCCTCCTCTGGATCCTCCCATGGTCAAAATATCGGCCTACGCATATTCACACAACGCGAAAATACAGTGAATATTGTAATACAATACAGCATGAAGCAAAAATAATTATTAATGCGTGTATTTTTATTGACACCCAAAATGTACAGATATCCATTATGATATTTACCTCAGTATAAATAGAACATAATGGCTACAGAACACATGTGAATTGATTTAAGTACCAAGCTAGGACTCTTCAAATGTGTGCAGTGGAGTCATTTAGCTGATCCACCACTCCGTTACCAAGCCTCACCTTAAGCCCTGCCCCGCACCGGTTCCTCCCTGGACTACACTGGACAGTGAAATTCATAACAAAGTAACAGAGAACAGACCAGCCGCCCGGACGGCTTAGAGGCTTCTGCACCAGAACAAAACAATCTAAACAATAATCTGAAAATTAGAAGAAAAGAAGTTGTGTTTGCCCTCAAACTTGTCCGTTTTCTTATACACTTTTTTTTACGGGGACTCGCCCACCCGGGTACAGGTCATCAACCCCCAACGGGGCCTGGGAGAAGGGGGGGGGGGGGGACGCAAAAAGAAGAGTGAAAAGATTATATTAATCTATGCCAGAGTACAGACAGATATACAGACTGGCAGATAGATAAATTGACAGACAAACAGATAAATAGAGATAAACAAACAGACAGAAATTTAAATATATAAATTTACAGTCAGAGAGACAAAAAGGATTTACACATACAGGCAGACAGACAGAGTTTTTTTTTTTACAGGTATTAGCCCACCCGGGCACAGGTCACTGACCCACATCAGGGCCTGGGGGGTGAAATGTAATAATAATAGTAATAATAATAATAATAATAATAATAATAATAATAATAAAGAAACACATAAATGAAAAAAAAAGATCAAGAGTGAGCAACAATATATGTATGTTGTGTTGTCAATGGTCAGAGAAACAATTGAGACCCTGCAATTGTGTGTAAATGAGGCAGAAGGTCAGATCAGCAACCTGGGATTTGGTCACAATATGTGTGATGCCATGGTGAGCGTCACACAGTGTATCTTTTTCTTTTTTGGGGGGGGGGGCACCTCCGTACATCCTTGTGTAAGGTGAAGCGCAGAAGCGTTTACAGCGCCCAACAGGGAAGCATGCTAAGTTCATGCTTGCCTTTATGTCTCATGAGTTAAGGGCATAGAAGCCTGAAGAGTCAAGGGCGTAGAAGCCTGAAGAGTCAGTGGTTTATGTCATCAAGTTATTGGAGGCTCCAACAACTCCCTGATATCGGGGCTCGTCACTCACCCTGTGTTAATGAGAAGATCAAGAGTCAGCCCTCGTCACAAGGACCCTGCTGAGCTGTTCCTAATGAATTATGGACCTGGGTGGCCTCCAGTCCTCAGGTCCCCTATAACGTGTGTGTGTCGTTCATGAGAGAGAGAGAGAGATTCAAGAAAACACAATATAACCTAAAAGAATCCATTCCTACAAGCCGATCAGTGGCGAAGAGGATAAAAGTAAAAGTAATAAAATTCATAACAAAGAAGAGACCAACGCCCTGACAAAAGCTGATCAATGGTAAAATGACAAATAAAATGAAGCTAGACATAAAGATATCAGTTAAGAATTGACATTGATGACGAGGCATAATTCAACTGATTATTATTAATGTCGTTGAATTTAATGAGATATAATAGACCGATGAAATGAGACTTGACAACTAACCGGGGAGGGAAGGAGGCGGAAGATTCCAAATGTCACAATAAACGGGATTTTATTTACTTGAATCAAAACAAAAACAAAAATATTGCCGTACCATTTCATTTTTTTTCTACCCAATGTGACGAGGATGTTTTTGTTAACGTTGTATATTGGTTTATTTGGTCAGAAGAAATCCCTTTATAGTGTACACCGCCGTCATTGCACACCATCATGCCTCTACCGCCTCAACACTTTCTTTTTCGCCGGAAGATTAACCAACTGCTATTTTGTTAGGTTAGATTAGTGATCGGTTGGTTAATCTTCAAGTGAAATAAGTTTGGGGGGTTAATCTTCAGGTAATACGAGTAAACTGCCATCACATAACATCACATAAGCCATCACTAGTCATCACATAAATCACATAATACTGTATATTATTTAAATGGGTAAAAGGGTTGAAAATTACATCAGATAACGTAATATTTCACGTAATGTAATGTAGTATTGACTGTAAGAGAGTGTGAAGGTAATTTATCGTACGTAAACATAATAATTATAGAAGGTTTACAACACTCGCCTGGAGGGATAACGTGTTTACACCATTGAGGGTCAGTCTGGCCTTGAGCTTGGGGCTGATACGTTTAAACCGAGTGAGTTGGTGGCGCCGCTACGGACACTCAAGGTTAGGTTAAAACTTACGTAACATCTGCCCTGTGTTTCTCCAGTCTTATTTCACACAGACAGACATGATGTAGTAAGAGTCTCATTGGTTCAAACACTGTACCTAATGGCCTATAGTGAGTGTGTAGTGTAGAGGAAGACAGAGCTGCCCTGTTGACAAGAGTATGTACGGTGTATGAATCGTAATGAGTCGGAATTATTGCAAGGTCATGAAACAGCGACACACACACACACACACACTAGGCTGAGAGCTGAGAGAGAGAGAGAGAGAGAGAGAGAGAGAGAGAGAGAGAGAGAGAGAGAGTTATCCGTTCAATATACCGTACACCGCCCCTAGTATCATGCCTTCAACAATCACTTAGTCAATATTGTGTCCCAATTTTTTTTTACCTTCCAAGTTTAAAATGTTCTTCTATATCTCCCAGACAACCAACCAATCAGAACCCTTGATAAACAAAATGAATAACCACTGATTACCTCCCTCAATTAAGGCTGGTCCCACTCGTCTATGGGGAAGGGGGAGGGGGGGGGAGTGGGAGAGGGGAGGGGAGTGGGGGAGAGGAGGGGAGGGGGTGATGCTCTGCTGGAGAAACCGTCTTGTGGTTCAAATCACACCACACTTTGCTATTAGATTTTTTTGTAGTTGTTGCTAGGGAATTATCTCTCTCTCTCTCTCTCTCTCTCTCTCTCTCTCTCTCTCTCTCTCTCTCTCTCTCTCTCTCTCTCTCTCAGTATAGTGTTATGAGTGCTGCGAGGAGGTGGTATAGTTACTCCTAGCTAACCAATTTGTATTTAGATGTTGCTAGGACTGTTGCTGGGAGAGGCATAGCGACTCCTAGCGAATTATAGGGAAGTAGGGTCTCTGTACGATGCTAAGACGGTCACTTAGTGTTGAGAGAGAGAGAGAGAGAGAGAGAGAGAGAGAGAGAGAGAGAGATTTACTTACTGCCCACATCTGTTGTTCCATTCTACCACCTGTTGATACTGTCTCCCTCCTTAACACACACTCACACTCACACACACACACTCTTGACATACTCACCTTCTTGACACACTTACCTTCTTGACACACACACACACACCTGCTTGATACACTCGCCCGTTTAACACACTCACCTGGTTGACACTCATCCGCTTGACACACTCACCTGCTTAAAACACCTTATTGACACACTTACTTACTTGACACACTCATCCTCTTGACACACTCACTCGCTTGGCACACTGACCCTCTTGGCACAATGACCTTCTTGACACACTCACCCTCTTGACACACTCAGGTGATGTATCTCTACCTGTAGGGCACAGCACTGACAGCTGCAGGTGAGCTGACTGAGTGCTGTTCGTCTGGGCACAGCAGGAGGCCAAGACCAATGATCTAGGTTACAGCATTAACAACAGTCTGCTCTCTGAAGATCTGACAGAACTGTGGCCCGTTAATACATTTACCAGCGAGATACAGCAGTCGTCTTGTGGTGAGTTGCTGTTAGTGCTGTACCTCTCTTCTACAGCAACAGGCACAGCAGTAGGTCAGCTGAACAAGGATGTGACGTTATTCGTTAACTTTGGTGGATGTGCTGGAGGCCGTAGGTTGTGTTGTGACGTATGTATAGCGTGTGAGTACTGCTCCGAGCGTCGGTGGGTCTTAGTAAGTAAGTAAGTTATAATAATAATAATAATAATAATAATAATAATAGTAATAATAATAATAATAATAATAATAATGTACAATATAATTAAGTGCGTTCATTGACATTTTAACTAACTCATTGTGTGTGTGTGTGTGTGTGTGTGTGTGTTATGAGTATGCTCGGGTTTCTGCTTTCAAAACACCAAGCTGAAGTACAGTACTTCCCATATACGTTTATTCATATAACTTTCTCCATCACTCAAATAAAACTACAAACCACAAGGACCTCTCTCTCTCTCTCGCACACACACATCTAGGTTACAAAACAGCGTCGTATCAACTCTTAAACTTACGAACAGACAGCTTAGAGTAGCCAGGCTGTTGTTAGAAAACCACAAAGCAGTCAGAGGAAAAGGTATTGTAGTTGCAAAGTGAAAATTACCCCCAGCCCACCGTGCGAAAGTCAACAGTTATCAGTTATGTATGCGATCGAAACTCAATCTCCCTTTCACTGTGAAGGTGTGTGCAGTAAGACTCTTTTTACCCGCTTTAAGTCATGGTTTTCTCGACCTTAAAGTATTTTAACTGGGAGCCTGATCGGTGTGAGGGAAGGGCGTTAACTGGGAGCCTGATCAGTGAGAGAGAAGGGCGTTAACTGGGAGCCTGATCGGTGTGAGGGAAGGGCGTTAACTGGGAGCCTGATCGGTGTGAGAGAAGGGCGTTAACTGGGAGCCTGATCGGTGTGAGTGAAGGGCGTTAACTGGGAGCCTGATCGGTGTGAGTGAAGGGCGTTAACTGGGAGCCTGATCGGTGTGAGGGAAGGGCGTTAACTGGGAGCCTGATCGGTGTGAGAGAAGGGCGTTAACTGGGAGCCCGATCGGTGTGAGAGAAGGGCGTTAAGGAGCCTGATCGGTGTGAGTGAAGGGCGTTAACTGGGAGCCTGATGATAACGTCAAATAAAAATACTTTGTGGTTTAGTGGTTAACGAGGGGTATTTGTACAGTATAACTAATGAGAGTTTTTGGTCTTTTATTTCAGTAGTATTTTACAAAAGGTTTTTATGATAATTCTGTTATAAATTAAAATCAATGGGAGATTTTTTTCTTATTGGCGTTTAATATGAATGACTTTTAATGGTATATTCTTTGCAAGACCAACAACGAGGGATAATAAACAATCACGAGGTGTAGTCTAGAGGCATGATTAAAGACACCACTTGCTGCTCGATCTTAATATGGCCGCTGGTGCCCTCATTCTCAAATTAGAGATTCCAATATGGCCGCCAGGATCTCCAGTGTCAAGTTAGAGATTCCAATATGGCCGCCAGGATCTCCAGTGTCAAGTTAGAGATTCCACTATGGCCGCCAGGATCTCCAGTGTCAAGTTAGAGATTCCAATATGGCCGCCAGGATCTCCAGTGTCAAGTTAGAGATTCCAATATGGCCGCCAGGATCTCCAGTGTCAAGTTAGAGATTCCAATATGGCCGCCAGGATCTCCAGTGTCAAGTTAGAGATTCCAATATGGCCGCCAGGATCTCCAGTGTCAAGTTAGAGATTCCAATATGGGCCGCCAGGATCTCCAGTGTCAAGTTAGAGATTCCAATATGGCCGCCAGGATCTCCAGTGTCAAGTTAGAGATTCCAATATGGCCGCCAGGATCTCCAGTGTCAAGTTAGAGATTCCAATATGGCCGCCAGGATCTCCAGTGTCAAGTTAGAGATTCCAATATGGCCGCCAGGATCTCCAGTGTCAAGTTAGAGATTCCAATATGGCCGCCAGGATCTCCAGTGTCAAATTAGAGATTCCAATATGGCCGCCAGGATCTCCAGTGTCAAGTTAGAGATTCCAATATGGCCGCCAGGATCTCCAGTGTCAAGTTAGAGATTCCAATATGGCCGCCAGGATCTCCAGTGTCAAGTTAGAGATTCCAATATGGCCACTATTATTCCATCCTCTAAAGATCCAAAATGGCTTCCAGTTTAGCAGTGTGCCATAAACAGAACTAAACCTTCAAATACAAAAATCTGACAAAATCGCCATCAATGTCTTTACTTCTGACCTAGAGACCAATGTGGCGGCCAATATCCCCCTCACCCCCCCCCCCCCCCACACACACACAGGTGGCGGTGGTAATTAAGCTACACCTGTAAACCTCAGACAAGTTTTACTGTGTGTAGTGATCGCCCTGTTGGCCTGAATCCTGTATAACGAACGACTGAGAATTGGTTTGGTGTAGCCGAGAGAATACAACACTCAGCTTCTACACCTAATGGTCACCGTTTTGCACCTAGGGTAACTCCCGTCGATCCAGCTGTAAATGTGTACCTACCTTTACAAATAAGGCAGACGAGTGTAATGACCACAGTGTACTATATCCGCATTGCCCCTAACTGACCATCAAGCGTAATAGAGCCACCTGAGAAGGAAAAAGATGACGGTACAGTATCAGACAATTTTGGTGTCATTTAATAGTAGTTAGATAAGCTCTCATTAATCCAACTAAGGGGAAGAAAAAATTAGAACAATTGGGAATCGTTGATCTAGTATCTGCAGGCTTCTTTCACGCGAACTTCGTGTGTGTGTGTGTGTGTGTGTGTGTGTGTGTGTGTGTGTGTGTGTGTGTGTGTGGCAATAAAACCCTCGTATGAAAAGGACCTTAGGTAGCCATATCGGTGAACGTGACTGAAGGGTGCGGTAAGGTAAAGGGAGGGGGCAAGGTAAGGGGAGAAGTGAGGGAAAGGGAAGATTTTGTCCTTGATATGTATGGTCCATCAACCCCCTCCCATCTCTCTCTCTCTCTTGCTGCCATACTCCAAATACTCACACCTGTAATTACGAGACGATTTATTTTATTTATTTATTTATTTATTTTTAGTCTAGATATTTGTTTCGTATCTTTAGTACTTGAGTTAGATACGATCTGTTATGCTAGACTGCTTTATTTAGGTGATCGAACCGGAGCTGGACTTTGTAAAACCTGATTTGATTTAGTGTCCATTCTTAGTTAAATTTTCTACTTATTAATTTGTATTGTGTTTAATTAGTTTTTATTAGTTGTTTTTTTTAGGTGCTGTGATTATTGTGTAGAGTATTTTATAAAGTGTGTAGTGTAAGTTGTGTGTTGTGGATAATGTTAGCTTTATGTCTTAGTATGGAGGTGGTGTGGCTCTGGGTGGACTATAGTGTGTAGTGTAAGTTGTGTGTTGTGGATAATGTTAGCTTTATGTCTTAGTATGGAGGTAGTGTGGCTCTGGGTGGACTATAGTGTGTAGTGTAAGTTGTGTGTTGTGGATAATGTTAGCTTTATGTCTTAGTATGGAGGTAGTGTGGCTCTGGGTGGACTATAGTGTGTAGTGTAAGTTGTGTGTTGTGGATAATGTTAGCTTTATGTCTTAGTATGGAGGTAGTGTGGCTCTGGGTGGACTATAGTGTGTAGTGTAAGTTGTGTGTTGTGGATAATGTTAGCTTTATGTCTTAGTATGGAGGTGATGTGGCTCTGGGTGGACTATAGTGTGTAGTGTAAGTTGTGTGTTGTGGATAATGTTAGCTTTATGTCTTAGTATGGAGGTGATGTGCTCTGGGTGGACTATAGGGTTGGAGCTGATAGTGTGTCGTGTAAGTTGTGTGTTGTTGTGGATAATGTTAGCTTTATGTCTTAGTATGGAGGTGATGTGGCTCTGGGTGGACTATAGTGTGTAGTGTAAGTTGTGTGTTGTGGATAATGTTAGCTTTATGTCTTAGTATGGAGGTGATGTGGCTCTGGGTGGACTATAGTGTGTAGTGTAAGTTGTGTGTTGTGGATAATGTTAGCTTTATGTCTTAGTATGGAGGTGGTGTGGCTCTGGTGGACTATAGTGTGTAGTGTAAGTTGTGTGTTATGGATAATGTTAGCTTTATGTCTTAGTATGGAGGTGATGTGGCTCTGGGTGGACTATAGTGTGTAGTGTAAGTTGTGTGTTGTGGATAATGTTAGCTTTATGTCTTAGTATGGAGGTGGTGTGGCTCTGGGTGGACTATAGTGTGTAGTGTAAGTTCTCTGTTGTGGATAAAGTTAGCTTTATGTCTTAGTATGGAGGTGGTGTGGCTCTGGGTGGACTATAGTGTGTAGTGTAAGTTGTGTGTTGTGGATAATGTTAGCTTTATGTCTTAGTATGGAGGTGATGTGGCTCTGGGTGGACTATAGTGTGTAGTGTAAGTTGTGTGTTGTGGATAATGTTAGCTTTATGTCTTAGTATGGAGGTGGTGTGGCTCTGGGTGGACTATAGTGTGTAGTGTAAGTTGTGTGTTGTGGATAATGTTAGCTTTATGTCTTAGTATGGAGGTGATGTGGCTCTGGGTGGACTATAGTGTGTAGTGTAAGTTGTGTGTTGTGGATAATGTTAGCTTTATGTCTTAGTATGGAGGTGATGTGGCTCTGGGTGGACTATAGTGTGTAGTGTAAGTTGTGTGTTGTGGATAATGTTAGCTTTATGTCTTAGTATGGAGGTGATGTGGCTCTGGGTGGACTATAGTGTGTAGTGTAAGTTGTGTGTTGTGTTGTGCTATGTTTATATAGGTGAGCTCTTACTGTCTTAGTAATTGTGTGGTGGATGTTGCTTTAGTATGGAGGTGATGTGGCTCTGGGTGGACTATAGTGTGTAGTGTAAGTTGTGTGTTGTGGATAATGTTAGCTTTATGTCTTAGTATGGAGGTGATGTGGCTCTGGGTGGACTCGGGAACCAACGAATCTGTTACAGGTAGGACGGCTCGGGACGGCTGGCTGTTGGGCCTACGGTATTATGAGACTTGTTATTGTGTTGTGCTGTTCATTGCTACGTCACCATATTACATTAATTGTGAAGTGTCGTGACGTAATTCGTGTATGAATATAGGAATTGTTTAAAAATTAGTGTGAATATTTTGTGTTTTTCCCGCTTCAGAGTTTAGTCGCTTTTGTATTTGTTCCAATAATATATTTGTGATATTTAATGTACGAGGTGTTGAGCCAATGGCGTAACAGTTCTACATTACTAGCTGAGGAAGTTGAGGCTGTATCCCGTAGCTCGTGTTACAAGACTCACCGGGGGACTGTGTCTAAGAGAGTTAACTGCTTCCTCAAACTGTAAATATGCGTAGGTAAACACTTTTTCCCGCCCGTGTTATCTCATGAGGCGTAAATTACTGTACTACACACACGAGAGAAGGGCATATATCAGGGGTTCTTGACGCCCTCCGCTCTGGTACTTAAGTAAATCATCCATCTTTGTGTCGTAGTTTAAGTGACCTTTTGCAACACCCGTTAAGATGACAACATTAATGCTTAAGACTCCGGCTCTTGACGTCATCAATGTAAATAATCTTTTCAGAATGCGTTCGAGACCCGTTAGCGGATTATCAAATATTCTGTTGATAAAGTTTATATTTATCAATGCATTTAGTTGTTTATTAATCTGTTTATTTATTTATTTATTCCGCGTGTGTATTACAACAAAAAATATCAACATTAATTTTTGAGTAAGCCGTATAATAAACATTACTTTCATCAACACTTGCATAACACGCTTGATACGCCGCCTAGTGGATAAAAATATGCATAAAGGAGAAAATTGACGCCGCAGGAGAAACTTTTAAGCTACGACACTAAGATGGATGACTCACTTAGGGTACACCTGAAGACATCGTTCGTTATGGCATCTGAACTACACTGAGCCTCTTGTCTGGCGTGAGGTGGAAGTGTTTGGTTACCCACAGCTCTATTACGATTGACACACACACCGACACACACATACATACATTGACGGGCACCCACTGACACATACACACTGACACACAGGGGGACCGGGGGTAGAAGCGGTACCGTTCTTGCCTCGCAAGCGAGATGTCACGGATTCGATTCCCGGGCCGGTGGAAGTTATTTGGACTTACTTCCCAGCCCCCACTAGTCCCTGTTCACCTAGCAGTAAAGTAGGTACCTGTTGTAAGTCGAAAGTTGCGAATTCGTATTCAGAGAGTTGTTGGAGCTTCCAATAACTTGATGACATAAACCACTGACTCTTCAGGCTTCTACGCCCTTAACTCATGAGACATAAAGGCAAGCATGAACTTAGCATGCTTCCCTGTTGGGCGCTGTAAACGCTTCTGCGCTTCACCTTACACAAGGATGTAGGGGGGTGCCCAATAAAAAAAACAAAAAAAAAAAACACTGACACACACACACACACACACACACAGGCAGTATATGTGTATGGTTAGAGACTTTCCAGAGGTGAACTTCCCATCTGTACTTTCTCCATTACTGTCGACCACCACCACCAACCACCTGCGCCAGTAATTACTTCCCTAATGACCCTTAGTGGTCTGGGAGGCCTCAACCAATCACACAGCTTGTTCCTTTGAAGTGTTGGTTAAAGTATCGGAAGCTGCGGTTTAAGTATATGTAAATACAGTTAAGAGTACCTGAGGATAAAGTTAATATTCTTATGAGTTCGGAAGTGTATTTCCGGTAGAGTCTTGGTTTAATTTCGACGCCATATTGGATAAAGGAACCCCCTATTCTCCAAGATTAAATCCTTAGAGTTTTCCACTAACTTTATAATTATTAGAAAACCCATTTAATTATGGTACAAGTGTAACCTCGACTCTGTTTAACTCACCATATTAAGTATAGTAGATTAAATGAGTTAGTTAATTACGTTCTTATATCTCAACTTTGAGGTGTGAAATTAAACACAAGTTATATTAACAAATCCGAATTTAGGTCACGAACACAGTCCAAAGTTTGTTTACATTGATGACGTCACTGAGGTTGCGGATCGGACATGGGGGGAGGTGGTGGGGGAGGGGGTGATCTCTTCTTCTGTTTTCGAAATACAAAAGGTGACCTAAAATTTTCTCTCCCTCGTGTTTACGTCGCTGCGCCATCTGTTGAGAGTTGCTGTACCTTCATTAAGCAGTTGTATTGTGAAAGCGGGATATGTGACACCATGAATTTGTTTGTTTATTTATCTGGCGTCTAAAATGTCTGTCCATCACAGATTAACAGCTTAATAAATGGCACCCTTCAGATGATAATCTTCAGAGACACGAGATAACAGGTGATAATCTTCAGAGACACGAGATAACAGGTGATAATCTTCAGAGACACGCGGTAACTGGTGATAATCTTCAGAGACACGCGGTAACTGGTGATAATCTTCAGAGACACGCGGTAACTGGTGATAATCTTCAGAGACACGCGGTAACTGGTGATAATCTTCAGAGACACGCGGTAACTGGTGATAATCTTCAGAGACACGCGGTAACAGGTGATAATCTTCAGAGACACGCTGTAACTGGTGATAATCTTCAGAGACACGCTGTAACTGGTGATAATCTTCAGAGACACGCGGTAACTGGTGATAATCCTCAGAGACACGCGGTAACAGGTGATAATCTTCAGAGACATGCTGTAACAGGTGATACTCTTCAGAGACACGCGGTAACAGGTGATAATCTTCTGAGACACGCTGTAACAGGTGATAATCCTCAGAGACACGCGGTAACAGGTGATAATCCTCAGAGACACGCGGTAACAGGTGATAATCTTCAGAGACACGCGGTAACTGGTGATAATCCTCAGAGACACGCGGTAACAGGTGATAATCTTCAGAGACACGCTGTAACAGGTGATAATCTTCAGAGACACGCTGTAACTGGTGATAATCCACAGATTTACGCAATAACGAACTATTATCCTCAAAAACATGGTATAATTCGTGTTGATCTTCTGGGACACTATAACACTGCATATACAGTACAGTAAGTGTCAATAATACACAAATTATTGATGACATGAGTATGGGATAAAGTATTTACACCAAGACCCGTCCAGTACTGTACACGGGAACGCCGGCAGAGCTATGGCTGGGCATCAACAGCTCTTAAAGGGAACGTCATTTGTATAAGTTGTCGACGGAAGATGTAAAAAAATTGGACATCAATGACATTAAGCAGACGTTGACTAAACAAGTGGATGTCCGATGTCCACAGCTCTGAAACGGGACATCGTGGATTCTATTAGGAAGTTGACACGTGGACACCAGCTAGAGCCTGAAGAAGGGGCGGGTACTCACCATAACAGCTGGGTGTTCTCTAGGTGGTGGTCACAACGTACACACAGGCAGTAACAACAATACGTTTACACCGTACACGTGCTGGCGGGGTAATGGTGCCTGCACGTGTCGACGCGGCCTTTATATACTACCGTCTGTTGTGTGTGTGTCTCGTGAGGGGGGGGGGGGATATGGCCAACGGAGGGTGCAGGATCGCCTTAGAGGTCTTTAAAACTACCACTCTGTGATCTTGAGGGAAGCTGGAAATTAAGAAGAGTTTTTCATCGATTGTGTCAGCATGATATGAATGTAGCGAACCTATGTACGGCCTTGTCCGGCTGTCTGTCTGTTTCTGTCCGTCTCTCTGTATACAAAGATTTTTATACAAACGATTAGTCATCTGTGTTAAATTCAGGCTTTAAACTTATCAAGGTTGTATTTCTATTTATGATGGTGTTACTCTTGGGCAGTCGGTATCGTTGTGTGTTTTCTCTGGAGTGACCACAACCCTGAACACGTCTCCTGACTCTATGGTGTGGACTGGTGACCTCGTTGGACTATAAGATAATTTGTTTACTGTCATGAACTAGAGGCAACGACCCAACATTCAGTACTGACGACGTTGATCAGAGAAGATGTGAACTATAAGCCACTCAGGACCAGCTGTAGCCATGGTGTGATGGGGTCTGGCCGGAACACATTGATAAAGACGACCACCACGAACTATAAGACGGGAATTTTCTTTTTGGATTATTTTTGTTGTTGTTGAAACTGTCAATTGTGAGGGAAAAATAATACCAAACTCATTTTTTGGGTGTGTGTGTGTCTCTGCCTGTTAGTGGTAGTGGTGGAGGTGTTGGAAGAAGTGATAGTGGAGGTGGTGGAGGAGGAGGGCGTGGTTGTGGTGATGGAGGTGGTAGTGGTGGAGGAGGGTAATGGTAGTGGAGGAGAAAGTAGTTGTGGAGGAGAAAGTAGTTGTGGTGGAGGAGGGTAAGTCCATCATACACCACCTCCACTTTGACTCGCTTATAACGTTTTGCCTGAAGAGTGACGACACACAATCACTCCTTCTTGTACCAGTAGCTGAGGGACCACCACTAGGCTCCACCACCTCCTCCTCTCCTGCTGTGTCTGTATCTACCGCCGGCCACCACCTCCTCCTCTCTTGCTGTGTCTGTATCTACCGTCGGCCACCTCCTCCTCCTCTCCTGCTGTGTCTGTATCTACCGCCGGCCACCTCCTCCTCCTCTCCTGCTGTGTCTGTATCTACCGCCGGCCACCTCCTCCTCCTCTCCTGCTGTGTCTGTCTCTACCGCCGGCCACCACCTCCTCCTCTCCTGCTGTGTCTGTCTCTACCGCCGGCCACCACCTCCTCCTCTCCTGCTGTGTCTGTATCTACCGCCGGCCACCTGCTCCTCCTCTCCTGCTGTGTCTGTCTCTACCGCCGGCCACCACCTCCTCCTCTCCTGCTGTGTCTGTATCTACCGCCGGCCACCTCCTCCTCCTCTCCTGCTGTGTCTGTATCTACCGCCGGCCACCACCTCCTCCTCTCCTGCTGTGTCTGTATCTACCGCCGGCCACCACCTCCTCCTCTCCTGCTGTGTCTGTATCTACCGCCGGCCACCTCCTCCTCCTCTCCTGCTGTGTCTGTATCTACCGCCAGCCACCACCTCCTCCTCTCCTGCTGTGTCTGTATCTACCACCGGCCACCACCTCCTCCTCTCCTGCTGTGTCTGTATCTACCGCCGGCCACCACCTCCTCCTCTCCTGCTGTGTCTGTATCTATCGCCGGCCACCACCTCCTCCTCTCCTGCTGTGTCTGTATCTACCGCCAGCCACCACCTCCTCCTCTCCTGCTGTGTCTGTCTCTACCGCCGGCCACCACCTCCTCCTCTCCTGCTGTGTCTGTATCTACCGCCGGCCACCTCCTCCTCCTCTCCTGCTGTGTCTGTATCTACCGCCGGCCACCTCCTCCTCCTCTCCTGCTGTGTCTGTCTCTACCGCCGGCCACCACCTCCTCCTCTCCTGCTGTGTCTGTCTCTACCGCCGGCCACCTCCTCCTCCTCTCCTGCTGTGTCTGTCTCTACCGCCGGCCACCACCTCCTCCTCTCCTGCTGTGTCTGTCTCTACCGCCGGCCACCACCTCCTCCTCTCCTGCTGTGTCTGTATCTACCGCCGGCCACCACCTCCTCCTCTCCTGCTGTGTCTGTCTCTACCGCCGGCCACCACCTCCTCCTCTCCTGCTGTGTCTGTATCTACCGCCGGCCACCACCTCCTCCTCTCCTGCTGTGTCTGTCTCTACCACCGGCCACCACCTCCTCCTCTCCTGCTGTGTCTGTATCTACCGCCAGCCACCACCTCCTCCTCTCCTGCTGTGTCTGTATCTACCGCCGGCCACCACCTCCTCCTCTCCTGCTGTGTCTGTATCTATCGCCGGCCACCACCTCTTCCTCTCCTGCTGTGTCTGTCTCTACCGCCGGCCACCTCCTCCTCCTCTCCTGCTGTGTCTGTATCTACCGCCAGCCACCACCTCCTCCTCTCCTGCTGTGTCTGTCTCTACCGCCGGCCACCACCTCCTCCTCTCCTGCTGCGTCTGTCTCTACCGCCGGCCACCTCCTCCTCCTCTCCTGCTGTGTCTGTATCTACCGCCAGCCACCACCTCCTCCTCTCCTGCTGTGTCTGTCTCTACCGCCGGCCACCACCTCCTCCTCTCCTGCTGTGTCTGTCTCTACCGCCGGCCACCACCTCCTCCTCTCCTGCTGTGTCTGTATCTACCGCCAGCCACCACCTCCTCCTCTCCTGCTGTGTCTGTCTCTACCGCCGGCCACCACCTCCTCCTCTCCTGCTGTGTCTGTCTCTACCGCCGGCCACCACCTCCTCCTCTCCTGCTGTGTCTGTCTCTACCGCCAGCCACCACCTCCTCCTCTCCTGCTGTGTCTGTCTCTACCGCCGGCCACCACCTCCTCCTCTCCTGCTGTGTCTGTCTCTACCGCCGTCCACCACCTCCTCCTCTCCTGCTGTGTCTGTCTCTACCGCCGGCCACCACCTCCTCCTCTCCTGCTGTGTCTGTCTCTACCGCCAGCCACCACCTCCTCCTCTCCTGCTGTGTCTGTATCTACCGCCGGCCACCACCTCCTCCTCTCCTGCTGTGTCTGTCTCTACCGCCGGCCACCACCTCCTCCTCTCCTGCTGTGTCTGTCTCTACCGCCGGCCACCACCTCCTCCTCTCCTGCTGTGTCTGTCTCTACCGCCGGCCACCTCCTCCTCCTCTCCTGCTGTGTCTGTCTCTACCGCCGGCCACCTCCTCCTCCTCTCCTGCTGTGTCTGTCTCTACCGCCGGCCACTTCCTCCTCCTCTCCTGCTGTGTCTGTATCTACCGCCGGCCACCTCCTCCTCCTCTCCTGCTGTGTCTGTCTCTACCGCCGGCCACCTCCTCCTCCTCTCCTGCTGTGTCTGTCTCTACCGCCGGCCACCTCCTCCTCCTCTCCTGCTGTGTCTGTCTCTACCGCCGGCCACTTCCTCCTCCTATCCTGCTGTGTCTGTATCTACCGCCGGCCACCTCCTCCTCCTCTCCTGCTGTGTCTGTATCTACCGCCGGCCACTTCCTCCTCCTCTCCTGCTGTGTCTGTATCTACCGCCGGCCACCTCCTCCTCCTCTCCTGCTGTGTCTGTCTCTACCGCCGGCCACCACCTCCTCCTCTCCTGCTGTGTCTGTCTCTACCGCCGGCCACCACCTCCTCCTCTCCTGCTGTGTCTGTCTCTACCGCCGGCCACCTCCTCCTCCTCTCCTGCTGTGTCTGTATCTACCGCCGGCCACCACCTCCTCCTCTCCTGCTGTGTCTGTCTCTACCGCCGGCCACCTCCTCCTCCTCTCCTGCTGTGTCTGTCTCTACCGCCGGCCACCTCCTCCTCCTCTCCTGCTGTTTCTGTCTCTACCGCCGGCCACCTCCTCCTCCTCTCCTGCTGTGTCTGTATCTACCGCCGGCCACCTCCTCCTCCTCTCCTGCTGTGTCTGTCTCTACCGCCGGCCACCTCCTCCTCCTCTCCTGCTGTGTCTGTCTCTACCGCCGGCCACCTCCTCCTCCTCTCCTGCTGTGTCTGTCTCTACCGCCGGCCACCTCCTCCTCCTCTCCTGCTGTGTCTGTCTCTACCGCCGGCCACTTCCTCCTCCTCTCCTGCTGTGTCTGTATCTACCGCCGGCCACCTCCTCCTCCTCTCCTGCTGTGTCTGTATCTACCGCCGGCCACTTCCTCCTCCTCTCCTGCTGTGTCTGTATCTACCGCCGGCCACCTCCTCCTCCTCTCCTGCTGTGTCTGTCTCTACCGCCGGCCACCACCTCCTCCTCTCCTGCTGTGTCTGTCTCTACCGCCGGCCACCACCTCCTCCTCTCCTGCTGTGTCTGTCTCTACCGCCGGCCACCTCCTCCTCCTCTCCTGCTGTGTCTGTATCTACCGCCGGCCACCACCTCCTCCTCTCCTGCTGTGTCTGTCTCTACCGCCGGCCACCTCCTCCTCCTCTCCTGCTGTGTCTGTCTCTACCGCCGGCCACCTCCTCCTCCTCTCCTGCTGTTTCTGTCTCTACCGCCGGCCACCTCCTCCTCCTCTCCTGCTGTGTCTGTCTCTACCGCCGGCCACCTCCTCCTCCTCTCCTGCTGTGTCTGTATCTACCGCCTGCCACCACCTCCTCCTCTCCTGCTGTGTCTGTATCTACCGCCGGCCACCACCTCCTCCTCTCCTGCTGTGTCTGTCTCTACCGCCGGCCACCTCCTCCTCCTCTCCTGCTGTGTCTGTCTCTACCGCCGGCCACCTCCTCCTCCTCTCCTGCTGTGTCTGTCTCTACCGCCGGCCACCACCTCCTCCTCTCCTGCTGTGTCTGTCTCTACCGCCAGCCACCACCTCCTCCTCTCCTGCTGTGTCTGTCTCTACCGCCGGCCACCTCCTCCTCCTCTCCTGCTGTGTCTGTCTCTACCGCCAGCCACCTCCTCCTCCTCTCCTGCTGTGTCTGTCTCTACCGCCGGCCACCTCCTCCTCCTCTCCTGGCAGACAGAAAGATGACACACTAAGACTAAGTCATCAACTGCTCAGGTGTTGCCCCATCATACAGACCACCATAGAGGTACTCGTGTTGACAGGTTCATGGAGGTACTCGTGGTGACAGGTTCATGGAGGTACTCGTGTTGACAGGTTCATGGAGGTACTCGTGTTGACAGGTTCATGGAGGTACTCGTGTTGACAGGTTCATGGAGGTACTCGTGTTGACAGGTTCATGGAGGTACTCGTGTTGACAGGTTCATGGAGGTACTCGTGTTGACAGGTTCATGGAGGTACGCGTGTTGACAGGTTCATGGAGGTACTCGTGGTGACAGGTTCATGGAGGTACTCGTGTTGACAGGTTCATGGAGGTACTCGTGGTGACAGGTTCGTGGTGGTACGCGTGGTGACAGGTTCATGGAGGTACTCGTGGTGACAGGTTCATGGAGGTACGCGTGTTGACAGGTTCATGGAGGTACGCGTGTTGACAGGTTCGTGGAGGTACTCGTGTTGACAGGTTCATGGAGGTACGCGTGTTGACAGGTTCATGGAGGTACTCGTGTTGACAGGTTCATGGAGGTACGCGTGTTGACAGGTTCATGGAGGTACGCGTGTTGACAGGTTCGTGGAGGTACTCGTGTTGACAGGTTCATGGAGGTACGCGTGTTGACAGGTTCGTGGAGGTACTCGTGTTGACAGGTTCATGGAGGTACTCGTGTTGACAGGTTCATGGAGGTACGCGTGTTGACAGGTTCGTGGAGGTACTCGTGTTGACAGGTTCATGGAGGTACGCGTGTTGACAGGTTCATGGAGGTACTCGTGTTGACAGGTTCATGGAGGTACTCGTGTTGACAGGTTCATGGAGGTACTCGTGGTGACAGGTTCATGGAGGTACTCGTGGTGACAGGTTCGTGGAGGTACTCATGGTGACAGGTTCATAGAGGTACTCGTGTTGACAGGTTCATGGAGGTACTCGTGGTGACAGGTTCATGGAGGTACTCGTGTTGACAGGTTCATGGAGGTACTCGTGGTGACAGGTTCATGGAGGTACTCGTGTTGACAGGTTCATAGAGGTACTCGTGGTGACAGGTTCATGGAGGTACTCGTGGTGACAGGTTCGTGGAGGTACTCGTGGTGACAGGTTCGTGGAGGTACTCGTGTTGACAGGTTCATGGAGGTACTCGTGTTGACAGGTTCATGGAGGTACTCGTGGTGACAGGTTCATGGAGGTACTCGTGGTGACAGGTTCGTGGAGGTACTCATGGTGACAGGTTCATAGAGGTACTCGTGTTGACAGGTTCATGGAGGTACTCGTGGTGACAGGTTCATGGAGGTACTCGTGTTGACAGGTTCATGGAGGTACTCGTGGTGACAGGTTCATGGAGGTACTCGTGTTGACAGGTTCATAGAGGTACTCGTGGTGACAGGTTCATGGAGGTACTCGTGGTGACAGGTTCATAGAGGTACTCGTGTTGACAGGTTCATGGAGGTACTCGTGGTGACAGGTTCATGGAGGTACTCGTGTTGACAGGTTCATGGAGGTACTCGTGGTGACAGGTTCATGGAGGTACTCGTGGTGACAGGTTCGTGGAGGTACTCGTGGTGACAGGTTCGTGGTGGTACGCGTGTTGACAGGTTCGTGGAGGTACTCGTGTTGACAGGTTCATGGAGGTACTCGTGTTGACAGGTTCATGGAGGTACTCGTGTTGACAGGTTCATGGAGGTACTCGTGTTGACAGGTTCATAGAGGTACTCGTGTTGACAGGTTCATGGCGGTACTCGTGTTGACAGGTTCATAGAGGTACTCGTGTTGACAGGTTCATGGAGGTACTCGTGTTGACAGGTTCATAGAGGTACTCGTGTTGACAGGTTCATGGAGGTACTCGTGTTGACAGGTTCGTGGTGGTACGCGTGTTGACAGGTTCGTGGAGGTTCGCGTGTTGACAGGTTCGTGGAGGTACGCGTGTTGACAGATTCATGGAGGTACTCGTGTTGACAGGTTCGTGGAGGTACGCGTGTTGACAGATTCATGGAGGTACTCGTGGTGACAGGCCTTACTAACAGAGGTGAAGGCTGGCGTACTCACAGAGAAGATGTAACCCCAGAGAGATGTGATATGAGGTCAGGTCACAGGAGGTGGCTATGGTATAAAGTGTTTGGCCTGCGCTCGTGATACATCGAAGACCCTGATGATGGTATTTTAGACATCTCGATCCTTTGTAAAATCTCTGAAACTGTTATCAGAATCTTTGTCATTCCCGATGTTCTGTTGTGGCATGTGCGCCGAGTCGAAATTAAGTTATTGTTATTATTACAGTAGTATTAGTAGTAGTAGTAGTAGTTGTTGTTGTTGTTGTTGTTGTTGTAAAGACCATTGCCAACGCAGTACCACATGACGCCACGGCCCCACACTTTCCTCCCCAACAGTACACCGCCTCTTTTAACGAGGTGGGGGAGAAAGGGGAAACAGGTAATAGAAGCTGAATGCTGACCAATAATTGCTGAGCTTAAACAATTCTGGCGGTTACTATGGTTGTTTGTTTGTTTGTTGTTGTTTTTGTTGTGGTTTGTTGTGTTGTTGTAGCTTGTTGTTTTCTATTGCATTTTAACTATAAATTCGATCACCAAAAACCACAATGGAGCGTTTGTGACGTATCCGCATTCAAAGTCGGATTATGAAATCATTGTAAAGAGAAAACGACAATTTACAAGAACGCCATTACCGCCGTGAGAACATCTACACCAACCACCCCTGTAGGTAACACTTTTAAAACATAAACATGAAAATTTTTGTATTTAATGTACTTGAGAGATGCAGTGATGGTTTATAATCACTTTTGATATAGCTGAAAGTTATAAAAATAATTAAAGTTTCAATTTTTTTCGACGTAGCTTTCGAGTAAAAGTAGAAATTCGTGTTTAGCAATTTACAGTATGCTGAGTGTTTTCAGCTGAGGGAATCATATCATATAAAAGAAGATGGTAGAGAAATTAACACTACTTGACGGACTCGGTTTAGTAGACCTATTCATGTAAGGAATGATAGAAGGTAAACATGCGTCAGTTATAGAAGAATTTAATGAACAAAGATTACAAACTGTGTGTGTGTAAAACATACTTGACTTGACCGACCATCCATCTGAGGAAGAAATGATTATCAGGAAAATACATTAACAACAATGGTACAGTTTTCCCCCTCCGAAATCGTCCATTAGTTGAATCTTTACATTCTAATTCCGCGAGGGAGACAGTACACACCTGTTCGTAGTAATTCGCTTTCCAGAGAGAGTGAGTGAGGTGTTGCTAGACCAAGTCATATGTGTAGTATTAACCTTTAGGGGTGAAAGTTGACAGCCCAGCGAGCGACTGTGCTGGCGTTGTTGCGTCAGACTAAATCAAAAGTCCTTGAACCTTGTTTCACGAAAGCTTCAGTAGGGCGGGGGGTGGGAGGTGATAGTTGGGCCCTATAACTCGTGTCGTGAAGTGACCTCTGCTTCCTAGATGGCGTTGCATTCCACTTCTAGATGGTATCCAGATGGCGAGCTGTTCACTGATCTATCTGTTAGGTGACCTAAGTGTATTGGCAGAACGATCATATTACGAATGTGAGTCACTTGGATTTTTTTTTTTAATTTTGCCGCAGACGGCAGCAAGTGTATTGTGCACCCCATACTCATCCTGTAAGCGGTAG
Source organism: Homarus gammarus (assembly GCA_958450375.1). Taxonomy (NCBI): domain Eukaryota; kingdom Metazoa; phylum Arthropoda; class Malacostraca; order Decapoda; family Nephropidae; genus Homarus; species Homarus gammarus. The sequence continues at coordinate 535,108 of CAUDMG010003561.1, read as the reverse complement.
TGCAAAAAGGATTGCAGAGTAGAGGCCACAAAGGGTGTTTATCAGACCCCAGTGATCATGATATTGTTGGCAATGAATGTTAGAGTATTTCATGTACATTATCTGTTTAAGTCGGTACATAGAATTTTGATTAGGTACTAGATGTGGAGTGTGGATACAGCCTTAGTATATCAGCTATCGTGTAATCAGAGATAAAGTGCTGTGCCATTGTATACACAGTGTGCTTGGATCTATCCCTATAAGGTTCTATTTTTTCACAGTCTAAGACGTAGTGTTGGTGTGTGTAGCCATATGTCTGGCCACACATTTTGCATAAAATTTGTACTCACGGTTACATCATCTTGTGATCTAGCGATCTTGTTACTTTCTCCATATACATGTTTTACCTGATACATCTCATCACGGTAAACAATGGATTGTCTAGTGCCTGTTTGTACTTGTCTACTTGTTTCAAATTCATCAATAAATTGTTTTCTGATTTCAATTTTTAAGGTTCTGTTTGACAGTCCTAGATTGTATTCAAAATTGTCTTGTTGGACGCGAGTTAAGCTAATGCATCAACGCTTATTATGTTGACTGATGCCTATGTGAGAGGGGAGCCACAGCAGCTTGATCCTGACCCCCCGTCAACAAGAAACTATGCTTGTGTCTGGCTTCAGAGACAAGCGGGTGACAATCTGAGTTTAGGGTATCAAGAGCCAGGAGTGGGGTTAAGGAGTCAGTGATGATGAGACTGGCAGTGTCTTCAACAAGTTTCAGGGCTGTGAGTTTGGCAAATAGTTCAGTTCTTGAGTGGATGACCTGTTATTAGTTCTAGCTCCTTTCTCTATTACATTACCGTTAGGCTGAGTCACACTGACACTTCCAGCCCTCCCACAGACAGTGTTAAGAGAGCCGTCAGTGTAGAAGGTCTGTATGGTGTTATTTTCAGTCTGTAGGTTATGTGTGTGGTCAAGAGCTCTCACTTTGGTAGTGTGTTGGAAATACGGATTGTGTGGTCAGTCGTTTAGAGGGGTACCTGGGTGTTGTGATATCGAAGGGAACTGTCCGCCAAGGTGGCAGGAAGCGCTGCTGTGTCTCAGCTTTGCACAGATGGTCTAATCCAACATCCTCATATGTTTAGCTGTAGTTTGGATCCATTTAGACTCACTAGTTTTATGACTCACGTATTTTAGCAGTTTCTTAGAAGCAATGGTATCTGGATCACCACGCAAGAGCCTCAAAGCTATCATGAGGTTGACAATAATTATTCTATCTTTAACACCGAGTAAACTTAATTCTTTCCGCATACTTGAACCTTGATAAGAATAGAAGAAGCAAGCAGTCTGTTTTTCCCTGTCCTTAATAAAAGTTCAGAGTTCCCTTACACTACACCTCACCTCACCTGTTTTTCATAATTACTACTACTACTACTTACTACTACTAGTCCTGTATCAACTTGCCACGCTACATCGTATAGAGGAAAACATTAAAACAATCACGTCGACACATGATTTTTAGGGTGAAGTTTTCCTCTACCCCGGACAAACGCTCATCATTGCCGCTGTGTCGTTGTTAACTTGTGCCAACGATAGAGTGAATCCAGAACAGAATATATATTGTGGATGATTTACCAGTATTTATCTTTTGAAACAGTTACGTGAATAAAAGTCGCATGTACAAACTTAATAACGTAAAGAAACCGAAAATAACTAATAATCTTGGAATAAATTACAAAATGGAAGTGATGTAAACAAACGGAGGTGCCGGACGTACGACGAAATGAAAACACGTAAGCCTAGTGGTGTCATCAGCGGACGGGCTATGTTAATGATATTATTATTATTAATACTTCATCAGTGTGTGTGTGTCCCATTAGCTCACAACAGTCATCTTATTGGGTAAGTATTAAGTAATATAAGAGATACAAGCACAGGTATATGTAGTACAAAAACTTCAGAATATTAATGGTACCCAAATGTCTCTCTCGGAAACCCAGGGTAATGACATATTTATTTTTCCTGCTGTAGAGGTGATTACAGTATATCATCAACTTAACTCACATAGTACTATTATCACATTCACTAAGTACGTTAAGACTCATTATCGGATAACCACAGTCCACTCTACAAAAAATAGTACAATTTGGATATTCATTTGTGAGACAATTCTTTGATGTACATACACACACACACGTGGTAAAAGAAAGCATCTCTCTCTCTCTCTCTCTCTCTCTCTCTCTCTCTCTCTCTCTCTCTCATAATCATCATCTCTCTTCACCAGACCTGTGTACGTGGAAGTTTCCTCAACCCTCAATGGCTGGGGACTGAAGGTGAATGGCTGCCCCTACCATCCCCAAGACCAACACCCCTGTAGCCTTCTCCAACGTGAGGTCTCTCCCCAGCGTGAGGTCTCTCCCCAGCGTGAGGTCTCTCTCCAGCGTGAGGTCACCCCCCAGCGCAGGTCACCCCCCAGCGCGAGGTCACCCCCCAGCGCGAGGTCACCCCCCAGCGCGAGGTTACCCCCCAGAATCCTAGGACTTCACCACCAACTCAGGCTGAATCAGTGAGGAACACAAACAAGGGTATCACCCTCTCAGTACTCAACCAACGGGATGCTTCTCTCGTCTTCAGGAAGGTGTGTGTCTAGGAGGGAGAGAGAGAGATTGATTGATTGATTGAGTGATTGTTTGTGAGATAGATAGATAGATATTACTACTACTTTGTTGTCATTCGGAATCGAATATGACGATCATCCAGCTATGATACAATGATATGAGTTATTAAAAATGTCGCCATCGTTGATGAGCTTCAAGATGACTCTAGAGGTCGATAAGGGACCGGCAGAACCGTCCACAGATGTTGCACGTGTGGAGGGCTATATCTCGTGCGGGAGGGGCGGCAGCAGCATTTGTCTGCCTCGGTATGCAGTCGGGTGAACTCGAAAGTACTGTATTGAGACCTTCTCGTGTGGTGCTCCTCCAAGCGTTACGGTGTGGAGTAATCGTCTCCCAGGTGAGGGGGTCGATTTGGCACTTTTTCAGGTTTGTCTTAAGACTATCCTTATACCTTTTCAGTTGCCCACCAGCGTAACGTTTACTATTCGTTAGGTGACTGTAAAGTAGCTGGTTTGGCAGTCTACTGTCGTTCATGCGGGTAACATGGCCAGTCCAGCATAGTTGCTCATAGATATTGGTAGGCTCGATGCTCCTACACTTGGTGTAAGCGAGAATACTGGCATTTGTTCTCTTGTTTTCCCAGCGAACTCGCAGGATGGGATGTAGACTACGTTGGTGGAAGTTTCAAGTGACTCGAGGTGCCTCCTGTATGTGACACATGTCTCGCTGCCATGCAGGGGAGGACTACTGATCGATATACGTGCAGCTTTGTAGATAATTTCAGCTCCCTACAGCTAAAGACACGGGTACGGAGTCTGCCAAAAGCATGAGATGCACATTTGACCCGATGTTGAATCTCTTCATCGATGTCCTCGGTGGCAGACAGGTGGGAGCCAAGATACCGAAAGTGGGTAACATTAGCGAGGGTAGTACCGTTAAGCTGGATGGATGGTGGACGTGTGGCTGAACCAGGGGCAAGCTGAAAGAGAAACCGAGTCATATACATTAACCTTAAGGCCGAAGTGTGCATATGCATCTGTGTGGGTGTTCAGGATCTCCTGTAGGTCGCGTTCACTGTGAGCGACAAGGGTGAGGTCGTCTGCATATTGAAGTTCAGTGATGGAAGCGACCGACACCTTTGTTCCTACCTGTCTGTGTGACTGAGCACAGACAGTACCCGATTGCACTGCTGGCCAGATCCCAGTGCATAAACGACCGTCTTATCTATGCCACTAACGTGCAGAGTTGTGACTAGAGACTCCCGTCAGTCATCTCTGTCTGTCCCCGTCGCCACATACATACATACATAAAAAATGATAATAGTTGCCCCTCGTGTAACAAGGACGACCGGAACTAGGGTCACCTAGATGTGAATTTGTTTAAGGTGTAATGTATTGTGTATCATATTCGCCACTTGTCAGCTTACTACCCGTTTGGGCGGTTTATCCAGTGTTAGTACAGGAGGAAACCGGGGACTGGGAAACATGTGGTGTTTGTTATAACACCCTTCTCACGCGTGTCCCGGCCAAGGCTCGAACCCTTGACATATTGGTGAGAGTTAAGCGCGTTACCGCTGTACCACCAACATAACACAAAAACGACACCCTAAGTTAACGAATTGCATGATCCAATGTCAAGGAATAGTCCGAGAAGACCGGGGTGATTAACAAGGAGAATAGATATAAATAATAATGAATGAAGTAAAATAAATAAGAAATTGATGAATACTGTATGAGGAGAAAAAGATAATAAAGTGTAGGAGATAATGGAGGAATGAATATGTTTGAGAAGATGTAAAAATGATGAAGTGTGTAATTGATAAGAATATAGTTAATATATTATGAACTAATACATTATATAATTGTAATGGCTTTAAAGTTAAACAACATGAATAAATTTGTTATAAAAATGAATAGAGAAATGAAGATAAGTAGTGGATATTTTGCCGTGAATTTATTTAACCTAACTTGACCGTTCTACCCAGTCTAACTTAACCTACCTAACTTAACCTAACCTACCAAACCTGACCTGAATGATGTAAAGATGCTGGAATATATTACTTTAACTTAGGTTAGGTTTGGATTGATTCGGTGTTTCTGTTGTTCACAAGAATATAAGGCCAAATAACAGCATGGCTGACAGTGCTTACACAAGTACGGGTTCACGACAAAATATTCACGATGTAATAAAAAGTAATTAATATCAAGTGATAATTGGAGTACGTAATAAATGTATGAATTATTAAGTAATGACTATTTAACAATTTGACAATGACTGAGGTGTTGGTGTAGGTGTTCCCACTAGATCAGTATTGGGCTCACTGGATCGACCTGGAGTGGCACTTGGCGCGGGTGTCGCCTGGCAGCATCGTGGTCATGGCGGTATCAGGCTCTGGTGTCGTGGGTTTGCGTGGTGCCGCCCTTCACCTTGCCCAACTGGGGTCACTGCTCGTCCTCCACCTCCCACCCAGGGCACTCTGGACGTGGGTGTTTGTTAAGGGCGGTCGTACTATTTCTGAGACGGCTGTTCTTCAAGGGGAAGCAACGCAACAAGCACATCTTCTACTGCCTCTCTCACTCCTGCCTACACCTGAAAGCAACAGCCAATTGGAGCTCCAGCGATGGCAATACTGTGCATCCCAAGGCGTTATGGGTGGCCTTTGTGATGAGGTTACCCCTGACCCACTGCCCATGCCGTCCCCTCGTGCTGTGGCCCGTCAGGAGGCCCTGGCTGGAGTGCCCGTGATTATGACGGCAGGTAGTCGCAACCAGTATCTCTATTACTCCCTCACTGCCCTCCTGGCTGCCCCCGGGGCTCAACACCGCAACATTCTGGTCGTGCTGGGCGACGCTCCACAACGCACCACACAGCTGCTACGTCTAATGAATGTCACCTTCACTACACTACCTGTGCATGGCCACGCCAACAACAAACTCTTCCACTACTACCGCAGCGTCTTCCGCCTCGTCGCCCACAAATTCCCCGACGCACCGGCAGTAATTATCCTCGACGAGGACGTTCAAGTCTCCCCCGATTTTTTTTCATTCATGAGCCAGACGCTGTGGCTATTGAAGACTGACCCAACACTCTACTGTGTCAACGCCCATGCGCCCGTAGGCTTGAAAGGCCTGGCCTATGATGACACTCGAATAATGCGTGGAGCGATACAAGTGGAGTGGGGCTATGCCGTTACCTTGGACTTTGTGAGGGAAGCTCTTACTGAGTGGGAGACGATTACCAATCCCAACACTGTCTTCTACGACTTTTGGTTATACGTAAATATCCGTAAGGGCCGTGAGTGCCTGTTCCCGGAAGTGAGTCGCACACTACACTTCGGCTTCGGTGTTAACACTGACGCCCACCTCAAAGAGAAGTTCTTCCTGACGAAGCCGCTAGTTCAGAGAGTTCCCGTCAAGTTGCGCGATGTAGGGAAGCTCCAGTTGTCGTCTTGGCAGCGAGAACTCAGCCTAAACATAAGCATGGCCTCACCACTTAGTGGCAGCCCTTGTCGCGCCACATTCCTCCCCTCGCCTCCGTTCACGTCTCTGTACGTCTTTTACTATAGACTGGACATCATGGAGAAAGGATATGGCCAACCAGACCCTTACCAATTCTACACCTTGGCTGAGTGTTTGAAAACGTGGTCTATGTCTGAGCAAGGTCACCACCAGGGAGTACACATAGTCCGTTTCTCCAGCAATGCTACACTGTATTTGGTGGGCGTCCCTTACTCCCAGTATTCCCATCTACGTCCCAAAAACCTTCCACTCTGGGACGTGGACACTGTCGACGACCACGAGTTGGAGCAGATGACGGAGTACGTGAGCACTCTACGAGCTGAATTAAAAATCTCAAACGAAAATGTAACTTTAGATATGGTGGTGAAGACGTTGTCGATCACTCAGTAAGATTGTTCCCTCACTTGTTTTGTTTGTTTTTCTTGCATATCATATCCACATTGCATTTCTTGGTGCTCATACAGTGTCACTTGTTCTGGCCACGAATAATTGGTTATACACCTGGGAAAACTTTAATGAGGCCTTGGGGCGCAGAATTCTAAGAGTACAGTATATAATCACCTCACTTGGAACTCTAGTGAAGGTTGGTAACTGCACTTCGGCTCCATTCTTGATTCTGTTGCTCGAAGATATTATGCTTGATATTTAGTACACTAGGAGCAACAAGTAATACATGTTTGTATTATTTCAGAGTGTTCATGCTCAAAGTAAACACTTAGTGTCCTTATCAATTTATTATAAAAATAGATCACAGTCTGCTGGGTTTATGTGAGGTGTGCTGGCTATCTCGGAGGTGAGTTAAATGCTTACTCTATAGGTTTTACTGAGGCTTGAAGTTAAAGGTGATACAAATGTCACCTACCAACGTGACAAGAAATTCAGTTTTAAAGCTATGAATTCCTGTGTAGAACATAACAGGATATGACGTGTTGGTAAATCCAGGTTGTGTGTTCTATATAAACAATGTGTAAAAAGCCCGAATTTATACAAGTATTTCTGTCTATACAGTATGTAGACAAAGGATATTACACCCTTGGATATTATAGTGAGGTTCATCTTGACATGAATGCAAGAGATCACTTTGTAAATCAGGGCTGTGATGATCACTATAGGCACCGGGCATAGTAATTGGGGTAGAGGGTGAGTTACGCTTACAGGATTTTCACTTCAATGTGCTACTTTAGTCCGGGCAACAACATATTTAGGTCAGGTTAGGTTAGACTAAAGCAATCTAGAGGGAGTGAACACAACCTTATGGTACAGTCCACGCCACTTATAAGACACAGACTGGTGGCCTCGAAATTCGTAAACAGCAACTTTGCTGAGTCCATCCCTACCCCACCTCCCAGAACATACAGTTAATCAGTGGTCAGCTAAGGTGTAAAGTCAACAATTACCCCCAAACACGTTAGTATAGACAGCTTTTAGAAACAGAAAGAAAATACCTTTTGAAAGTTATTTATCCATGCAAACATGTTCACTGACCACCTACATTTTGATAGCATTATATCAGTATGGTAAGCAAATTTTCATTAGTGTAACTACCATGCTTACCTTACTGATATGATGCTATCAAAATGTAGGTGACACTTTAAACGATCTCTTACATAACTGGCGAAGGGCATGATGGTGGAGGCGGGTGTCACGAGTGTTGGCTGTCATTTTTCAAGATGGCGGCTATTTTTCAAGACACCATCTTCAAAAATAGCCGCCATAATAAAAAATAAATAAAAGAAAAATAACTGCTAAAGTATTAATTGTGTTGAGAAATACATGTATAGTTCTCTATTAGCTTCTTATCTTTGTTATTAATATGATTTTGGAGGATATTGGGCGCCGATGCAATAAAGCTGACGTCATGAGTCCTCATAGGTCATTTCTAACAGACCCGTCCCAGTTAAAAGCTTCCATACTGTGGATTGACTTCATTATATACAAGTGTCTTCCTTACATCAAAGGCTTCAATAAGTCTCTGCAAAGTAGAAGTCATGAAGTTGGTTGAGAATTTCGCCAGATGTGTGTTAATTACGTCGTGCCTTCAGGATTTCCGGAAAGAAGCAGAAGACTACCACAAAGTCTGTTCTCGGGCTGTGGGGGAGACTGGAGAGGCAGACAGTGTTCCCACTGAGCCAACAGAAGAGTATTATAGGCATTCGCTAAGAGTTCCATTTCCTGACCACAAGATACATGTAAGGGGCCTTGAGACTTGTGTAGAAGTTACTGCTAGTGACGCCACGAAGTACGAGTGGCAAGGCTCTCACAGTTAAAAAAATTGTACCCTAACGTTTGGGGTAAAATTTTTCTAAAAGAACCTCCTGAATGACCTAATTGATTTATTTAATGGCAGTTATTTGATGTTACATATATTTTGTAGTTATGTATATAATATGATGAGACATCAATAAGAATAACAATATTTAACAATTTAGTAGTTGGCTGTGAAACAAAACTACAATTACAGGAACTTAGGAATTGGCAAGCAGCTGAAGTGGGTATGTTCACGACTGTTGCTCTTTAAAGTGTAAGTGTGAATAACCTTTGGCTCTGACCGATAGATTCATAATGCTTCATTCATTATGCTAGAGGGAGCTTGTTGGTATCTACAGTATGTGGTGATACTTGTTGTCCACACGGTAATAGTTCATATTTGTGTATTTATTTAATGTCAGTTGTACTTGAATGAGATAGCTTTAAAGAGTTTGTTAAGTGTTATGTTATGTGTATATTTGAAATAAAACCATATTTAAAGGGAAGCTATCATTCACAATCATAATATTTACGACCTGTGTTACTTAAATCCTCCTCACAATGATCAGATAAGTTACATATTTTATATTTATTCGATTAATTTTATCAATAACATCACCATTTATAAATTTAATAGAAATATTTTATAGTAAATATGGTAAAGAATCATAGATATTCCTCGATTATAAAAGAATTGTAAATATAAAGGACTATTTCGTGAAGCGGCATTAAACGAGACAGGTCCTCTGCCAGCACCCCGGTCATGTACGTGATTTTGCACTTTAATTATGTTTTTCATTGTGTGTGGTTCGTGTCCATGATATTTTATGCCCTCTTCCCTCAGGCGTTTCAGGACTGGTTCCAAGTTGTAAAGGAGAAGGTCTGTAGGGCAGTAGAAGGCGGCGTTTAGTGTGTGTTGAGGTGTGAGGAGAAGAGGACCAGCACGATGCTAGTCATAGTTACTACGATTGGACTTTTATTACATTAATGTGAATTTTAAATGGTTTATATATTTAACATTTAAACCTTGTGAGCTTATTTAGCGATTCTCAAAGATTATATTCACCATAGTTCATTGATAATTATTCATCTAATGTGGAAATCCTTTGAGTAAGAAGACTTCATTCATCATTAAAGATAAATGTATCCAAACGTAATTTAAGGATTAATTAGTTTTATAGTACTAGTTATATGATTGTATAGACATATGTGTAGCTCATAATTATGTTTCTCCAGTATGTTGAAATATAAGGTAACAAGAATTAGCTTCACCATGACTATGGGGTTTTGGCAAATTAAAAAAAAATGACTCGTTGAACTTTATCTGATCATAGCAAGAGCGGTCCGACTAATTACCCAAATATAGCCGCAATGAAGTCAAATAATGGTCCTACATGAATAAATCGGACTGCTAATCACTTCTCGACTAGTATTTGGTGTCAGAAAGTCACAAAAAATTGGAAAACTTACTTTAATCTGAGTTAATAGATCGCGTGCATGTACTGAGGGAGCGAGGAATTACCCAAATGTAGCCGCAATGAAATCAAATGATGGTCGTACAAGCGTAATTCGGGCTGTGAATCACTTCTCGATTATTATTTGGTGTCAAAAGTAAAAAAAAATTGGTAAACTTAATTTAATCTGAGTTGTGTTGTGTTAGGTTAGGTTAGATTAGATTAGATTAGATTAGATTAGGTTAGGTACATGCACTTGATCTATTAACTCAGATTAAATTAAGTTACCAATTTTTTGTGACTTCATGACACCAAATACTAGTCGAGGTTAGGTTAAGTACATGCACTCTATCTATTAACTCAGATTAAATTAAGTTTACCAATTTTTTGTGACTGTGACACCAAATACTAGTCGAGAAGTGATTGGCAGTCCGATTTATTCATCTAGGACCATTATTTGACTTCATTCCGGCTATATTTGGCTACATTTGGGTACATTTGGGTAATAAGTTGGTCCCTAGCAAGAGAGAACCAATGAGAGATACAGTACAGTATGGAATGTGCTCAGGTTTGGCAGCACTCAGTGTTTTGTTCCTGGTAAACTGAGACATAAATTAGTGATTTTATTCACCAGAAGGCTGAAGACACACAGATAGTGAAAAGGGGAGAGTAACATAGAGGGGGAAAAGTAATATTATGCATCAAGCTACTCCAGGTTTGTAAACTACTTGGTAATGAAAATAGGTTAATGTTGAGGAAATCACGAGTCTAAACTAGTTGTTAAGGTGGCAGCCCCAAAACTGTACATAACCCTTTTTTACTATTGGATCCACATGGATTGTTGTGTGACTTTATAGAACATTAATTTATGAAAGCAAAGAACCATACAGTACAATGTATATGGCCTCCAGCTTCCTAGAAATCAAGATTTAGCAATCTGAATACTGTACTATATTTGCTTGTCCAGTTAGACTTTAATTTTGTAGGTTTTTCATTCACAAGGGTTACCAAGTTGCAAGAGTGACACCTGAATCGGTCTGAAACAATCATTGCCTGTGTGCTATTATTGTTGATCAAAATTCTCAAAAAAAAAAAGATGAGTTAGGTACTGCACTGTATTTGATTGACTGTCAGTGATTAACACCAAATAAAAGAAACTGGTATTCTATTTTTATGGTAATAAGGTATGGAAAACATGCTTTGTTCAAGTTCAGCTGTACAATACATGGTTTTTAACTACAATTCAACTTCTAGTGAAAAAAATTTTAAAATGAAGATTGAAAGTGAATTGCCAAATCATCTGTTATTTTATATGGGTGATTCTGTAAGTAATTTTTGAATAGTAGGGATGTCATTGCCTCTTCTAGACATATGGTAGGATTGTGAATTACTCTCTAATATATAGGCTGTTGTAAAACAAGATTATGGTTGTTTTTGAGCTCTGTGCTTGCTGCATGTAATGTTGTGAGTGCAAACTGTTATTGTATTGCATAATTTGACCTGGTACTGTATATACAATACTGTCTAGTTTGAATGAGCTGTAGAATAATACCGTATAGCATATACTGTAGGTGTATGATAGATTCTGTCATAATGCATGTACAGGTACACTACTGACAAAGTCTACATAATTTTATACACAAGCAGAAGTTTTGAATACCTGTAGCTCTATACCTGTACTTTTAAAGAGTTAACCTTTGAGTAAATTGTTTAGATAATTCTTGAATAGGTTTTTTATGTGTTTATTTTTTTTCTTTCTTCCCACCTTGACTGTTGTGCAGCTCTCCAAGCTAGGATATAAGTGAGATGTTTTTCTCTCAACCATTCTTAAGAAACTTTATGCATGAGCTTAAACTTAAGGGAAGACTCTCCTTTTTCACTGGTCATTCAGAAACAATTGTGAGCACTGAAAGAGGAAACTCTAACCTAAATGTCTTCAAATAAAAAAAATCCACAGCCCCAACTATTATAATAGCTACAGACCTTTATAATGAAGAGACAAAACCATCATATACTTGGGAGGGTCTTAGGAGAAGGAAGTCTTACCATAGATTGTGTAAAACTTTTAAATGTACACAACAGTTTAGGTGAATTCGTAATTTCACAAGCACATTTTTTTTCACGGGATATTGTGTATTTTCTTGGTTAATGTGTTGTCTTACGGTATTTGTATGTGCATGAATAATTTTTATTTATTTATTTTTTTGCTATAGATACAGTATATATTCTTCTAATCTTTGTCATATTGACTCTGAAAATGTGAGTCTGTTTCTGTTACTCCTGCACATGCACCCGGCTCTCCTGCACATGTACCTGGTTCTGTGACTCCTGCACATGTACCTGGTTCTGTTACTCCTGCACATGCACCTGGTTCTGTGACTCCTGCACATGTACCTGGTTCTGTTACTCCTGCACATGCACCTGGTTCTGTTACTCCTGCACATGCACCTGGTTCTGTTACTCCTTATCTGCTCTTCAAACCCTTGTGATGTGACTTAAAAATGCCTTGTTTTCTATTGTTGTTGATGTCATTCGTTCTACAGACATTAACTAATCTCCTTTAAAATATTATTTAACTCTCTCGCTGATTGTTTATGTTATGAGGCTCTTGGCCAAAAGAACAATAATCATCAGAACAATAAAGTCTGTTACCAGGGACCTCTCCTGCCATTTAACTCTTGCATGGCTCTTGCCTCACCCACACACTTTTATCTCAATATCTACTTCACCCACACACCTTTATCTCACTATCTACTTCACCCACACACCTTTATCTCACTATCTACTTCACCCACACACCTTTATCTCACTACAGTATATACATCACCCTCATGTAAGTATATAAACAACAATGACATTGGACAAAACAGACTGGTCAAAAAATTTTGTGAGTCAGCCAGGATATGTTTTCATAGAGGTGAATGACATTGTTAAAAAACTATGCAGTAGTTACACAGTCTTAGTTATATCTACTTCAAAACCATCACTCATTCCCCAAACATTTTTACTTGTGCTTTTATATCATTCTCTAGTAAGCAGGCTGTTAAACAGTACTTTCAGTGGACTTCATAAGTACCCGGTAATATCTTCATTCATATATTGGGAGGTACTTAAATTTAGTAGTAAAAGACACCGCTTGACATAGACTAATAATTTCAGTACAGGTAGTATATTACACTGAAAGTTTTTTCTGGTAAGGGCACAAATATTATTGCTTAGTGGTTTTGTAAATAATATATGTTTCACATTAATAAATGTAGAATTAAATTTTTGTAAATGACTACAGTACTTTTCTATGAAATTTAAAATTCTCTAGCTGTATATATACAGGATGTTCCATGAACACCTTTCATAAATCAGGGGGTGTATTCCAGAGACATTAGTAAAGATAAATGACCAAATTGGCAATTCTCAATACAGTAGTTACAGCACATGACAGGTTTGGGAGGAATGTGATGAAATGTTGGATGTGATGGCACTCTGCGGTTTGGATAACATTCCCTGTACAGCCATACTGCCTCTGCTGCATTTCCACCAGCCCCATACACAGTGTCAGGTGCATATCTGCATATTATTCACCAAATGAATATTCCTGCATGTCCTCTTCCGTGTGGTCACCCAACCCTGGTTGATGCAGACGTTCAGCTGACGACCACTGCAGGGAAGAAAGTGGACAGCCAACCTTAAACAACCACCTTACATAAGTTTGGTATGTTAGCCCTCCCTCTCCCTCCTCCGATCACCACCCACACATGCCCCTGCTCATTATGTCATTTGGTCATGTAACAGGTGATAACAATCCAGTATCAGAGACTGCACACATAATTAACATCATGTTATCGTTTCCATTGTGAAGATTTTACATTGTGTGGGATATGAATGTGTTTCATTCTGTCCATTGGATGTTTCATTTACACCCTGTAGGTTTCATCACATTCCTACCCAAACCTGTCATGTGCTGTAACTCAAAAACTATTGTACAAGTATTGAGAATTGTCAATTTGGTCATTTAGTCATTTATCTTTTATTTATGTCAGGAACACACCCCCTGATATTTTAAAAGTGTTTATGGAACACATTGTAGACAGTGGCATGGCATGAAAAACTGCTGGGCTAAACAAATTACATTGTTAACGACTTTATACTGCTAGTCTAGTAGTCTATGAAACTGAAACAGAACAAAAAGTTAGATGATTATGGTAATAGTTATTTTTGTTCATCTTTAACCTTCATTTAGGATAAGATTTTTGTTAGACAATTAGCAATCTTAAGTACATTATAAGTTGGGAATAAATCTGAAATAAGTTACAATTTATAACTTATTTCAGATTTATTCCCAATGAAGTAAATTATTTTGCATGGGTTATGCTAAAATGAAATGCACACATTATATAAACTATTTATGCTTAATCTGGTAATGCTGCAGTGCTGTATCAGGTAGTAGTTGGGAAGGGACAACCAGGAGTATGGTATGCTTTCATTGCCAAAATCTCTAGCAAATATTATTTAGTGGCAATTCCAGCATCAGAATTTTATTTACATGGATTTGTGGAAAAGTGGGTTAATATAATTTAAATTAATAGTTTTCAACTTACATCTGGCAGTGGTATATCATTATATCCTGCAAGAGGGCAGAAGAGGCTACTGCAAATCGAATGTTGCGTATTCAAGGGACATATTTTCAACTGACAAACACTTCTGTCCTGCAAGTTTCTAAAGTCTGGACTCCTATTACAGCAGGTTTAAATTCACTGAAACTTTAATAACAAAAATGCAGAATACTCTATACTGTACACTTAAATAATATATTAACTAAACAAAGAGATTTGAATTCTGAAGGGAAGAATTTTTACAGGGTAAGCAGTGCTTACGTGCTTCTTAGGATTACACACCACTGTGTTTTATCAGCCTTGCAGGACAATAGTAAATTACACTCTTAATATTCTCAAGGATAATGGCAAAATACTGTATGTAAGTAAAATGTACAGTTGCCCACAGGTATAGGGTTCCACCCCTTGGTAGCTTTTCTGAACGTGTGGCCAACAATATATTTTTGGGGCAATATTTGTACTGGATTGGAAACTTGTGTCACATGTTTGGTTTGGCCGCCAAAAGGTGAACACTATACCTGTGGACAACTATACACTGATCCTTCATGATATTGGTCAGTCATATAACCTGTGGTAGCCTCACTCTCATCTTCTATGATTCTCTCTTAAGATTTAGCTTACTGTGGACACTTCTGGAATCCTCATGAATCAATTAATAACTATCTGCCTCGACCTTTGACTGATCTGGACAAAAGCTGTAATGGGTTAGTGAGGCTCTACATAAATTTAATTGGGTTCAGTAATCAGAGGCAGTCACTGAAAACATTTCAACACATGGCTAGTACTGTAGTCTGAGAAACAAAAGACTCCATTCACTGATGAAGATAATTGACTGATTTGTGGTAAATTAAAAAAAGTGTTGATGTTATTAAGATTCTAATTACAGTACAGTACTGTGTATGTGCAAAGTGTAGGTACTGTACATCACCTCAAATGTAACTGGTGTCCAGTATGGTATTAGTCTGATCATGTTTCCACAACCTTAATGATGGTGTTAATATTCATAATGGAGCATCTCTCTCCCCAGAATATAAATTATTGTATTAGAAAAATTTGTCCTTTTTTTTTATTATTACTGTTCTTTTACATCTTTTTCTACTACATGAAGTATAAAGGTGATTGTGTGTAATATTATGGTATAAATTGGTGTGATAATGGATGATAATGAACATTTGGCCTCCAACTGAACTCTCAAGAGTCTCGAGTTATGATGATGCTCTTCAATAAAGTCAAAACCACTGATTTCTTCATTGTATATAACACAACAAATTGAATGAAGTGTTCAGCATCTAATTATCTTTATTGTCAGTGGTTAGGCTTCCCTTTGTGTCTGTGAATAGCATTTCATTTCATACATGAACATTAACGTGTGTATGTTGCATAAGCCTGTTTAAGAAAATTAAATAGGGTGACTGTGCCTGGACCTAGCAAGTGTTGACACCTGGAAGTGGTTACACTCAGGATGCTTACAGTTTTCCTGGCTTACTTGGTGTCTGCATTGCGCTTCACAGTTGCCGCTGGACTTACACTTCTGAAGCGATGGTTGAAGTGAGTTGATAATGTGTGCCATGAACATGTTTTGCCTGACTTCTAGTCCATATACAGAGTGACCATCTTTGTGGTTGTTTTATCTGTTACATTTTATGACCTCTGAGACCCATACTGCTGAACACCCACTTGTAAAGCCCACCTTTTGAATTATGTATCAACAGGATTTTCTTATGAACCAATTAACAGTACAGTACTCTCAAATTTTGTTAGATATTCTTCTGTACTAAGCAGTATTTCTTACCCAGGTGGCTCACTGTCACATCAATTCCATGTAAACCAGTGGTTAGTTCAAAGCTCAGCAAAAATTCAGGTTATAGAATCAAAACCCACTTAGTTGTTCACACACTTTGAACTTCTCAAGAGCTCTAAATGAAAATTTGTGTGCAGATGCTCTGAGCTCCTGCCACTGCACCATATGAACGATATCTGGTGCTCCTGCTCTCAATAAGGCATTTCAGCTTCCCTTTATTACACATTTTAAGGAGTAATAGTTGTAGCCTCTTGTAATTTTTTTAACATTTTGCTGCTGGCAACAAAAAGTGATATTTAGTACTAGATACCCTTACTTGCCACTAGATCGGTCAGTTCTGGCTAAAAGTGAGCTTTGTCAGAGGGCAGTTGTCAGTATGGATCTCACCGGTCACACACTTCTCTTACTCATAAAATGTGGGGTTTCTTTTCTCAGTCCTTCAATTCAGGATTTATTATTTTGAAGTGATTATGACAAAGTATCCAATCTTGTACTCCTGAAAGATTTAAAAATAACTTGATGACAGTTGAAGAGCTTTCTTTAAATGGTTAACATAGTGATATTGTGTTACATTATTTCTTTGAATCATTTCATTTAACAGACCATAGACAACCACTTATGATAATTACATGTGTGTTTATATCTTGCTTCTCGACCTTACTTGTGAACTTGCATGTCATCTCAGGTTATAATGGAATGTTTTGTACCTTGTTCTATGTTAAATGTCAATACCATAATTTTGAGGGTATGGTGATGATTTAGACTGGCTGTGTGATTAACAAGAAGAGAGTGAATCTGGGCTAGGATATATATATATATATATATATATATATATATATATATATATATATATATATATATATATATATATATATATATATATATATATATATATATATATACTGTATACAATATATCGACTTAAAGTTTCATGTAGTTGCTCTCCTTGTGCTGCTGTAGATGCTAAATATTTTTGGTTAGATACATTAGCATAGCCACCATATGTACTTTATACTCATATTTTATACTGATACTGTACTGTATGTGTGCTACAGTTCACATTTGTTGTATTGTATTAGTTAATTATATAATCAGTCTTGACACATAAAGGAATTTGAATCACTATGAAAACTTAAGAGAAAACAGATCCTACCATTTACAGGAAAAATTTGCCAATATTTTTTATGGCAGAACAGAAAATTTTACTGTATGTCTTTGTATACACTGCTCTTTATTACTAGCTGAGCAAGTGGGACCTATTTTTTTCCTAAGTACAATTGAAGTAGCTTGAGCAGGGTAGTTGTTATGTTTAGCAATGCTTATTGAATGATATTATTAAACAAAAATAATAAAGTAATACTCCAAGATAAAGTTTTAATACTGTCAATATCATTACTGTGTCAGTGTATGCAAATAGAAAAATTTAGACTCTTGATTTCTGTACTGTAGGAGTTTTGATATTTAGTGAAGATTCAAGAGAAACTGTACTTAAAGGGTATCTATATTTAAAATAATCACTTATACTTTTATCTTCCAAGTTGGGTTTTCACTGCACGTAAGAATTTGCATGTTAAAAGTCTGTCACTGTAGAACTTTCACCAGCTTGAAGACACAGGCAGCCATTGTTCTTTTGTGGTACTGTGAAGTGGCATTATTAAGTAGTACAATAATACAGTAGTCAAAAATTACTTATAAAGTACTGTACAGTTCTGTGTGTCTTGAAAATCAAGTAAAATATAGATTCTTATTTAGCATTATTTATATTGTTATGATTCCCTTGTGGTAATTTTTGTTATTGCAACTCATCAGTCTCATGGTTCAAGACCTCTCTGTAGTACAGTATATCCATAAATGAATTCTTTTTCATCCTAAATGTACAGTATTGCCGCTCTGATTTGCATATCACCAAACAATTAACGACTCATAATTTATCATCATAGAAAACTATTTAATTTAACTACAGTACATACAGGCAATGACTGTTATAAGGTGGGGTTAGGGACCTCAAAAAGCCATCGCTAAGTGATCGATCATATATTGATATTAATAACTTATGGTGAAAAATAGCTTCTGTTCCTGAGCCCCTGAAGAGCTCAAACAAGTTTTATAACCTTCTGCTATAATGATTAAATAATGTCTAAATAACTCAAATAATTTATAAATACACATAAAATCAATAAATTTATACAAAATAATTTCATTTACCTTACGTAAACATGTGTGATGGCAGGTCCCCAAGTGAGATGTCACCGTAGCTACATCGCCTTATCCCCCCTCCTACCAGGCGAAGCTGTCTTATTGTTATTTTTCAACTCAGAATTTTTAGTAGATATACATATTTGTGTTCAATTTATTTTACTCTGTTTCATGTACACACAATTGTTCATACAGAATGTGCAAAAAAAAACATAAAAGAAGTTATTTATTATCAAAAGGTCAAATACATAGATATGATTAACATTTCTTACACCAGCGGTAGTTAGTGTCCGATCGTGAGAAGAGAAAGGGGAGAGCAGAGCAGGAAGGGGGGTGTTGGTGATGATGGTGAGTAGTTGTGTGTTGGTGGTGGTGAATGTTATGGTGATGATGAATGTTGATGGTGATTGTTGGTGGTGATTATGGTGATTGTTGATGGTGGTGATTATGGTGATTGTTGATGGTGGTGATTATGGTGATTGTTGATGGTGGTGAGTGGTGGTGGTACTGTAGTGTGTTGGTGAGGGTGAGTGGTGGTGGTAGTACTGTAGTGTGTTGGTGAGGGTGAGTGGTGGTTGTAGTATGTTGGTGGTGGTGGTGATGAGTGGTGGTGGTGGTGGTCATAGTGTGTTGGTGATGGTGAATGTTAGTGGCAAGGCCACATCTAGAAATTATGTTGGGAGTGGGGGGACAGAAGACTGAAGAGCTGCTCGAGACATTTACTCTCTGAGACATAAAAACAAATAATCCTTTAATTATGTTTATATTATTGTGGCATTAAGGGTAAATGATTTTTGGCAGAAAATAACAAGTATGTTTTAAACAAAAACTGTACCACAAAGGACACTTCTCTTACAAAACTACCTTCAAGTTTTTTAGAATAAGCTAGCCAGGGTAACCTTTCCAACCATGCCAACAGAAACTTTAACTGTCTCTTGGGGTTCTCTGGGAACTTATAAGAATGAGCAAGTGTCCATGGGGACTGCAACAATTTATCTTTTGTAGCATCATTAACTTTAACACCAATAATTCTCCCAATGCCATACTTTGCCATTATCAGAATTCAGACAATGGCTTGTTGAAGGGTGTGCTTCTTCTGAAGTAGATAGATCATAGGTAGAGTCCTGCCCATCGTCATGTTCATCAGACTCCTGCAGTATAGGCTTAGGCTGTATAGGGTCTTCAGCTTTATTCTGTTCAAGTGACTGCTTGTTTCTTTTCAAAACAGAGGCTGACAGAGTACTCTGTACCTTTCAATTGAACCTGCCATGCAACAACAAATAATGCCATTTAGTCATTTACCAGTACAGGTACTTGTGTAATTGTATAATAAGCATCTCTCTTTGCATCTCTTGCCTAGCTAATGTATAACATGTTTTTTTTATTACATATTATACTGCACTGTATTGCTATAATAACTACACTATACAAAAGCTGGAGGAGAAAATGATAATCACTAACTCAGTATATTCAATAGAATTCAGCAGAAGGTTCCAGGGTTTCAGTGTGTTCAGTAGAATTCAGCAGGGAGTAGCTGGCTTTCAGTCAATAAATGCTATATACCACAAACATATGACATAATAAGACTGCCAAACACCTCTTTCTCTCTCCATTTAAGTTACAGTATATTATTTGGTGTACAATAATTTATACCTGCAATTCACAATGTATATTTCAAGGTTAAATTGTGATTTAAGTAATAAAATACCCCCAGTGTACAGAACTGGCAGCCATGTTGGAATTTAATTGAATATTTGATGTTTAAAGGAATCTATAAGAATATTTAGCCTACTCATTGAAGTGTTTCTATTGATGATAAGATACAGCGTCGGCACCGCTCCTTAATAGTAGTTTATATAGCCCACTGTGGGTTAAGGTGCCGACCAAATTAAAAAATACAGGTATGCTGATTCTTATTTTTATTTATATTTTTCTTTGGGGGGTTCATCCTCATAACCCGCGCCCCCCCCCCCCCCCCCCCCAAATACAGCCTTGGTTAGTAGTGATGAGGAGTGTTGCTGGTGATTATGGTGATTGTTGGTGGTGGTGGTGGTGGTGGGGAATTACCGGTATGGTGGGTGGTGATGACGAGAGTGTGGTGGTGGGTGGTGATGACGAGAGAGTGGTGGTGTGGTGGTGGGTGGTGATGACGAGAGAGTGGTGGTGACAGGAGTGTGGTGGTGGGTGGTGTGGGCTGCATTATTGTTATTTTTAAATTCATATTTTCAAGTACTGAAGATATACAGAACTTTAATCATTTTCTTTAACTCTGTTACATGCACACAACTGTTCATAGAGAATGTGCAAAAAAAAAAAAAAATATTATCATAAGATAATAAACATTTCTTACAACCAGTGGAATAAGTGCGTAGATTGTGGGAGAGGCAGAAGGAGCGTTATTGTTATTCTTCAACTCGTGTTTTGGAGATACAGTATTAGTAGTTCTCTTCAATTTATTTTACTCTCTTACATGCACACATTCATGACTACAGAATGTCACAAAAAAATTATCATGGGTAAAAAATATAAAGGCATTAAACATTGATTACAGGTGTAGGAGCGAGCACAAGGGAGGGATTGACTTTCTCATGGCTCTGCTGTCTCTGGCTACTGACGAGATGGCCAAATGGCAATGCAGTATTTTTTTCTTTTTTGTTATTATACTATTATTTTTATTTATTGCTGACATTTACTGGTACAGCATGTCCTTAAAATTCGCAGGGGTTTGGGTGTCAAAATGGCCACGAATAGCCAAATTCGCAAATATCATTTGCTGACCAAAGGAGGGCAGGGTACATGTTTACTCGTGTGCAAAGAAAGGTATACAAGTTGGGTATCCCTTATCCAAAATTCCCCAAGTCCGAAATGCTCTGAAATTCGAAAGTCTATTTCACTATGTTTGTGGTAGATAATACAATACACTGAATATGGCATATATCATAATTTTTACTAGGGTAAATATGTATGTGTAATGAATAAAGGTAAGACAGGCTGCTTAGTGCCTCAGAATCGGGCATCTTGGTGATGTACATAGACTTGGGCCCCATCCCTGCTGGGTGAGCTACTCCATTATACAGGTTCTGTATACAGGATATAAGCATTCCAAAATCCGAAAAATTACCAAATCCGAGACCCTTAAGGCCCCAAGCATTCAGATAAAGGATACCCAACCTGTATTCCCTTTGTGTGTTTGCCTTTAGGACAATTATTTCTTTTACCTGTATTGTATATATGTGAGTGTGTAGACACACACACAGACACATAAAAGTAAATAATAATGGGAAATCCTCTCACAAGTAATCAGAAACAAGACAACAATATGTATCAAAATGTAGCAAAAATGTAAACTCCATGCTTTGTACATATATACTGTACAATATACAGGTAAAAGAAATTACTGTCTCTAGAATGAATGGCTCCCTGTCCTAGCCGCAAAAATGCAAGCAACTTTAAAATTACCAGCATACATTCTTGGGTGTATCCAGAGTGTCATCCATGAATATAGAGGACCGCGAATTAAAACTGTTATTTAGCCCTCGCATGGTTGTAAATGGTATTATTTTTTTTACGTTTTAAAACTGATCAAGCGTATATTGATCCATCGTATAACAGTAATTGCCTGTATTCAT
Source organism: Homarus gammarus (assembly GCA_958450375.1). Taxonomy (NCBI): domain Eukaryota; kingdom Metazoa; phylum Arthropoda; class Malacostraca; order Decapoda; family Nephropidae; genus Homarus; species Homarus gammarus. Next base: position 513,057 of record CAUDMG010003561.1, on the reverse strand, counting down.
GTACAGTACTGTACTGTCGTTGATCAGTACTATACATTTATTTCAGTTTATTGTATTTAAAGAAACCATAATAGAACACACATTAATGTAATACAAAATAATTGAGATAGTACATTAGTTCTTGATTGTCTATAACTGTACAGTACTGTGTACAGCACAGCACTCCAAAAATACCATCAGTCTTCTAACCAAAGTCATTAATTTTGTTTAGTAGTTGTTTTAATTTTTGTTTAAACTCTTGGCAGATTGACGACTCCTGTGACATGCCATTGTCAGAACAGAGTACGGGAAAAAGTGGTCATTGTCACTGGCTCCAGCAGTGGTATTGGCCATTCTACAGCGCTTGATCTGGCCAAAAAAGGTAAACATCCTTCAGTGTTGTTTCCTGGTCATGTTATGTACTTGGCTGTTTCCTTGATGTTCCTTTTCCTGCCATTTACTGCTTCCTTTACTATGCTTCCTAATCCTTCTATGCCTTCCCTCCTCGTTCATAAAGTAGTCAACAGAAATGCTGTGAATCATAAGGAAAGAATCATATAATGAATTGAGATATGATATGATGGTGGTGATTCCGGTACAGTCATCAGGTAAAGAAAATACAGCATGCCCTTAAAATTTGCTGGGGTTAGGTTCTCAAAATGGCCGCGAATAACATTTGCGGACCAGGGGAGGGGGGGGGGGTTGTATTTTTATTTGTGTGCAAAAAGAATTATACGTGTACAGTATTACCCCGCTTTACGCAGTTTCACTTTCCGCGATTTCTCATTTACACGGTACCTCGCCAGAACCGGACTTTCACTTTCCGCGGTGCATCTACTCAGGTGAAGTATAATTTTTTATTTAGCTCATAAAATTCATACAAATTACCCGGCCAGAATATAATTTACATTGCTGGAATTCTTACAATATGATGATCATTTTGAATATAAACATCATGGATTTTGCATTAGACATACAAATTTTAGATCTAATGTAATAATTTGTTTTACACAAAGCAAATATTTTATCATTTGTGCAAAATATATGAAGTTTACATTCAAAATATTCCCTGACCTACAAGGAATCCAGAAATGTCAATTATATTATCCTAACTTTAGTCTGAGGTATTATTTATTACTATACCTTAAAATCTACTGTTTTCACCCAAACATTTCTCAGAGAGGTAGGAGCTAGTGAGCTGGGAAGAAGGGGGGGGTGAGTTGAGTCCATTATTTGAATGGACATTAACCTGGCGACTATTTCTCTTAAATATTAATTGTGTGTGCATACCATCATAAAATTAAGATGTTATTTTTACTACAACATAGGAATTGTGTCGGAAAAAGTGGAGTTTGGGGGTCGGGCCAGTCTCTATTGGAATTAATCCCATATGTTCTGTTGTTCACTTTACGCGGTTTTCACTTTACGCGGTACCCCGTGGGTTCAATTGACCGCGTAAATCGGGGTACTACTGTATTCCCTTTATGTGTTTGCCCTTTGGACAGTAATTTCTTTTACCTGTATATATGTGTGTGTGTGTAATCAGAAACAAATGTATTAAAAATGTGTTATTAATAACAAAGCATGGAGCTGACTTGAGGGTAGACTCTCACATTTTTAATACATTGTTTCTGATTATTTCTGAGAGGATTTTCCCATTATTATCTATTTGTATGTGTTTTGTGTGTGTGTGTGTCACCACACATATATACACCTACAGTGATTTACTTGCATATATATATATATATATATATACAGTTGGTCCTCGTATTACGCGGTTAATGTAACCCGGAGGGTACCGCGGAAAGTGAGAAAAGCGTAAGGTGAATAACATAACATATGGGATTAATTGAAATGGAGTCCGGGCCGATCCCCAAACTCCACTTTTTGACGACACACTACTATGTTGTAGTAAAAATATTATCTTAACTTTATGATGGCATGCACACACAATTAATAATTAAGAGAAATATCAATAATATTAGGTTTTTTAACACTTACATTAGTAGAAAAGATGGCTGGGCACACGGGGATGGGCGGTTGGTTCCGAGGCAGAGGGCAGATTATTGGCCCTCACCTGTATCACTTGTATCAATTGTATCACTATCCACCACAGAGGCTTGCAGGGCCTCTTTGTCAAACCCCCCAAAGTTCATATAAGTCCATATCCTCACTATAATTATCACTATCACTGACTTGGGCCGGCTGTAGTGGGTGGCGGGTGAAGAACCCGGTAATGTTTTGATGACTGGGCGACCTTGTGCGCACCATTTTCGCGCCTCTCACACAACATGGCGGATGGCGGGAGGTTTGGATCCAAAAATGGCGCGGCTTGCCAGCCGCTCTCCGCGTAATGGGGTTCACGACCGCGGAATGTGAAAATGTTAGGTTCTGGCAAGGCACCGCGTTAACGGTGAAACGCGGATTGTGGGACCGCGTAATAGGAGGACCAACTGTGTATATATATATATATATATATATATATATATATATATATATATATATATATATATATTATATATACAGGTATATATATATACAGGTATATATATATATACAGGGTATATATATATCTTCTTGAACTTCTTACAGGTGCAGTTGTTTACTTGGCATTCCGTAATCACAAGGCTGGAGACAGGGCCGTAAAGAAGCTGCGCAAAGCAACTGGAAATCAAGCTGTTTATTTTTTGCATCTTGATCTTACTGATTTCTCCTCTATACGAGTATTTGTCGAGGCGTTCTTAAAATGTAAGTGAGCTGTGGAATACAGTATGTACGATACAAGAAAATTTAACCTTAAGTTCAGCTACAGTGATGGTATACTGTACTGTGAGCCATAACTCTTCTCCAAATGTCAAAAATTTTAAGTTCTGAATGCCATTATGCCCTTATATAGAAGACATTATACAGTATATATGGAAACTTTGAGTGCAGAAGGTCTAATCATGCTCCAATAATCATGAACTTTGATGTTAAATACATTCCTTGGTAAAGTATGATGTTCAGTAGAATAACTATAAATCTCTTCTGAAACATTGGTGATTATGCTATCCTAAGTTTTCATTAGATGCTTCTGGTGCTACTGTGATGAATCGGAGTCATTTTTAAAATTGATGTGGGTTTATATCTAGTTATGCTTAGCAGTATGGCAGTAGCTATTTATTATAGAAATTAAGCACTGTACCATCTAATTGTGCATTGAGTCTAGGCTGTATTTAGAGAGAAATTTTGTTCTTAGAATATTCCCGCATATCTTGACATCAATGGTGTTATTTTCTCTGGCCAAGGTGAACGTAGGCTGGATGCTCTGGTCAACAACGCTGCTGTATTTCATCACCCAGCAGGCTTAACTTGTAATGAGATTGAGATTACCTACCAAACAAACTACCTTGGTAAGGATCAAGTTTAATTCCCCATTGTTCACATAATGCTAAATCTCATACAATATGTATGAAAATAATAAAAATTTATTATACTGAAGCATAAAAAAAAACCTGCTCCCACCATTTCCCATTCATCACATCCCTTTTGAATGCAACATAACTCCATGACACTGACCCTTCTTATTAGAATTAAATTAAGGAGTGTGAAGTATCTATTTCAAGGGGTTACTACCAACATGTAACCTCTACAGTCATTATAGATGTTGTACGTACTTAGGGACTGACTGACATTTGTTTCTGTATGACTTGCCAGGCCCCTCTATGTTCCTTTACATTTGGGTTTTCTTTACATTAATCTGTACAGTCTCTTGCATTAATTTCTTGTGCTAGTCAGTGTTATCCATTTCTTTCCACATCTCCCAATCCATCATCACATCATTTGGTTATCACTGTTATTGCACTTTTTTTTTACACTTATCTGTTTACTTACATTGAGCAGAAAAGGTTCATTATAACATATCATTGTATTGTTACAGGTGTAGTCCTTCTGACCACCTTGCTACTGAATGTCATAGAGCGTCCACCTGAAACTCGTGTTGTATTTGTCACATCTGAGGCCCATAAGTTAGCGTCACCAGAAGAATTGATTCTCTTCAATCCTAAACAATCAAGAGAGTTGGAGACATTTGCTGATCATGTGAAGAACTATGGCATCTCAAAATTGGCCTTACATCTCTTTGCTCAACATCTCAGTCAAACAGTACCAGGTAACTCTTCAGTTGTGGTACTTGGTGGGAACTCATTATTTTTATTGCTGTGCACATCCAGATTTGATCTAAATTATCTTGATGGTTTTGATTTCCCCAAAAGTTTCACAGGTAACAAATATCATATCAAATGATTTTATGTCTTTATTGAAATTTCGTGATGCTATTTTAACTTCCTTTGTTTCTTCTGCTTAAAAATTAAAGGTTACCATCTCTTTAATTCCAGGATTATCAGTGGCATTAGTTGATCCAGGGAATGTTTGGACTCCCATCTATCGTCACTCCTGGCAGTCGTGGAGCGAGATATTTACCCGTATAAATTGTTTCATTTTCATGAGAGGCGTGGAAGAAGGGGCACAGTCGACCATACATGCACTTAATGCTCCACATCTAGTGAATGGAGTATACATTAAGTAATTACAGTATACTCATTGATTATTGCTGTATTTGTGAATGACTTTTTTGGTGTACAAATCTGTATCCCAACACACCCGGGGGAAATATTTTGGATGAGCTTTTGATTCACTATATTCTAGTGTCAACATCATTAATGACTTTCAACAATTTATCTGATCAGGATATAGAAGTGGCAGGTGTCTAGGTATGTTGGTGCCACTTTGTCTTCATCATGTATCAAGGATCTATCCCACACATATCATCTGTCAACCTTAGCCTTGCATAAATATCAGTATCAAAATCTTATAATGCTAGAATATTTTTTTTTTTTTTAGACAGTTCACTCACTGTTGGGTTTGCTATAAAGTAGACCAGTTCCTGCTGACTTATATAAATACTGTATGTGAGTTTGTTGGAGAATTCATAATAAAGAAAAGATAGGTACCCTGTATTGGAAATGGTGAAAATATGAAAGGGTATACAGTATGTAGGGAAGTTAGAAAATGTAAAAATAAACAAGGTTATGACATTGAAAGTACAAAAATATAAAATGTAGGTAAACAGGAGAAAACTAATTACTGAAAAATCCAAATTAACCGAGTTCGGAACATTTTGACATCATTCGACAACTTCCAAATTTTGGTGTTTGATTATTCGTTCATTTTCTGTTCAATTTTTGCACCTTATTTGAATCGTTCCGAAGATTGTTCCTCATTATTCCAATTAACAAACATACAGTAATCCCGCATTTTTCGCAGGAATTACGTTCCTGAAACCCCTGCGAAAAGCCAAAACTGCGAATACTCTTTTAGGAATCACTGTACCTGTAGCCACCAAACAGCTCATGCACTTAACCACACCATGCTCTCCACTCACGGCCCATTGGTCGCACTGATCACTGATGCACTATACTGGCATTTTCTAACATCATTATTTGAAACTATAATCATATTGTAGTATGATAATGGAAAACACGTAAACACAGTTATATACAAAAAAATTCTTATTTACAAATAAATATAAAAAAATTATATATACTGTAGTGTATATATATATATATATATATATATATATATATATATATATAATTTAGTAAAAAAAAAGTGAATGGTCAAAACCGAGCAAAAAAAAAAGCGAAAAACACTGGATTACTGGACTCAGTTACCATGCTTTGGGTGCCTCATAAAATATTCAGTCTATAATTACTGTGCAAACATAAATATTTTTTAAATGTACTGTACACTTGTACAGTCCTCCAAAAGTATTATTAGCCATGAGGTTGATGTGATTCGAGGCTTTCCAAGCAATGTTACTCGACCTGTTTCTGAATGGTTGGTAGTTTTACATCTGTGACCTTTGAGCATGAATGAGTACAGTATATACATTTTCGAATAATACTGTACATATATTAATATAGCTTAAAGGATTTCTTGTTATATTGACGTAATAGTGTTCCATGTAAGGACAACTTCCTCCTCCAATCCTACCCCCATCTCTAGCTGTTGCTGATATGGCAAGCAGGCATACCAACTTATGATGATGAACTGGGGATCATATCAAAGTATTTCGTGTAGTGTTTCAAACTTTACCGACAGAAAATCTAACGATACTTTGTTTGGGGTACTGTACATACAGTACATCTAATAATAGGGTACGACTACTACTTTGCTGCCACTCAAAATTTAGTGTGATGATCATCCAGCTGTGATACAATGATACGAGTTATTAAAGATGTCACCTTCATTGGTGGGGGCGCTGCATAACCTCCGTCTGCACTGGTGACCCACTCTCACATGATAGTAGCGTGACCCAAGATTACCTGTACATGCCACTCAGACAATTCCTAGATAGACAATGTCTTCTCACTTGGAAGATTCCTACAAATACTTTTTTATGAATACGAATACAGGTATAGCATGAAATATTTGAATACCTGTACAAATGAATATTATTTAAATATTAAATTAATAACAATTAAAATTTGGAATCGTCCAAGTGGGATGGCAAAAATCACACAGAAAAGACGATTGTCCAGATGGCAATTGTCCAAGTGGGATTATACCTGACCCAAGCCTACTTGGGGAGCCACGACAGCATAGTTGAATTGACGGACATGAATTTTCAAGTCCATCGTCGCGAGACTTTTTGGAATCGCTCGGTTATTTCGGATTTATTCAGAATTCAAACAAAACAATGTGTATTAAGCCAGTCCAATTTATAACGATCAAAATTGACGGGGGTACAATATATACAGAACTTGCCTCAATTGCTGTGCTTTAGTTGAAAATACATAATATCACATCTCTGTTCCTAAATAACAATTTTGTTGCTTCAATGTACAGTACACCATATTCACATTTCTGTACTTAAAATATAAATCATCATTGATTAGTCCATATCCATTGTTAAGTTTTATATTTACTTTCCTGCAGCAACCATCTGGATAGTGAAGATATGCAGAGCTACAACAGTGAGACAGTTCAGCAGCTCATGACCACTTCCTCAGTGTTAGTTGGTCTACCACAGGGCAGTCTGTCAGCAGCTTGATGCAGCGCTGCCGACCTCCAGTATAAGTAGCAACTGATGTGCCATACCTACTTAGTGTAAGATAAATTGTGCAATGAAATATATTTTTGTGTTCCATCAAGATATGTCTATTTTGATGCCAAATAAATAGTTCAATGCTGGTAAAGTGAAACACAGGTCCATATTATAAATGTAAATGTATTTATCAGATAAAAAAATTTACAAATACAGTATTATACTACACTAGTACATAGTATACGGTTCTGTTACTTTGATCATGAATCATTTCTCAAATACCACTTCACCAGTACCAGTTGTGGGATGATTTTTGTTGAATATTTATATTAAATAATTGCTTAAAGCTCTGTTGCATCTTACCTAACAGAGCATATGAGCAAATTCAAGTGCCTATATTAATTTTAGGATAAACTTCTGCCAATATTAAGTATATTATAACTGTTGTTATTCTGTGATGGAGTTTCTATTGAATTAGTTTATTCCATATACTGTATTTGAAATTCAAGTAGTTTGTAAAAATGAGAAAAATAATTGTTACCTGTAGAGGAGAGGTGGAGGTGGAGGGAGAACGTCCTTATACAGGGAAAGCTCAACCCAGAGAACAAGCAAAGATATGTGTTGAATTTCAAGACAAATATTGTTCCTGCGAGTTGGAACTGTTGGATTCTCGATACTTGATTAGCGAAGCTTTGGACTCTCAGATATTTGGTGAAGCCATATCTGCTCTAGACAGGGCTTTAGAAAATGCCTTCTCTGTTATGGCTGATGAGGAAACTGCTTTCATAAGTATCAGTATTCCTGGAAGATTTGTAAATGATGATCTCACAGAGTTGGTGGAGTTCACATGTACAGCGTGCTTAAAAATTATTGAGAATGGGAAATTAATATTAGAATTCACTCCCAAGGAAAAATTAGGTATAGCTGTCAAGTACAAAAACTTAGGTATAGGTCTCTACAAAGAAGGTTGTCTCTCCAAACAAATATCTGCCTTTTTTATGTTCAGGGATGCAGTAAAGTGGCTTGTTATGATTGAACCAGATGAAGTAAAGGATAGTTTTGCAGAAATTCAAGTAATTAAAATGCATTGTTACAATAATCTCGCATTATATCACATAAGACAACACCAATACAAGCTGGCCATATCTGCGGCTACCATTGTCCTTGATACCAATGAAAAGAATGTGAAGGCACTGTACAGACGAGCTGTGGCTAATACAGAAATACAGAACTATGAAATAGCCATAGATGACATTCAGTCTGCCTTAGCCATTGACCCTAACAATGGACCAGCTAAAAAACAGTTAGATATGATAAAGAAGAGACAGAGAGTTGTGTCAGATAAATGTGCTCAAGCAATGAAGAAGTTCTTCAGTTGAAGAAAGTGGATTTCATAACATTTGCCTCACAGGCGAAAACTACTTTCCCTTGAACAAACTGAAGCCACAGGTTCATTCTTTGATGTGGAACAGTGGGGTGTGGTGACCAGGTTATTATAACACTGGGACATTGTAGCAATTCATTTTAACAGAGGAACATTGATCTCTCAGGCCTTGGAGGCTTGCAAAAGGCATTACAAATTATTTTGTTGTAGACATTTTGGAGTTTATTTGGATACTTGAATTACAGAAAGTGTTGTACAGTAAACCCTCCAGTTTGGCGAATTCGAAGTTGACGGTAAAAATTCAAAGTACCCTGCCCTCCATTATGGCGACCAAACCCTCACCTTTGGCGAGAGTTTAAATTTAAATGCAATCACAACTAATAATTGTAGAATAATAAGTGCAAGATAAATCTCGCTTAATACAGTACTACAGTAGAAGTCCAAAAATCTGGACTGCTTGGGGATTGGGTCTGTCCGGATTTTCTGATTTTCCGGATTCTCAGGCAGTACTTTTAAAATTCAAATTTAAGGAGGAATAAAGAAGAGATGAACAGGTACATTTTGATAGTTTATTCATTAGCAAATATAGCATGTTTCATTTATCAAAACGAGCAGTTTTAAAGAAAAAGCTGTAAATTCTATAATTTTATTCTTTGCCTTTTTTCTATCATAAATTGTAGACTTTCCAATGTCGTATGTTTCCATAAGAACAGTATTGTTCACACCACGTTCTGTTTTCTTAATTATTTCAAGTTTATCTACTTTGGGAGCCATTATTATGGGCTTGTACAGTACTCTGCAAATGGAAAGAGTAGGACTCAAAATTACATACGTTGTCACAGTTTGATTGCTCGTTTTAGAGTGGCGACCGCGTGGTCGCTTGTTGTCGCTGTGCAGCTGTGACGCTCACGCATACTCACATACACACAAAAGCCCGCTAAAAAAAAAGAAAAAAGTTTGAGTTTTCGAAAAGTCCGGATTCTCGGGTGGTCCGGATTTCTGGCATCCGGATTTTTGGAATTTTACTGTACTGGCGAGTATTTACAGATCACAAAGCTCCAGTCAACTGTTCAGGCAGCCATTTTGACCACGTCAATCCGCATTCCCGCTGCTTGTTTGAGTGACCTTGGCCTTTGTGTCCTTTTTTTTTCTCCCACTCGCTTGGTGCGGTGTTCTTGCGCAGATTAATGGCCTCAAAAGTACCTGGGTGTATTGGAGGGGATGATAGTGGTGGTGAAAGACCGTCTGAACACCCAAGCGGTTCAATTGATGGGGTAAAAACAGACGAAAATTCTCTTGAGTATCGAGTTGGGAAGAAAATGAAAAAGTACTCGGATACCAGCTTAGTATACATTAAGCTCCTCAACTTTAATTTTAAGGTTGATTTTCTGTGTTTATGTTGATTTAACTAATTCTTCATTCTCTTTCAGTAGTAAAATACAGGTTATATGTGGGTAAAATAGGAAAAAATTTAGACTTTGGCTGGCCCCTCGGTACCAATTAGGCTTTTCCCCATTGGATTAAGCCTCTGGTTTGGCGATTCTGGGTTTGGCGAGGTTTTTTCGGCACTAATTAGTCGCCAAACTGGAGGTTTTACTGTGCACTACGACCTCTGTAGCTTTGTAGTATCACTCAAGATATTCTTTGTGTCACCATAAATTTGTTTACTCCACACACACATGACCTCAATTCCTTGCCACCACACACCAAAACCATGGAACAGTACATGTACACTATACCATTCTCACACCAATGCTTCAGTGCCACAGTTTTAGTCTGCAGTAAATGAACTTCTTCTGCTCAGGTTAGGTGTTGCTTCCAATGTCTGTCTTCCACTTAGGGAATTACTCATGCATTTTCCAGACAATTTCATTACTTGCATTTAAGGTAGTTTAAAGTGTATGAGAAGACTGTCATTCTGTATTTAACAAACATTTAGAATAACTATAATATTTAACAGATTTACAAGCAGTGTCATTTTTAGATGTGAAGTAGTTAGATTATTAGAAACCTTCTGTTATTTTGTTAATTATCACCAAGGAAATGCTGTTAGCTACTTATTTTAATTGCAACTTTTAAATACAGGAGGTCCTCATTATAAGAGTATTAACTATCCGCGGTTTCGCAGTTAAGTGGTCAACTTTTTGTGACCATCCACATCAAAAGTCCCCACATTTAAGTGGATTCCACTCAAAAACTCTGAAAACTCCAGATAAAATTTACGGATTTAAAACTCCCAATAAAATCTACAGATATTTAGCTTAAGCGTTTGAAATTTCATCCTCTTCTTGGCGTCGTGCATGCACACACGTGTCCCCGCGCCAGTCTCCTGCTTTGTTTTGTCCAGATCAGTGCTGTGTTGTGTCTTTTCATCCATGTTTTGGTGAATTATTTCATAATTTTTGTCGCCATGAGTTCCCAACCCAAACAGAGTGGTACAGCACTCAAAAGGAAGCACACTAGCTATAGTATAGATGTAAAATTAGAAGTGATTCAGCAATAGAATAGTGGGAGTGGACAATCCACCTAGTCCTGTTTCTTTTACAACCTCCAATTAATCCTCCATCCCCCAGCACCTACCTCCATCAAACCAAACATCTCTACCTTTGAAGCTAAGTAAATAAAAAAAAATTGTGTTAAAATTATTTATTTTTTAAATAGTATAATAAGTATTTTCTCTCAATGAACCACTGGAGTGAGTGTGCACCAGCAATGGTTGCTGCGGACCACCGGGTCGTTGGCACGAGCTGCGTTGCCTCAACACACCGACCACAATGAACTTTAAGGACGTTAGATAACTTATAAAGTTCAACAATTTCTTAATATAATGTGTTATCAAATGTTTAACAAATGTTTCTAACGTAAATAATTGTTAAAAGGTATCATATTCATTTTTTTGAGTGTCATGTATAATGTCATAATCCCAATTTGACCTATTTCCATTATTTTTTGGGGACTAATTCCCCACTTTGGGTGGATTCCTTATCAGAGGCGGTTTTCCGGTCTCAATTAACCGGAAATACCGAGGACCCCCTGTACTCGTACATCTTATTTGATATATATTTATTATACTCATTTAACAATGCACTATAACATAATAGCTAAATAGAAACCATGCATGTTCCTCCAAGACTCACTCAAGCAGCCAGTAGTTAACAGAACCACATAGGTGAGGTGGCTGTTTAATCTATTTCTTTACTGTATTAGATTTTATCTTTATTCTTTTCAGTCCAGTGTTTCAGTAGCATTAGCTGTTTGTTAAGGCTGTTAGTGATCAAAGCCATATGACTTCAGCACATATTATCAAAACTATTTCATGTACTGATTATAAACTCGCTACTTTTCCCCCTTTCTACCCTATGATTTTAGATCTCAACAGTGGAATGGCAGTAGACAGGTACATAGACAGGCCCTCATGAATCAGAAATACTGTACTAAGAAGATTCCATGCAATAGGTATATATAAATCAGGTTTAGTTAAATACATTAGTGTATTATGTTTTATAATATACTGTACTCTATTGTCAAACATTCAGTAGGACTCTTCAGTTATACATTAAAGGTTATACATTAAAGCTTGTATTCTAGATTTTTATTGAGAATTCTTATTAATGTAAATTAACCAAAGATTTAGACAGATTTACACAGTATCTTGGGAATGTAAGGACAGCAAATTGTTGAGTTTTGCAACAGAACAATAAACTCTTCCCAGGCATAGTACATGTGCATTGTAACACACCTGGTAATGGGTGAAAGTTAATTAATAACCCTGACAGCTTAAACAAGAACAACACAGGTCAGACATTGAATAGAATATTGTATATCATGAATATGTATTATAGACTCAAGGAAAGATATAGCCACCATATCTTGTGTATTCATGAATGTACCAATGTCAATACAAATTCTCAGTCTCACTTGTATCATTTTCCATAAAAACCTTGCATATACAGTATTTTCTTGATTTAACAAACAAATTCAAGCCACTTTTGTAAGTTAAATCGAAATTTCCACTAAATCGACCTTTCCATTATGTTCATACGTTTTACCAAACTATTTCACTAAATCGAGCGTGATTCCGTTAAATTCTGTGGGGTTTGTTTACATCTGCTCAGTCTGTGTCCTGATGCCACCGCATGTGTTGTTCACTGCTCTTGCAACCCTCCCTCCCTACCATATTTCACTGGATTTACTGTTATTATTAGTGTTTTCTGATGTAATACTGTAGTGCTTAACCCATAAAAGGTCACACTATTATACATACAGTGCAAGGTACCCCTCCTCCCTCCTGGTTGGGAAAAATTTAATTTTTGTATTATGGCCCAAACCCCCAAAATGAACTAAGAAAACAAGAAATACCTGTACTAGTAAAATTGGCAACTCACCTCATTTAAAGTGCTGCTCAGCATTGAACCCTGGGCTGGTTCAGTATGCCAAGCCTACTCCCTCCCAGAGCACATTGTCCCAACGTGTAGAGGACGTGTGAATTTACCTACCTACCCACCTACCATCCACGGGAGCACCTGGGACCCAAGGGGCCATCCCAGGGGCGAGTTGGGGCCACTGGGTCCCTCCAAGGGGCAGCGGGGACCCATGGGACTCTCCCAGATGCAGCAGGAATCCCAGGAAACCTCCCAGGTATGCTGGGGTCTTCTGGGAACCTCCCGGGAGCGGCGGAGTCCCCACGAAAACTCCCTGGGACGGTCTCAAGGGCGGCGCGGGCCCCAGGAACCCTCCCAAAGAAGGTGGGAACCCCTGGGACACTCCAGGGGCCGCTCTTCAGGGGCCCTATCGCATACTTGGTCGTGATGTCGTACATATTACATACGTCCATCAATTCCTTACAGCCAATAGGAGAAGACAACAGTCAGTCAGCACAACACCCCAACTTGCGTTTTCCTGCTGTATATTATTCTCCATTCCATTGTTAAGGAAGTGATAATACTGGAAATGTTTTGATGGGTATTGTAGTCACATCTACCAGAGCTCTAAATAGCAGAAAAACAACTGCCCCCAGAGACCCTCCCATGTGCGGAGGGGACACTCCCGGAGGTCGTGGGGCCCCTGGGATCCTTATAGAAGTGGTGGGGGCCACTGAATCCTTCCCAGATGCGGTGGGGCTCCTTGGATACTCCCACGGTCGGCGGGGCCCTTATAACCTTCCCAGGGGCTGCTGGAGACCCCAGGGATCCTCTCTGGGGCGGAGGAGGCCCATAGGACCCACCCAGATGTGGTGAGACCCTCTCAGGGGAGTCGAGGGCCCCAAGCACCCTCCCAGAGGCGACGGGGGCCCCTGGGACACTTCCGCGATCCACAGGAGCACCTGGGACCCAAGGAACCATCCCAGGGGCGAGTGGGGCCACAGGGTCCCTCCAAGGAGCGGCAGGGACCCGTTGGACTCTCCCAGGTGCAGCAGGAGTCCCAGGAAGCCTTCTAAGGATGCCGGGGTCTTTTGGGAACCTCCCGGGAGCGGCTGAGTCCCCATGGAAACTCCCAGGGGCGACTGGAGGCCCTAGGACGGTCTCAAGGGCAGCGCGGGCCCCAGGAACCTTCACAAAGAAGGTGGGGACCCCTGGAACACTCCAGGGGACCTATAGCATACTTGGTCGTGATGTCGTACATATTACATATGTCCATCAATTCCATATCTAAATGTGATTGGTGGACTAAAATGTGTACCCACCAAATTACAGCCAATAGGAGAAGAGAACAGTCAGTCAGCACAACACCCCAACTTATGTTTTCCTGCTGGATATAATTCTCCATTCCGTTGTTAAGGAAGCAATAATACTGAAAATATTATGATAGGTGTTGTCGTCACATCTACCAAAGCTCTAAATAGCAGAAAAACAACTGCCCACCAGGCATCCTCCCATGTGCGGTGGCGACACTCCCAAAGGTGGTTGGGCCACTAAGACTCTCCCAGGGGCTGCTGGAGACCCCAGGGATCCTCGCAGGGGCGGAGGGGGCCCGTAGGACCCACCCAGGTGCGGTGAGTACACACTCAGGGGCATCGAGGGCCCCAAGCACCCTCCCAGATGCGACGGGGGCCCCTGGGACCCTTCCGGGATCCACGGGAGCACCTGGGACCCAAGGGACCATCCCAGGGGCGAGTGGGAGCCACTGGGTCCTTCCAAGGGGTGGCAGGGACACCTGGGACTCTCCCACATGCAGCAGTAGTCCCAGGAAACCTCCCAGGGATGCCAGGGTCGTCTGGGAAACTCCCTGGAGCGGCGGAGTCCCCATGGAAACTCCCAGGGGCGACTGGGGCCCCTGGGACGGTCTCAAGAACGGCACGGGCCCCAGGAACTCTCCCAAAGAAGGCGGGGACCCTTGGGACACTCCAGTGGCCCTATAGCATACTTGGTCGTGATTTACATATTACATACGTGCATCAATTCCTTACTTGAATGTGATTGGTGGACTAAAATGTGTACCCACCAAATTACAGCCAATAGGAGAACAGTCAGTCAGCACAACACCCCAACTTATGTTTTCCTGCTGGACATTATTCTCTATTTCGTTGTTAAGGAAGCGATAATACTGGAAATGTTATGATGGGTGTTGTAGTCCCATCTACCAGAGCTCTAAATAGCAGGAAAACAACTGCCCCCAGGGACCCTCCCATGTGCGGCGGGGACACTCCCAGAGGTGGTTGGGCCCCTGGGACCCTCTCAGGGGCTGCTGGGGACCCCAGGGAACCTCGCAGCGCAGAGGCGGAGGGGGCACATAGGACCCACCCAGGTGCGGTGAGTACCCACTCAGGGGCATCAAGGGCCCCAAGCACCCTGCCAGAGCCAACGGGGGCCCCTGGGACCCTTCAAGGGGAGGCGGGGACCCCTGAGACTCTCCCAGATGCAGCAGGAGTCCCGGCAAACCTCCTAGGGATGCCGGGGTCTTCTGGGACCCTCCCAGGAGCGGTGGAGTCCCCATGGAAATTTCCAGGGACGACTGGGGCCCCTGGGACAGTCTCAAGGGCAGCGCGGGCCCCAGGAACCTTCTTAAAGAAGGTGGGGACCCCTGGAACACTCCAGGGGCCGCACTTCCAGGGGCCCTATAGAACACTTGGTCGTGTTGTCGTACATATTACATACGTCCATCAATTCCTTATTTAAATGTGATTGGTGGACTAAAATGTGTACCCACCAAATTACAGCCAATAGGAGAAGAGAACAGTCAGTCAGCACAACACCCCAACTTATGTTTTCCTGCTGGATATTATTCTCTATTCCGTTGTTAAGGAAGCGATAATCCTGAAAATATTATGATAGGTGTTGTCGTCACATCTACCAGAGCTCTAAATTGCAGAAAAACAACTGCCCACCAGGCACCCTCCCATGTGCGGTGGCGACACTCCCAGAGGTGGTTGGGCCCCTAGGACTCTCCCAGGGACTGCTGGAGACCCCAGGGATCCTCGCAGGGGCGGAGGGGGGCCCATAGGACCCACCCAGGTGCGGTGAGTACACTCTCAGGGGCATCGAGGGCCCCAAGCACCCTCCCAGAATCGACGGAGGCCCCTGGGACCCTTCAGGGATCCACGGGAGCACCTGGGATCCAAGGGACCATCCCAGGGGCGAGTGGGAGCCACTGGGTCGTCCAAGGGGTGGCGGGGACCCCTGGGACTCTCCCAGATGCAGCAGTAGTCCCAGGAAACCTCCCAGGTATGCTAGGGTCGTCTGGGAAACTCCCTGGAGCGGCGGAGTCCCCATGGAAACTCCCAGGAAGCGACTGGGGCCCCTGGGACGGTGTCAAGAACGGCGCGGGCCCCAGGAACTCTCCCAAAGAAGGCGGGGACCCCTGGGATACTCCAGTGGCCCTATAGCATACTTGGTCGTGATTTACATATTACATACGTCCATCAATTCCTTACTTGAATGTGATTGGTGGACTAAAATGTGTACCCACCAAATTACAGCCAATAGGAGAAGAGAACAGTCAGTCAGCACAACACCCCAATTTATGTTTTCCTGCTGGACATTATTCTCTATTTCGTTGTTAAGGAAGCGATAACACTGGAAATTTTATGATGGGTGTTGTAGTCCCATCTACCAGAGCTCTAAATAGCAGGAAAACAACTGCCCCCAGGGACCCTCCCATGTGCGGCGGGGACACTCCCAGAGGTGGTTGGGCCCCTGGGACCCTCTCAGGGGCTGCTGGGGACCCCAGGGAACCTCGCAGCGCAGAGGCGGAGGGGGCACATAGGACCCACCCAGGTGCGGTGAGTACCCACTCAGGGGCATCGAGCGCCCCAAGCACCCTCCCAGAGGCAACGGGGGCCCCTGGCACCCTTCAAGGGGCGGCGGGGAATCCTGAGACTCTCCCAGATGCAGCAGGAGTTCCGGTAAACCTCCCAGGGATGCCGGGGTCTTCTGGGACCCTCCCAGGAGCGGTGGAGACCCCATGGAAACTTCCAGGGACGACTGGGCCCCCTGGGACGGTCTCAAGGGCAGCGCGGGCCCCAGGAACCTTCACAAAGAAGGTGGGGACCCCTGGAACATTCCAGGGGCCGCACTTCCAGGGGCCCTATAGCATACTTGGTCGTGATGTCGTACATATTACATACGTCCATCAATTCCTTATTTAAATGTGATTGGTGGACTAAAATGTGTACCCACCAAATTACAGCCAATAGGAGAAGAGAACAGTCAGTCAGCACAACACCCCAACTTATGTTTTCCTGTTGGATATTATTCTCCATTCCGTTGTTAAGGAAGCAATAATACTGAAAATATTATGATAGGTGTTGTAGTCACATCTACCAGAGCTCTAAATTGCAGAAAAACAACTGCCCACCAGCCACCCTCCCATGTGCGGTGGCGACACTCCCAGAGGTGGTTGGGCCCCTAGGACTCTCCCAGGGACTGCTGGAGACCCCAGGGATCCTCGCAGGGGCGGAGGGGGCCCATAGGACCCACCCAGGTGCGGTGAGTACACACTCAGGGGCATCGAGGGCCCAAGCACCCTCCCAGAATCGACGGGTGCCCCTGGGACCCTTCCGGGATCCACGGGAGCACCTGGGATCCAAGGGACCGTCCCAGGGGCGAGTGGGAGCCACTGGGTCCCTCCAAGGGGTGGCGGGGACCCCTGGGACTCTCCCAGATGCAGCAGTAGTCCCAGGAAACCTCCCAGGGATGCTAGGGTCGTCTGGGAAACTCCCTGGAGCGGCGCGGTCCCCATGGAAACTCCCAGGAAGCGACTGGGGCCCCTGGGACGGTCTCAAGAACGGCGCGGGCCCCAGGAACTCTCCCAAAGAAGGCGGGGACCCCTGGGACACTCCAGTGGCCCTATAGCATACTTGGTCGTGATTTACATATTACATACGCCCATCAATTCCTTACTTGAATGTGATTGGTGGACTAAAATGTGTACCCACCAAATTACAGCCAATAGGAGAAGAGAACAGTCAGTTAGCACAACACCCCAACTTATGTTTTCCTGCTGGACATTATTCTCTATTTCGTTGTTAAGGAAGCGATAACACTGGGAATGTTATGATGGGTGTTGTAGTCCCATCTACCAGAGCTCTAAATAGCAGAAAAACAACAGCCCCCAGAGACCCTCCCATGTGTGGCGGGGACACTCCCAGAGGTGGTTGGGCCCCTGGGACCCTCTCAGGGGCTGCTGGGGACCCCAGGGAACCTCGCAGCGCAGAGGCGGAGGGGGCACATAGGACCCACCCAGGTGCGGTGAGTACCCACTCAGGGGCATCAAGGGCCCCAAGCACCCTGCCAGAGCCAACGGGGGCCCCTGGGACCCTTCAAGGGGCGGCGGGGACCCCTGAGACTCTCCCAGATGCAGCAGGAATCCCGGTAAACCTCCTAGGGATGCCGGGGTCTTCTGGGACCCTCCCAGGAGCGGTGGAGTCCCCATGGAAATTTCCAGGGACGACTGGGGCCCCTGGGACAGTCTCAAGGGCAGCGCGGGCCCCAGGAACCTTCTTAAAGAAGGTGGGGACCCCTGGAACACTCCAGGGGCCGCACTTCCAGGGGCCCTATAGCACACTTGGTCGTGTTGTCGTACATATTACATACGTCCATCAATTCCTTATTTAAATGTGATTGGTGGACTAAAATGTGTACCCACCAAATCACAGCCAATAGGAGAAGAGAACAGTCAGTCAGCACAACACCCCAACTTATGTTTTCCTGCTGGATATTATTCTCTATTCCGTTGTTAAGGAAGCGATAATCCTGAAAATATTATGATAGGTGTTGTAGTCACATCTACCAGAGCTCTAAATTGCAGAAAAACAACTGCCCACCAGGCACCCTCCCATGTGCGGTGGCGACACTCCCAGAGGTGGTTGGGCCCCTAGGACTCTCCCAGGGACTGCTGGAGACCCCAGGGATCCTCGCAGGGGCGGAGGGGGCCCATAGGACCCACCCAGGTGCGGTGAGTACACACTCAGGGGCATCGAGGGCCCAAGCACCCTCCCAGAATCGACGGGTGCCCCTGGGACCCTTCCGGGATCCACGGGAGCACCTGGGATCCAAGGGACCATCCCAGGGGCGAGTGGGAGCCACTGGGTCCCTCCAAGGGGTGGCGGGGACCCCTGGGACTCTCCCAGATGCAGCAGTAGTCCCAGGAAACCTCCCAGGGATGCTAGGGTCGTCTGGGAAACTCCCTGGAGCGGCGAAGTCCCCATGGAAACTCCCAGGAAGCGACTGGGGCCCCTGGGACGGTCTCAAGAACGGCGCGGGCCCCAGGAACTCTCCCAAAGAAGGCGGGGACCCCTGGGATACTCCAGTGGCCCTATAGCATACTTGGTCGTGATTTACATATTACATACGTCCATCAATTCCTTACTTGAATGTGATTGGTGGACTAAAATGTGTACCCACCAAATTACAGCCAATAGGAGAAGAGAACAGTCAGTCAGCACAACACCCCAACTTATGTTTTCCTGCTGGATATTATTCTCTATTCCGTTGTTAAGGAAGCGATAATCCTGAAAATATTATGATAGGTGTTGTCGTCACATCTACCAGAGCTCTGAATTGCAGAAAAACAACTGCCCACCAGGCACCCTCCCATGTGCGGTGGCGACACTCCCAGAGGTGGTTGGGCCCCTAGGACTCTCCCAGGGACTGCTGGAGACCCCAGGGATCCTCGCAGGGGCGGAGGGGGGCCCATAGGACCCACCCAGGTGCGGTGAGTACACTCTCAGGGGCATCGAGGGCCCCAAGCACCCTCCCAGAATCGACGGAGGCCCCTGGAACCCTTCAGGGATCCACGGGAGCACCTGGGATCCAAGGGACCATCCCAGGGGCGAGTGGGAGCCACTGGGTCCTCCAAGGGGTGGCGGGGACCCCTGGGACTCTCCCAGATGCAGCAGTAGTCCCAGGAAACCTCCCAGGTATGCTAGGGTCGTCTGGGAAACTCCCTGGAGCGGCGGAGTCCCCATGGAAACTCCCAGGAAGCGACTGGGGCCCCTGGGACGGTGTCAAGAACGGCGCGGGCCCCAGGAACTCTCCCAAAGAAGGCGGGGACCCCTGGGATACTCCAGTGGCCCTATAGCATACTTGGTCGTGATTTACATATTACATACGTCCATCAATTCCTTACTTGAATGTGATTGGTGGACTAAAATGTGTACCCACCAAATTACAGCCAATAGGAGAAGAGAACAGTCAGTCAGCACAACACCCCAATTTATGTTTTCCTGCTGGACATTATTCTCTATTTCGTTGTTAAGGAAGCGATAACACTGGAAATTTTATGATGGGTGTTGTAGTCCCATCTACCAGAGCTCTAAATAGCAGGAAAACAACTGCCCCCAGGGACCCTCCCATGTGCGGCGGGGACACTCCCAGAGGTGGTTGGGCCCCTGGGACCCTCTCAGGGGCTGCTGGGGACCCCAGGGAACCTCGCAGCGCAGAGGCGGAGGGGGCACATAGGACCCACCCAGGTGCGGTGAGTACCCACTCAGGGGCATCGAGCGCCCCAAGCACCCTCCCAGAGACAACGGGGGCCCCTGGCACCCTTCAAGGGGCGGCGGGGAATCCTGAGACTCTCCCAGATGCAGCAGGAGTTCCGGTAAACCTCCCAGGGATGCCGGGGTCTTCTGGGACCCTCCCAGGAGCGGTGGAGACCCCATGGAAACTTCCAGGGACGACTGGGCCCCCTGGGACGGTCTCAAGGGCAGCGCGGGCCCCAGGAACCTTCACAAAGAAGGTGGGGACCCCTGGAACATTCCAGGGGCCGCACTTCCAGGGGCCCTATAGCATACTTGGTCGTGATGTCGTACATATTACATACGTCCATCAATTCCTTATTTAAATGTGATTGGTGGACTAAAATGTGTACCCACCAAATTACAGCCAATAGGAGAAGAGAACAGTCAGTCAGCACAACACCCCAACTTATGTTTTCCTGTTGGATATTATTCTCCATTCCGTTGTTAAGGAAGCAATAATACTGAAAATATTATGATAGGTGTTGTAGTCACATCTACCAGAGCTCTAAATTGCAGAAAAACAACTGCCCACCAGGCACCCTCCCATGTGCGGTGGCGACACTCCCAGAGGTGGTTGGGCCCCTAGGACTCTCCCAGGGACTGCTGGAGACCCCAGGGATCCTCGCAGGGGCGGAGGGGGCCCATAGGACCCACCCAGGTGCGGTGAGTACACACTCAGGGGCATCGAGGGCCCAAGCACCCTCCCAGAATCGACGGGTGCCCCTGGGACCCTTCCGGGATCCACGGGAGCACCTGGGATCCAAGGGACCATCCCAGGGGCGAGTGGGAGCCACTGGGTCCCTCCAAGGGGTGGCGGGGACCCCTGGGACTCTCCCAGATGCAGCAGTAGTCCCAGGAAACCTCCCAGGGATGCTAGGGTCGTCTGGGAAACTCCCTGGAGCGGCGCGGTCCCCATGGAAACTCCCAGGAAGCGACTGGGGCCCCTGGGACGGTCTCAAGAACGGCGCGGGCCCCAGGAACTCTCCCAAAGAAGGCGGGGACCCCTGGGACACTCCAGTGGCCCTATAGCATACTTGGTCGTGATTTACATATTACATACGCCCATCAATTCCTTACTTGAATGTGATTGGTGGACTAAAATGTGTACCCACCAAATTACAGCCAATAGGAGAAGAGAACAGTCAGTTAGCACAACACCCCAACTTATGTTTTCCTGCTGGACATTATTCTCTATTTCGTTGTTAAGGAAGCGATAACACTGGGAATGTTATGATGGGTGTTGTAGTCCCATCTACCAGAGCTCTAAATAGCAGAAAAACAACAGCCCCCAGAGACCCTCCCATGTGTGGCGGGGACACTCCCAGAGGTGGTTGGGCCCCTGGGACCCTCTCAGGGGCTGCTGGGGACCCCAGGGAACCTCGCAGCGCAGAGGCGGAGGGGGCACATAGGACCCACCCAGGTGCGGTGAGTACCCACTCAGGGGCATCAAGGGCCCCAAGCACCCTGCCAGAGCCAACGGGGGCCCCTGGGACCCTTCAAGGGGCGGCGGGGACCCCTGAGACTCTCCCAGATGCAGCAGGAGTCCCGGTAAACCTCCTAGGGATGCCGGGGTCTTCTGGGACCCTCCCAGGAGCGGTGGAGTCCCCATGGAAATTTCCAGGGACGACTGGGGCCCCTGGGACAGTCTCAAGGGCAGCGCGGGCCCCAGGAACCTTCTTAAAGAAGGTGGGGACCCCTGGAACACTCCAGGGGCCGCACTTCCAGGGGCCCTATAGCACACTTGGTCGTGTTGTCGTACATATTACATACGTCCATCAATTCCTTATTTAAATGTGATTGGTGGACTAAAATGTGTACCCACCAAATTACAGCCAATAGGAGAAGAGAACAGTCAGTCAGCACAACACCCCAACTTATGTTTTCCTGCTGGATATTATTCTCTATTCCGTTGTTAAGGAAGCGATAATCCTGAAAATATTATGATAGGTGTTGTCGTCGCATCTACCAGAGCTCTAAATTGCAGAAAAACAACTGCCCACCAGGCACCCTCCCATGTGCGGTGGCGACACTCCCAGAGGTGGTTGGGCCCCTAGGACTCTCCCAGGGGCTGCTGGAGACCCCAGGGATCCTCGCAGGGGCGGAGGGGGGCCCATAGGACCCACCCAGGTGCGGTGAGTACACTCTCAGGGGCATCGAGGGCCCCAAGCACCCTCCCAGAATCGACGGAGGCCCCTGGGACCCTTCAGGGATCCACGGGAGCACCTGGGATCCAAGGGACCATCCCAGGGGCGAGTGGGAGCCACTGGGTCCTCCAAGGGGTGGCGGGGACCCCTGGGACTCTCCCAGATGCAGCAGTAGTCCCAGGAAACCTCCCAGGTATGCTAGGGTCGTCTGGGAAACTCCCTGGAGCGGCGGAGTCCCCATGGAAACTCCCAGGAAGCGACTGGGGCCCCTGGGACGGTGTCAAGAACGGCGCGGGCCCCAGGAACTCTCCCAAAGAAGGCGGGGACCCCTGGGATACTCCAGTGGCCCTATAGCATACTTGGTCGTGATTTACATATTACATACGTCCATCAATTCCTTACTTGAATGTGATTGGTGGACTAAAATGTGTACCCACCAAATTACAGCCAATAGGAGAAGAGAACAGTCAGTCAGCACAACACCCCAACTTATGTTTTCCTGCTGGACATTATTCTCTATTTCGTTGTTAAGGAAGCGATAACACTGGGAATGTTATGATGGGTGTTGTAGTCCCATCTACCAGAGCTCTAAATAGCAGAAAAACAACTGCCCCCAGAGACCCTCCCATGTGTGGCGGGGACACTCCCAGAGGTGGTTGGGCCCCTGGGACCCTCTCAGGGGCTGCTGGAGACCCCAGGGATCCTCGCAGGGGCGGAGGGGGGCCCATAGGACCCACCCAGGTGCGGTGAGTACACTCTCAGGGGCATCGAGGGCCCCAAGCACCCTCCCAGAATCGACGGAGGCCCCTGGAACCCTTCAGGGATCCACGGGAGCACCTGGGATCCAAGGGACCATCCCAGGGGCGAGTGGGAGCCACTGGGTCCTCCAAGGGGTGGCGGGGACCCCTGGGACTCTCCCAGATGCAGCAGTAGTCCCAGGAAACCTCCCAGGGATGCTAGGGTCGTCTGGGAAACTCCCTGGAGCGGCGAAGTCCCCATGGAAACTCCCAGGAAGCGACTGGGGCCCCTGGGACGGTCTCAAGAACGGCGCGGGCCCCAGGAACTCTCCCAAAGAAGGCGGGGACCCCTGGGATACTCCAGTGGCCCTATAGCATACTTGGTCGTGATTTACATATTACATACGTCCATCAATTCCTTACTTGAATGTGATTGGTGGACTAAAATGTGTACCCACCAAATTACAGCCAATAGGAGAAGAGAACAGTCAGTCAGCACAACACCCCAACTTATGTTTTCCTGCTGGACATTATTCTCTATTTCGTTGTTAAGGAAGCGATAACACTGGAAATTTTATGATGGGTGTTGTAGTCCCATCTACCAGAGCTCTAAATAGCAGGAAAACAACTGCCCCCAGGGACCCTCCCATGTGCGGCGGAGACACTCCCAGAGGTGGTTGGGCCCCTGGGACCCTCTCAGGGGCTGCTGGGGACCCCAGGGAACCTCGCAGCGCAGAGGCGGAGGGGGCACATAGGACCCACCCAGGTGCGGTGAGTACCCACTAAGGGGCATCGAGGGCCCCAAGCACCCTCCCAGAGGCAACGGGGGCCCCTGGCACCCTTCAAGGGGCGGCGGGGAATCCTGAGACTCTCCCAGATGCAGCAGGAGTTCCGGTAAACCTTCCAGGGATGCCGGGGTCTTCTGGGACCCTCCCAGGAGCGGTGGAGACCCCATGGAAACTTCCAGGGACGACTGGGCCCCCTGGGACGATCTCAAGGGCAGCGCGGGCCCCAGGAACCTTCACAAAGAAGGTGGGGACCCCTGGAACACTCCAGGGGCCGCACTTCCAGGGGCCCTATAGCACACTTGGTCATGATGTTGTACATATTACATACGTCCATCAATTCCTTATGTAAATGTGATTGGTGGACTAAAATGTGTACCCACCAAATTACAGCCAATAGGAGAAGAGAACAGTCAGTCAGCACAACACCCCAACTTATGTTTTCCTGCTGGATATTATTCTCCATTCCGTTGATAAGGAAGCGATAATACTGGAAATATTATGATAGGTGTTGTAGTCACATCTACCAGAGCTCTAAATAGCAGAAAAACAACTGCCCACCAGGCACCCTCCCATGTGCGGTGGCGACACTCCCAGAGGTGGTTGGGCCCCTAGAACTCACCCAGGGGCTGCTGGAGACCCCAGGGATCTTTGCAGAGGCGGAGGGGGCCCATAGGACCCACCCAGGTGCGGTGAGGACCCTCTCAGGGGCGTCGAGGGCCCCAAGCACCCTCCCAGAGGCAACGGGGGCCCCTGGGACCCTTCCGGGATCCACAGGAGCACCTGGTACCCAAGGGACGATCCCAGGGACGAGTGGGGGCCACTGGGTCTCTCCAAGGGGTGGCGGGGAACCCTGGGACTCTCCCAGAGGCAGCAGGAGTCCTAGGAAACCTCCCAGGGATGCCGGGGTCTTCCGGGAACCTAATGGGAGCGGCGGAGTCCCCATGGAAACTCCTAGGGGCGACTGGGGCCGCTGGGACGGTTTCAAGGGCAGCGCAGGTCCCAGGAATCCTCCCAAAGAAGACGGGGAGCCCTGGTACACTCCAGGGGCCGCATTTCCAGGGGCCCTATTACATACGTCCATCAATTCCTTACTTAAATGTGATTGGTGGACTAAAATGTGTACCCACCAAATTACAGCCAATAGGAGAACAGAACAGTCAGTCAGCACAACACCCTAACTTATGTTTTCCTGCTGGATATAATTCTCGATTTCGTTGTTAAGGAAGTGATAATACTGGAAATTTTATGATGGGTTTTGTAGTCATATCTACGAGAGCTCTAAATAGCAGAAAAACAACTGCCCCGAGGGACCCTCCCATGTGCGGCGGGGACACTCCCAGAGGTGGTTGGGCCCCTGGGACCCTCCCAGGGGCTGCTGGGGATCCCAGGGATCCTCGCAGGGGCAGAGGGGGCACATAGGACCCACACAGGTGCGGTGAGTACCCACTCAGGGGATCGAGGGCCCCAAGCATCCGCCCAGAGGCGACGGGGGCTCCTGGGACCCTTCCGGGATCTACGGGAGCACTTTGGACCCAAGAGACCATCCCAGGGTGGCGTAGGGGCCACTGGGTCCCTCCAAGGGGTGGCCTGGACCCCTGGGACTCTTCCAGATACAGCAGGAGTCCCAGGAAGCCTCCCAGGGATGCCGGGGTCGTCTGGGAACCACCCTTGAGCGGCGGAGTCCCCATGGAAACTCCCAGGGGCGACTGAGGCCCCTGGGACGGTCTCAAGGACGGCGCGGGCCCCAGGAACCCTCGCAAAGAAGGCAGGGACCCCTGGGACACTCCAGTGGCCCTATAGCATACTTGGTCGTGATTTACATATTACATACATCCATCAATTCCTTACTTAAATGTGATTGGTGGACTAAAATGTGTACCCACCAAATTACAGCCAATAGGAGAACAGAACAGTCAGTCAGCACAACACCCCAACTTATGTTTTCCTGCTGGACATTATTCTCGATTTCGTTGTTAAGGAAGCAATAATACTGGAAATGTTCTGATGGGTGTTGTAGTCACATCTACCAGAGCACTAAATAGCAGAAAAACAACTGCCCCCAGGGAAACTCCCATGTGCGGCGCGGACACTCCCAGAGGTGGTTGGGCCCCTGAGACCCTCCGAGGGGCTGCTGGGGACGCCAGGGATCCTCACAGGGGAGGAGAGGGCACATAGGACCCACCCATGTGCGGTGAGTACCCACTCAGGGGTATCGAGGGCCCCAAGCACCCTCCCAGAATCGATGGGGGCCCCTGGGACCCTTCCGGGATTCACGGGAGCACTTGGGACCCAAGGGACGATCCCAGGGGCCAGTGGGGGCCACTGGGTCCCTCCAAGTGGCGGAAGGGACCCCTGAGACTCTCCCACATGCAGCAGGAGTCCCAGGAAACCTCCCAGGGATGCCGGGGTCTTCCGGGAAGCTAATGGGAGCCGCGCAGTCCCCATGGAAACTCCCAGGGGCGACTGGGGTCCCTGGGACGGTCTCAAGGGCGGCGAGGGCCCCTGGAACTCTCCCAAAGAAGGCGGGGACCCCTCGGACATTCGAGTGGCCCTATAGCATACTTGGTCGTGATTTACATATTACATACGTCCATCAATTCCTTACTTGAATGTGATTGGTGGACTAAAATGTGTACCCACCAAATTACAGCCAATAGGAGAAGAACAGTCAGTCAGCACAACACCCCAACTTGTGTTTTCCTGCTGGACATTATTCTCTATTTCGTTCTTACGGAAGCGATAACACTGGGAATGTTATGATGGGTGTTGTAGTCCCATCTACCAGAGCTCTAAATAGCAGAAAAACAACTGCCCCCAGGGACCCTCCCATGTGCGGCGGGGACACTCCCAGAGGTGGTTGGGCCCCTGGGACCCTCTCAGGGGCTGCTGGGGACCCCAGGGAACCTCGCAGCGCAGAGGCGGAGGGGGCACATAGGACCCACCCAAGTGCGGTGAGTACCCACTCAGGGGCATCGAGGGCCCCAAGCACCCTCCCAGTGGCAACGGGGGCCCCTGGGACCCTTCAAGGGGCGGCGGGGACCCCTGGGACTCTCCCAGATGCAGCTGGAGTCCCGGTAAGCCTCCTAGGGATGCCGGAGTCTTCTGGGACCCTCCCAGGAGCGGTGGAGTCCCCATGGAAACTTCCAGGGACGACTGGGCCCCCTGGGACGGTCTCAAGGGCAGCGCGGGCCCCAGGAACCTTAACAAAGAAGGTGGGGACCCCTGGAACACTCCAGGGGCCCTACAGCATACTTTGTCGTGATGTCGTACATATTACATACGTCCATCAATTCCTTATTTAAATGTGATTGGTGGACTAAAATGTGTACCCACCAAATTACAGCCAATAGGAGAAGAGAACAGGCAGTCAGCACAACACCCCAACTTATGTTTTCCTGCTGGATATTATTCTCCATTCCGTTGTTAAGGAAGCAATAATACTGAAAATATTATGATAGGTGTTGTAGTCACATCTACCAGAGCTCTAAATTGCAGAAAAACAACTGCCCACCAGGCACCCTCCCATGTGCGGTGGCGACACTCCCAGAGGTGGTTGGGCCCCTAGGACTCTCCCAGGGACTGCTGGAGACCCCAGGGATCCTCGCAGGGGCGGAGGGGGCCCATAGGACCCACCCAGGTGCGGTGAGTACACACTCAGGGGCATCGAGGGCCCAAGCACCCTCCCAGAATCGACGGGGGCCCCTGGGACCCTTCCGGGATCCACGGGAGCACCTGGGATCCAAGGGACCATCCCAGGGGCGAGTGGGAGCCACTGGGTCCTTCCAAGGGGTGGCGGGGACCCCTGGGACTCTCCCAGATGCAGCAGTAGTCCCAGGAAACCTCCCAGCCATGCTAGGGTCGTCTGGGAAACTCCCTGGAGCGGCGCGGTCCCCATGGAAACTCCCAGGAAGCGACTGGGGCCCCTGGGACGGTCTCAATAACGGCGCGGGCCCCAGGAACTCTCCCAAAGAAGGCGGGGACCCCTGGGACACTCCAGTGGCCCTATAGCATACTTGGTCGTGATTTACATATTACATACGCCCATCAATTCCTTACTTGAATGTGATTGGTGGAGTAAAATGTGTACCCACCAAATTACAGCCAATAGGAGAAGAGAACAGTCAGTCAGCACAACACCCCAACTTATGTTTTCCTGCTGGACACTATTCTCTATTTCGTTGTTAAGGAAGCGATAACACTGGGAATGTTATGATGGGTGTTGTAGTCCCATCTACCAGAGCTCTAAATAGCAGAAAAACAACTGCCCCCAGAGACCCTCCCATGTGCGGCGGGGACACTCCCAGAGGTGGTTGGGCCCCTGGGACCCTCTCAGGGGCTGCTGGGGACCCCAGGGAACCTCGCAGCGCAGAGGCGGAGGGGGCACATAGGACCCACCCAGGTGCGGTGAGTACCCACTCAGGGGCGTCAAGGGCCCCAAGCACCCTCCCAGAGCCAACGGGGGCCCCTGGGACTATTCAAGGGGCGGCGGGGACCCCTGAGACTCTCCCAGATGCAGCAGGAGTCCCGGTAAACCTCCTAGGGATGCCGGGGTCTTCTGGGACTCTCCCAGGAGCGGTGGAGTCCCGATGGAAATTTCCAGGGACGACTGGGGCCCCTGGGACAGTCTCAAGGGCAGCGCGGGCCCCAGGAACCTTCTTATAGAAGGTGGGGACCCCTGGAACACTCCAGGGGACGCACTTCCAGGGGCCCTATAGCACACTTGGTCGTGATGTCGTACATATTACATACGTCCATCAATTCCTTATTTAAATGTGATTGGTGGACTAAAATGTGTACCCACCAAATTATAGCCAATAGGAGAAGAGAACAGTCAGTCAGCACAACACCCCAACTTATGTTTTCCTGCTGGATATTATTCTTCATTCCGTTGTTAAAGAAGCAATAATACTGAAAATATTATGATAGGTGTTGTAGTCACATCTACCAGAGCTCTAAATGGCAGAAAAACAACTGCCCACCAGGCACCCTCCCATGTGCGGTGGCGACACTCCCAGAGGTGGTTGGGCCCCTAGGACTCTCCCAGGGACTGCTGGAGACCCCAGGGATCCTCGCAGGGGCGGAGGGGGCCCATAGGACCCACCCAGGTGCGGTGAGTACACACTCAGGGGCATCGAGGGCCCAAGCACCCTCCCAGAATCGACGGGGGCCCCTGGGACCCTTCCGGGATCCACGGGAGCACCTGGGATCCAAGGGACCAACCCAGGGGCGAGTGGGAGCCACTGGGTCCTTCCAAGGGGTGGCGGGGACCCCTGGGACTCTCCCAGATGCAGCAGTAGTCCCAGGAAACCTCCCAGGGATGCTAGGGTCGTCTGGGAAACTCCCTGGAGCGGCGCGGTCCCCATGGAAACTCCCAGGAAGCGACTCGGGCCCCTGGGACGGTCTCAAGAACGGCGCGGGCCCCAGGAACTCTCCCAAAGAAGGCGGGGACCCCTGGGACACTCCAGTGGCCCTATAGCATACTTGGTCATGATTTACATATTACATACGCCCATCAATTCCTTACTTGAATGTGATTGGTGGACTAAAATGTGTACCCACCAAATTACAGCCAATAGGAGAAGAGAACAGTCAGTCAGCACAACACCCCAACTTATGTTTTCCTGCTGGACATTATTCTCTATTTCGTTGTTAAGGAAGCGATAACACTGGGAATGCTATGATGGGTGTTGTAGTCCCATCTACCAGAGCTCTAAATAGCAGAAAAACAACTGCCCCCCAGGGACCCTTCCATGTGCGGCGGGGACACTCCCAGAGGTGGTTGGGTCCCTGGGACCCTCTCAGGGGCTGCTGGGGACCCCAGGGAACCTCGCAGCGCAGAGGCGGAGGGGGCACATAGGACCCACCCAGGTGCGGTGAGTACCCACTCAGGGGCATCGAGGGCCCCAAGCACCCTTCCAGTGGCAACGGGGGCCCCTGGGACCCTTCAAGGGGCGGCGGGGACCGCTGGGACTCTCCCAGATGCAGCAGGAGTCCCGGTAAACCTCCCAGGGATGCCGGGGTCTTCTGGGACCCTTCCAGGAGCGGTGGAGTCCCCATGGAAACTTCCAGGGACGACTGGGCCCCCTGGGACGGTCTCAAGGGCAGCGCGGGCCCCAGGAACCTTAACAAAGAAGGTGGGGACCCCTGGAACACTCCAAGGGCCCTATTGCATACTTGGTCGTGATGTCGTACATATTACATACGTCCATCAATTCCTTATTTAAATGTGATTGGTGGACTAAAATGTGTACCCACCAAATTACAGCCAATAGGAGAAGAGAACAGTCAGTCAGCACAACACCCCAACTTATGTTTTCCTGCTGGATATTATTCTCCATTCCGTTGTTAAGGAAGCGATAATACTGGAAATATTATGATAGGTGTTGTAGTCACATCTACCAGAGCTCTAAATTGCAGAAAAACAATTGCCCACCAGGCACCCTCCCATGTGCGGTGGCGACACTCCCAGAGGTGGTTGGGCCCCTAGGACTCTCCCAGGGACTGCTGGAGACCCCAGAGATCCTCGCAGGAGCGGAGGGGGCCCATAGGACCCACCCAGGTGCGGTGAGTACACACTCAGGGGCATCGAGGGCCCCAAGTACCCTCCCAGAATCGAAGGGTGCCCCTGGGACCCTTCCGGGATCCACGGGAGCACCTGGGATCCAAGGGACCATCCCAGGGGCGAGTGGGAGCCACTGGGTCCCTCCAAGGGGTGGCCTGGACCCCTGGGACTCTTCCAGATGCAGCAGGAGTCCCACGAAACCTCCCAGGGATGCCGGGGTCGTCTGGGAACCACCATTGAGCGGCGGAGTCCCCATGGAAACTCCCAGGGGCGACTGAGGCCCCTGGGACGGTCTCAAGGACGGCACGGGCCCCAGGAACCCTCGCAAAGAAGGCAGGGACCCCTGGGACACTCCAGTGGCCCTATAGCATACTTGGTCGTGATTTACATATTACATACATCCATCAACTCCTTACTTAAATGTGATTGGTGGACTAAAATGTGTACCCACCAAATTACAGCCAATAGGAGAAGAGAACCCTCATTCAGCACAACACCCCAACTTATGTTTTCCTGCAGGACATTTTTCTCGATTTCGTTGTTAAGGAAGCAATAATACTGGAAATGTTATGATGGGTGTTGTAGTCACATCTACCAGAGTACTAAATAGCAGAAAAACAACTGCCCCCAGGGAACCTCCCATGTGCGGCGCGGACACTCCCAGAGGTGGTTGGGCCCCTGAGACCCTCCGAGGGGCTGCTGGGGACCCCAGGGATCCTCACAGGGGCGGAGAGGGCACATAGGACCCACCCATGTGCGGTGAGTACCCACTCAGGGGCATCGAGGGCCCCAAGCACCCTCCCAGAATCGATGGGGGCCCCTGGGACCCTTCCGGGATTCACGGGAGCACTTGGGACCCAAGGGACGATCCCAGGGGCCAGTGGGGGCCACTGGGTCCCTCCAAGTGGCGGCGGGGACCCCTGGGACTCTCCCACATGCAGCAGGAGTCCCAGGAAGCCTCCCAGGGATGCCGGGGTCTTCCGGGAAGCTAATGGGAGCGGCGGAGCCCCCATGGAAACTCCCAGGGGCGACTGGGGTCCCTGGGACGGTCTCAAGGGCGGCGAGGGCCCCAGGAACTCTCCCAAAGAAGGCGGGGACCCCTGGGACATTCCAGTGGCCCTATAGCATACTTGGTCGTGATTTACATATTACATACGTCCATCAATTCCTTACTTGAATGTGATTGGTAGACTAAAATGTGTTCCCACCAAATTACAGCCAATAGGAGAAGAGAACAGTCAGTCAGCACAACACCCCAACTTATGTTTTCCTGCTGGACATTATTCTCTATTTTGTTGTTAAGGAAGCGATAACACTGGGAATGTTATGATGGGTGTTGTAGTCCCATCTACCAGAGCTCTAAATAGCAGAAAAACAACTGCCCCCAGAGACCCTCCCATGTGCGGCGGGGACACTCCCAGAGGTGGTTGGGCCCCTGGGACCCTCTCAGGGGCTCCTGGGGACTCCAGGGAACCTCGCAGCGCAGAGGCGGAGGGGGCACATAGGACCCACCCAGGTGCGGTGAGTACCCACTCAGGGGCATCAAGGGCCCCAAGCACCCTCCCAGAGGCAATGGGGGCCCCTGGGACCCTTCAAGGGGCGGCGGGGTCCCCTGAGACTCTCCCAGATGCAGCAGGAGTCCCGGTAAACCTCCCAGGGATGCCGGGGTCTTCTGGGACCCTCCCAGGAGCGGTGGAGTCCCCATGGAAATTTCCAGGGACGACTGGGACCCCTGGGACAGTCTCAAGGGCAGCGCGGGCCCCAGGAACCTTCTTAAAGAAGGTGGGGAC
The DNA here is from genome assembly GCA_958450375.1 of Homarus gammarus. Taxonomy (NCBI): domain Eukaryota; kingdom Metazoa; phylum Arthropoda; class Malacostraca; order Decapoda; family Nephropidae; genus Homarus; species Homarus gammarus. Next base: position 480,630 of record CAUDMG010003561.1, on the reverse strand, counting down.
CCCTGGAACACTCTAGGGGCCGCACTTCCAGGGGCCCTATAGCATACTTGGTCGTGATGTCGTACATATTACATACGTCCATCAATTCCTTATTTAAATGTGATTGGTGGACTAAAATGTGTACCCACCAAATTACAGCCAATAGGAGAAGAGAACAGTCAGTCAGCACAACACCCCAACTTATGTTTTCCTGCTAGATATTATTCTCCATTCCGTTGTTAAGGAAGCGATAATACTGGAAATATTATGATAGGTGTTGTAGTCACATCTACCAGAGCTCTAAATAGCAGAAAAACAACTGCCCACCAGGCACCCTCCCATGTGCGGTGGCGACACTCCCAGAGGTGGTTGGGCCCCTAGAACTCTCCCAGGGGCTGCTGGACCCCAGGGATCTTCGCAGAGGCGGAGGGGGCCCATAGGACCCACCCAGGTGCGGTGAGGACCCTCTCAGGGGCGTCGAGGACCCAAGCACCCTCCCAGAGGCGACGGGGGACCCTGGGACCCTTCCCTATCCACAGGAGCACCTGGTACCCAAGGGACGATCCCAGGGACGAGTGGGGGCCACTGGGTCCCTCCAAGGGGTGGCGCGGAACCCTGGGACTCTCCCAGATGCAGCAGGAGTCCTAGGAAACCTCCCAGGGATGCCGGGGTCTTCCGGGAACCTAATGGGAGCGGCGGAGTCCCCATGGAAACTCCTAGGGGCGACTGGGGCCCCTGGGACGGTTTCAAGGGCAGCGCAGGTCCCTGGAATCCTCCCAAAGAAGACGGGGAGCCCTAGGACACTCCAGGGGCCGCATTTCCAGGGGCCCTATTACATACGTCCGTCAATTCCTTACTTAAATGTGATTGGTGGACTAAAATGTGTACCCACCAAATTACAGCCAATAGGAGAACAGAACAGTCAGTCAGCACAACACCCTAACTTATGTTTTCCTGCTGGATATTATTCTCGATTTCGTTGTTAAGGAAGTGATAATTCTGGAAATTTTATGATGGGTGTTGTAGTCATATCTACCAGAGCTCTAAATAGCAAAAAATAAACTGCCCCCAGGAACTCTCCCATGTGCGGTGTGGACACTCCCGGAAGTGGTTGGGCCCCTGGGACCCTCCCAGGGGCTGCTGGGGACCCCAGGGATCCTCACAGGGAGCGTAGAGGGCACATAGAACCCACTCAGGGGCATCGAGGGCCCCAATCACCCTCCCAGAATCGATGGGGGCCCCTGGGACCCTTCCGGGATTCACGGGAGCACTTGGGACCCAAGGGACGATCCCAGGGACCAGTGGGAGCCACTGGGTCCCTCCAAGTGGCGGCGGGGACCCCTGGGACTCTCCCAGATGCAGCAGGAGTCCCAGGAAACCTCCCAGGGATGCCGGGGTCTTCCGGGAAGCTAATGGAAGCGGCGGAGTCCCCATGGAAACTCCCAGGGGCGACTGGGGTCCCTGGGATGGTCTCAAGGGCGGCGAATGCCCCAGGAATCCTCCCAAAGAAGGCGGGGAGCCCTGTGACACTCCAGGGGCCGCATTTCCAGGGGCCCTATTACATACGTCCATCAATTCCTTACTTAAATGTGATTAGTGGACTAAAATGTGTACCCACCAAATTACAGCCAATAGGAGAAGAGAAAAGTCAGTCACCACAACACCCCAACTTATGTCTTCCTTCTGGATATTATTCTCTATTTCGTTGTTAAGGAAGCGATAATACTGGAACTGTTATGATGGGTGTTGTAGTCACATCTACCAGAGCTCTAAATAGCACAAAAACAACTGCCCCAAGGGACCCTCCCATGTGCGGTGCGGACACTCCCAGAAATGGTTGGGCCCCTGGAACCCTCCCAGGGGCTGCTGGGGACCCCAGGGATCCTCGCAGGGACAGAGGGGGCACATATGACCCACCCAGGTGCGGTGAGTACCCACTCACGGGCATCGAGGGCCCCAAGCATCCTCCCAGAGGCGACGGGGGCTCCTGGGACCCTTCCTGGATCAACGGGAGCACTTTGGACCCAAGAGACCATCCCAGGGTGGGGTAGGGGCCACTGGGTCCCTCCAAGGGGTGGCCTGAACCCCTGGGACTCTTCCAGATGCAGCAGGAGTCCCAGGAAACCTCCCAGGCATGCCGGGGTCGTCTGGGAACCACCCAGGAGCGGCGGAGTCCCCATGGAAACTCCCAGGCGTGACTGAGGCCCCTGGGACGGTCTCAAGGACGGCGCGGGCCCCAGGAACCCTCGCAAAGAAGGCACGGACCCCTGGGACACTCCAGTGGTCCTATAGCATACTTGGTCGTGATTTACATATTACATACGTCCATCAATTCCTTACTTAAATGTGATTGGTGGACTAAAATGTGTACCCACCAAATTACAGCCAATAGGAGAAGAGAACAGTCAGTCAGCACAACACCCTAATTTATGTTTTCCTGCTGGATTATTCTCCCAGGTCCCTAATGCAGCCTAGGCCGTGTCTGTAGCGTGGATGTTGTATCCACTATGTCTGGGGAGATGTCCGAGGTCCAGTAGGATCAGTCACCTTCGTGAGACCCGACCGTCAGACACTTCAGACTACCTATGGGCCCCATAGCTGGCTCGTCTAACCCTAACGCTTGGCCCGCGAGGTGACCCCAGATCACCAAGCCACACACCACTACCAGCCCCCATCATTGGTGGATGAGTGTCTATATCAGTAGGGCTATTTGTGTTGTGGGGTTATTCCACTGGGAACTTCAGAGTTCGTTGGAAAGTACCCCATGGTGGCAGGACCCCATGGCGGGTGCTTGAGTATCACTCCTGACGACTGAGTGTTGTAGTGGCAGTTGCCCCTGGTCTTAATGGTGCTAAGTTACTGTAAGAGATTGTGTTATTGAGTATGTCCACCCAGTAGTGGTGTGAGTGTTATTGAGTATGTCCACCCAATAGTGGTGTGAGTATGTTGAGCCTGAGGGCATAGTACCAGATTTCGTCTGTTGGTACATATATTCCTTCTCCTACCTCCATATTAATGTTTAAATACATTTTGTATTTGTATATTGTGTCTATTATTTACCTACAGTATCTACCATTGTTTCTTCCCTATTACGAGCCTCCTCTCGTCACGCTACCAATGGTTATAAGTATTAGAGTAAAGAAAAATGTTATAAGAGGCACAGCCTAACCACCTCTGGGAGTGTCCCCTCCGCACATGGGAGGGTCCCTGGGACAAGTTGTTTTTCTGCTATTTAGAGCTCTGGCAGATGTGACTACAACACCTATCATTACATTTCCAGTATTATTGCTTCCTTAACAACGAAATCGAGAATAATATCCAGCAGGAAAACATAAGTTGGGGTGTTGTGCTGACTGACTGTTCTCTTCTCCTATTGGCTGTAATTTGGTGGTACACATTTTAGTCCACCAATCACATTTAAGTAAGGAATTGATGGACGTATGTAATATGTACGACATCACGACCAAGTATGCTATAGTGCCCCTGGAAGTGCGGCCCATGGAGTATCCCAGGGATCCCCACCTTCTTTGGGAGGGTTCCTGGGGCCCGTGCTGCCCTTGAGACCGTCCCAGGGGCCCCCGTCGCTCTGGGAGGGTGCTTGGGGCCCTCAACGCCCCTGAGAGGGTCCTCACTGCACCTGGGTGGGTCCTACGGGCCTCTTCCGCGCCTGCGAAGACCACTGGTGTCCCCAGCAGCCCCTAGGGGGGTAACAGGGGCCCCGCCGACCGTGGGAGGATCCGAGGAGCCTCACTGCATCTGGAAAGGATTTTGGGGACCCATCGCTTCTATAAAGATCCCAGGGGCCCAACCACCTCTGGGAGTGTCCCCGCCGTACATGGGAGGGTCCCTGGGGGCAGTTGTTTTTTTGCTATTTAGAGCTCTGGTAGATGTGACTACAACACCCATCATAACATTTCCAGTATTATCGCTTCCTTAACAGCGAAATGGAGAATAATATCCAGCAGGAAAACATAAGTTGGGGTGTTGTGCTGACTGACTGTTCTCTTCTCCTATTGGCTGTAATTTGGTGGTACACATTTTAGTCCACCAATCACATTTAAGTAAGGAATTGATGGACGTATGTAATATGTACGACATCACAACCAAGTGTGCTATAGTGCCCCTGGAAGTGCGGCCCATGGAGTATCCCAGGGGTCCCCGCCTTCTTTGGGAGGGTTCCTGGGGCCCGTGCTGCCCTTGGGACCGTCCCAGGGGCCCCCGTCGCTCTGGGAGGGTGCCTGGGGCCCTCAACGCCCCTGAAAGGGTCCTCACCGCATCTGGGTGGGTCCTATGGGCCCCCTTCGCCCCTGCGAGGGTCCCTGGGGTCCCCAGCAGCCCATGGGAGAGTCCTATGGGCCCAACCACCTCTGGGAGTATCCCCACCGCACATGGGAGGGTCCCTGGGGCAGTTGTTTTTCTGCTATTTAGAGCTCTGGTAGATGTGACTACAACACCTATCATAACATTTCCAGTATTATCACTTCCTTAACAACGGAATGGAGAATAATATCCAGCAGGAAAACATAAGTTGGGGTGTTGTGCTGACTGACTGTTCTCTTCTCCTATTGGCTGTAATTTGGTGGTACACATTTTAGTCCACCAATCACATTTAAGTAAGGAATTGATGGACGTATGTAATATGTACGACATCACGACCAAGTATGCTATAGTGCCCCTGGAAGTGCGGCCCATGGAGTATCCCAGGGGTCCCCACCTTCTTTGGGAGGGTTCCTGGGGCCCGTGCTGCCCTTGAGACCGTCCCAGGGGCCCCCGTCGCTCTGGGAGGGTGCTTGGGGCCCTCAACGCCCCTGAGAGGGTCCTCACCACACATGGGTGGGTCCTATGGGCCCCCTCCGCCCCTGCGAGGGTCCCTGGGGTCCCCAGCAGCCAATGGGAGAGTCCTATGGGCCCAACCACCTCTGGGAGTATCCCCACCGCACATGGGAGGGTCCCTCGGGGCAGTTGTTTTTCTGCTATTTAGAGCTCTGGTAAATGTGACTACAACACCTATCATAACATTTCCAGTATTATCACTTCCTTAACAACGGAATGGAGAATAATATCCAGCAAGAAAACATAAGTTGGGGTGTTGTGCTGACTGACTGTTCTCTTCTCCTATTGGCTGTAATTTGGTGGTACACATTTTAGTCCACCAATCACATTTAAGTAAGGAATTGATGGACGTATGTAATATGTACGACATCACGACCAAGTATGCTATAGTGCCCCTGGAAGTGCGGCCCATGGAGTATCCCAGGGATCCCCACCTTCTTTGGGAGGGTTCCTGGGGCCCGTGCTGCCCTTGAGACCGTCCCAGGGGCCCCCGTCGCTCTGGGAGGGTGCTTGGGGCCCTCAACGCCCCTGAGAGGGTCCTCACTGCACCTGGGTGGGTCCTACGGGCCTCTTCCGCGCCTGCGAAGACCACTGGTGTCCCCAGCAGCCCCTAGGGGGGTAACAGGGGCCCCGCCGACCGTGGGAGGATCCGAGGAGCCTCACTGCATCTGGAAAGGATTTTGGGGACCCATCGCTTCTATAAAGATCCCAGGGGCCCAACCACCTCTGGGAGTGTCCCCGCCGTACATGGGAGGGTCCCTGGGGGCAGTTGTTTTTTTGCTATTTAGAGCTCTGGTAGATGTGACTACAACACCCATCATAACATTTCCAGTATTATCGCTTCCTTAACAGCGAAATGGAGAATAATATCCAGCAGGAAAACATAAGTTGGGGTGTTGTGCTGACTGACTGTTCTCTTCTCCTATTGGCTGTAATTTGGTGGTACACATTTTAGTCCACCAATCACATTTAAGTAAGGAATTGATGGACGTATGTAATATGTACGACATCACAACCAAGTGTGCTATAGTGCCCCTGGAAGTGCGGCCCATGGAGTATCCCAGGGGTCCCCGCCTTCTTTGGGAGGGTTCCTGGGGCCCGTGCTGCCCTTGGGACCGTCCCAGGGGCCCCCGTCGCTCTGGGAGGGTGCCTGGGGCCCTCAACGCCCCTGAAAGGGTCCTCACCGCATCTGGGTGGGTCCTATGGGCCCCCTTCGCCCCTGCGAGGGTCCCTGGGGTCCCCAGCAGCCCATGGGAGAGTCCTATGGGCCCAACCACCTCTGGGAGTATCCCCACCGCACATGGGAGGGTCCCTGGGGGCAGTTGTTTTTCTGCTATTTAGAGCTCTGGTAGATGTGACTACAACACCTATCATAACATTTCCAGTATTATCACTTCCTTAACAACGGAATGGAGAATAATATCCAGCAGGAAAACATAAGTTGGGGTGTTGTGCTGACTGACTGTTCTCTTCTCCTATTGGCTGTAATTTGGTGGTACACATTTTAGTCCACCAATCACATTTAAGTAAGGAATTGATGGACGTATGTAATATGTACGACATCACGACCAAGTATGCTATAGTGCCCCTGGAAGTGCGGCCCATGGAGTATCCCAGGGGTCCCCACCTTCTTTGGGAGGGTTCCTGGGGCCCGTGCTGCCCTTGAGACCGTCCCAGGGGCCCCCGTCGCTCTGGGAGGGTGCTTGGGGCCCTCAACGCCCCTGAGAGGGTCCTCACCACACATGGGTGGGTCCTATGGGCCCCCTCCGCCCCTGCGAGGGTCCCTGGGGTCCCCAGCAGCCAATGGGAGAGTCCTATGGGCCCAACCACCTCTGGGAGTATCCCCACCGCACATGGGAGGGTCCCTCGGGGCAGTTGTTTTTCTGCTATTTAGAGCTCTGGTAAATGTGACTACAACACCTATCATAACATTTCCAGTATTATCACTTCCTTAACAACGGAATGGAGAATAATATCCAGCAAGAAAACATAAGTTGGGGTGTTGTGCTGACTGACTGTTCTCTTCTCCTATTGGCTGTAATTTGGTGGTACACATTTTAGTCCACCAATCACATTTAAATAAGGAATTGATGGACGTATGTAATATTTACGACATAACGACCAAGTATGCGATAGGGCCCCTGGAAGTGCAGCACCTGGAGTATCCCAGGGGTCCCCACCTTCTTTGTGAAGGTTCCTAGGGCCAGCGCTGCCCTTGAGACCGTCCCAGGGGCCCCAGTCGTCCCTGGGAGTTTCCATGGGGACTCCGCCGCTCCTGGTAGGTTCCCAGAAGACCCCGGCATCCATGGGAGGTTTCCTGGGACTCCCTCTGCATCTGAGAGAGTCCCAGGGGTCCCCGCCGCCCCTTGGAGGGACCCAGTGGTCCCCACTCGCCCCTAGGATTGTACCTTGGGTCCCAGGTACTCCTGTGGATCCCGGAAGGGTCCCAGGGACCCCGTCGCCCCTGGGCGGGTGCTTGGGGCCCTCGACGCCCCTGAGACGGTCCTCACTGCACCTGGGTGGGTCCTATGGGCCTCCTCCGCGCCTGCGAAGACCACTGGTGTCCCCAGCAGCCCCTGGAAGGGTCACAGGAGCCCCGCCGACCGAGGGAGGATCCGAGGAGCCTCACTGCATCTGGGAAGGATTTTGGGGCCCCCATCGCTTCTATAAAGGTCCCAGGGGCCCAACCACCTCTGGGAGTGTCCCCGCCACACATGGGAGGGTCCCTGGGGGCAGTTGTTTTTTTGCTATTTAGAGCTCTGGTAGATGTGACTACAACACCCATCATAACATTTCCAGTGTTATCGCTTCCTTAACAACGAAATGGAGAATAATATCCAGCAGGAAAACATAAGTTGGGGTGTTGTGCTTACTGACTGTTCTCTTCTCCTATTGGCTGTAATTTGGTGGTACACATTTTAGTCCACCAATCACATTTAAGTAAGGAATTGATGGACGTATGTAATATGTACGACATCACGACCAAGTATGCTATAGTGCCCCTGGAAGTGCGGCCCATGGAGCATCCCAGGGGTCCCCGCCTTCTTTGGGAGGGTTCCTGGGGCCCGTGCTGCCCTTGAGACCGTCCCAGGTCCCCCCGTCGCTCTGGGAGGGTGCATGGGGCCCTCAACGCCCCTGAGAGGGTCCTCACCGCACCTGGGTGGGTCCTATGGGCCCCCTCAGCCCCTGGTGGGTCCCTGGGGTCCCCAGCAGCCCATGGGAGAGTCCTATGGGCCCAACCACCTCTGGGAGTATCCCCACCGCACATGGGAGGGTCCCTGGGGGCAGTTGTTTTTCTGCTATTTAGAGCTCTGGTAGATGTGACTACAACACCTATCATAACATTTCCAGTATTATCACTTCCTTAACAACGGAATGGAGAATAATATCCAGCAGGAAAACATAAGTTGGGGTGTTGTGCTGACTGACTGTTCTCTTCTCCTATTGGCTGTAATTTGGTGGTACACATTTTAGTCCACCAATCACATTTAAGTAAGGAATTGATGGACGTATGTAATATGTACGACATCACGACCAAGTATGCTATAGTGCCCCTGGAAGTGCGGCCCATGGAGTACCCCAGGGGTCCCCGCCTTCTTTGGGAGGGTTCCTGGGGCCCGTGCTGCCCTTGAGACAGTCCCAGGTCCCCCCGTCGCTCTGGGAGGGTGCATTGGGCCCTCAACGCCCCTGAGAGGGTCCTCACCGCACCTGGGTGGGTCCTATGGGCCCCCTCCGCCCCTGGTGGGTCCCTGGGGTCCCCAGCAGCCCATGGGAGAGTCCTATGGGCCCAACCACCTCTGGGAGTATCCCCACCGCACATGGGAGGGTCCCTGGGGGCAATTGTTTTTCTGCTATTTAGAGCTCTGGTAGATGTGACTACAACACCTATCATAACATTTCCAGTATTATCACTTCCTTAACAACGGAATGGAGAATAATATCCAGCAGGAAAACATAAGTTGGGGTGTTGTGCTGACTGACTGTTCTCTTCTCCTATTGGCTGTAATTTGGTGGTACACATTTTAGTCCACCAATCACATTTAAGTAAGGAATTGATGGACGTATGTAATATGTACGACATCACGACCAAGTATGCTATAGTGCCCCTGGAAGTGCGGCCCATGGAGTATCCCAGGGGTCCCCGCCTTCTTTGGGAGGGTTCCTGGGGCCCGTGCTGCCCTTGAGACCGTCCCAGGTCCCCCCGTCGCTCTGGGAGGGTGCTTGGGGCCCTCAACGCCCCTGAGAGGGTCCTCACCGCACCTGGGTGGGTCCTATGGGCCCCTTCCGCCCCTGCGAGGGTCCCTGGGGTCCCCAACAGCCCATAGGAGTGTCCTATGGGCCCAACCACCTCTGGGAGTATCCCCACCGCACATGGGAGGGTCCCTGGGGGCAGTTGTTTTTCTGCTATTTAGAGCTCTGGTAGATGTGACTACAACACCTATCATAACATTTCCAGTATTATCACTTCCTTAACAACGGAATGGAGAATAATATTCAGCAGGAAAACATAAGTTGGGGTGTTGTGCTGACTGACTGTTCTCTTCTCCTATTGGCTGTAATTTGGTGGTACACATTTTAGTCCACCAATCACATTTAAGTAAGGAATTGATGGACGTATGTAATATGTACGACATAACGACCAAGTATGCTATAGTGCCCCTGGAAGTGCGGCCCATGGAGTATCCCAGGGGTCCCCGCCTTCTTTGGGAGGGTTCCTGGGGCCCGTGCTGCCCTTGGGACCGTCCCAGGGGCCCCCGTCGCTCTGGGAAGGTGCTTGGGGCCCTCAACGCCCCTGAGAGGGTCCTCACCGCATCTGGGTGGGTCCTATGGGCCCCCTCCGCCCCTGCGAGGTTCCCTGGGGGCAGTTGTTTTTCTGCTATTTAGAGCTCTGGTAGATGTGACTACAACACCCATCATAACATTTCCAGTATTATCGCTTCCTTAACAACGAAATGGAGAATAATATCCAGCAGAAAAACATAAGTTGGGGTGTTGTGCTGACTGACTGTTCTCTTCTCCTATTGGCTGTAATTTGGTGGTACACATTTTAGTCCACCAATCACATTTAAATAAGGAATTGATGGACGTATGTAATATTTACGACATAACGACCAAGTATGCGATAGGGCCCCTGGAAGTGCAGCACCTGGAGTATCCCAGGGGTCCCCACCTTCTTTGTGAAGGTTCCTAGGGCCAGCGCTGCCCTTGAGACCGTCCCAGGGGCCCCAGTCGTCCCTGGGAGTTTCCATGGGGACTCCGCCGCTCCTGGTAGGTTCCCAGAAGACCCCGGCATCCATGAGAGGTTTCCTGGGACTCCTTCTGCATCTGAGAGAGTCCCAGGGGTCCCCGCCGCCCCTTGGAGGGACCCAGTGGTCCCCACTCGCCCCTAGGATTGTACCTTGGGTCCCAGGTACTCCTGTGGATCCCGGAAGGGTCCCAGGGGCCCCCGTCGCCCCTGGGCGGGTGCTTGGGGCCCTCGACGCCCCTGAGACGGTCCTCACTGCACCTGGGTGGGTCCTATGGGCCTCTTCCGCGCCTGCGAAGACCACTGGTGTCCCCAGCAGCCCCTGGGAGGGTCACAGGGGCCCCGCCGACCGTGGGAGGATCCGAGGAGCCTCACTGCATCTGGGAAGGATTTTGGGGCCCCCATCGCTTCTATAAAGGTCCCAGGCGCCCAACCACCTCTGGGAGTGTCCCCGCCACACATGGGAGGGTCCCTGGGGGCAGTTGTTTTTTTGCTATTTAGAGCTCTGGTAGATGTGACTACAACACCCATCATAACATTTCCAGTATTATCGCTTCCTTAACAACGAAATGGAGAATAATATCCAGCAGGAAAACATAAGTTGGGGTGTTGTGCTTACTGACTGTTCTCTTCTCCTATTGGCTGTAATTTGGTGGTACACATTTTAGTCCACCAATCACATTTAAGTAAGGAATTGATGGACGTATGTAATATGTACGACATCACGACCAAGTATGCTATAGTGCCCCTGGAAGTGCGGCCCATGGAGTATCCCAGGGGTCCCCGCCTTCTTTGGGAGGGTTCCTGGGGCCCGTGCTGCCCTTGAGACCGTCCCAGGTCCCCCGTCGCTCTGGGAGGGTGCATGGGGCCCTCAACGCCCCTGAGAGGGTCCTCACCGCACCTGGGTGGGTCCTATGGGCCCCCTCCGCCCCTGGTGGGTCCCTGGGGTCCCCAGCAGCCCATGGGAGAGTCCTATGGGCCCAACCACCTCTGGGAGTATCCCCACCGCACATGGGAGGGTCCCTGGGGGCAGTTGTTTTTCTGCTATTTAGAGCTCTGGTAGATGTGACTACAACACCTATCATAACATTTCCAGTATTATCACTTCCTTAACAACGGAATGGAGAATAATATCCAGCAGGAAAACATAAGTTGGGGTGTTGTGCTGACTGACTGTTCTCTTCTCCTATTGGCTGTAATTTGGTGGTACACATTTTAGTCCACCAATCACATTTAAGTAAGGAATTGATGGACGTATGTAATATGTACGACATCACGACCAAGTATGCTATAGTGCCCCTGGAAGTGCGGCCCATGGAGTATCCCAGGGGTCCCCACCTTCTTTGGGAGGGTTCCTGGGGCCCGTGCTGCCCTTGAGACCGTCCCAGGGGCCCCCGTCGCTCTGGGAGGGTGCTTGGGGCCCTCAACGCCCCTGAGAGGGTCCTCACCGCACCTGGGTGGGTCCTATGGGCCCCCTCCGCCCCTGCGAGGGTCCCTGGGATCCCCAGCAGCCCATGGGAGAGTCCTATGAGCCCAACCACCTCTGGGAGTATCCCCACCGCACATGGGAGGGTCCCTGGGGGCAGTTGTTTTTCTGCTATTTAGAGCTCTGATAGATGTGACTACAACACCTATCATAACATTTCCAGTATTATCGCTTCCTTAACAACGGAATGGAGAATAATATCCAGCAGGAAAACATAAGTTGGGGTGTTGTGCTGACTGACTGTTCTCTTCTCCTATTGGCTGTAATTTGGTGGTACACATTTTAGTCCACCAATCACATTTAAGTAAGGAATTGATGGACGTATGTAATATGTACGACATCACGACCAAGTATGCTATAGTGCCCCTGGAAGTGCGGCCCATGGAGTATCCCAGGGGTCCCCGCCTTGTTTGGGAGGGTTCCTGGGGCTTGCGTTGCCCTTGAGACCGTCCCAGGGGCCCCAGTCGCCCCTGGGAGTTTCCATGGGGACTCCGTCGCTCCTGAGAGGTTCCCAGAAGACCCCGGCATCCCTTTGAGGTTTCCTGGGACTCCCTCTGCATCTGAGAGAGTCCCAGGGGTCCCCGCCGCCCCTTGGAGGGACCCAGTGGCCCCCACTCGCCCCTGGGATGGTCCCTTGGGTCCCAGGTGCTCCCATGGATACCGGAAGGGTCCCAGGGATCCCTGTCGCCTTTGGGAGGGTCCTTGGGGCCTGCACCGCCCTTGAGAGTCCCAGGGGCTCCAATCGCCCCTGGGAGATTCCATTGCGATCCCGCCACCCCTGGGCCCCTTCCCATCCTTGGGAGAGTTCCAGGGGAAGCCGCCTACCCTGGGAGGTTCCCTGGGGGCACCGCCACCCTTGCGAAATTACCGGTGCCCCACGTCACCTGTGGGAGGGTCACAGGTTCCGTCGCCGCCCCCGAGAGGGTTCCCGCCGCACCTTGGAGTGTCCCATGGGCCAATGCAGCATATATCCCAGGGTCTCCCGCCGTGTCTGGGAGGGTCCTAGGAGCCCCCTTCGCCTCTATAACGGTCCCAGGGGCCTCTGCCACACCTGGGAGGGTCCCTGGGGACATTTGTTTTTGTCCTAATTTGAACTCTGGTAGATGCGACTACAATACCCATCATAACATTTCCAGTATTATCACTTCCTTAACAACGGAATGGAGAATAATATTCAGCAGGAAAACATAAGTTGGGGTGCTGTGCTGACTGACTGTTCTCTTCTCCTATTGGCTGTAATTTGGTGGGTGTAAATTTTAGTCCACCAATCATTTTTAAGTAAGGAATTAATGGATGTATGTAATTTGTATGACACCATGACCAAGTATGCTATAGGGCCCCTGAAGTGTCCCAGGGGTCCCTGGGGTCCGTGCTGCCCTTGAGAGAGTCCCAGGGCCCCATTCACCCCTGGGAGGTTTCATGGGTACTCTGCTGCTCCTGTGAGGGTCCCAGGGGCTCCCGGCGTCCCTGGGGCTCCTGCAGCATCTGGGAGAATCCCAGGGGCCCCCTCCGCCCCTTGGAGGGTCCCAATAACCCCCACTCCCCCCTGGGATGGTCCCTGTGGATCCCAGGAGGTTCCCAGGGGACCCCATCACCTCTGGGAGGGTGCCTGGGGCCTTCAACGTCCCCGAGAGGGTCCTCACCGCACCTAAGTGGGTTCCATGGGGCTCCTCCGCCCATGCGACGGTCCCTGGGGTCCCCAGCAGCCCCTAGGAGGGTCGCAGGGCCCCTGTCGCACCTGGGAAGGTCTCGGTGTCCCCCGTTGCCTCTATAAGGGTCCCAGAGGACCCCGCCACCTTTGGGAATGTCCCCGCCACACCCGAGAGGGTGACACAGTGCCCCATACTGTCCAGACACACAGTCCCCCCCATACTGCCCAGCCACACAGTACTGTGCCCCCATACTGCCCGGTCACAGTGCCCCATACTGCCCAGACACAAAGTCCCCCCATCCTGCCCAGCCACATACTGCCCAGACACACTGCCCGACCACACAGTCTCCCATACTGCCCAGCCACACAGTACTGTACCCCCATACTGCCTAAACCACCTATGTATCTCTCAGTTTCAGAGTCATATGAGTTGATGGATAATAACAAAGATCATATTTTGCATATACCTTTAATGGCATGTACATAAAATAATAACAAAAGTAGTTCACACATAACAATATGCATGGTAGGAAATATTAATAATGAGTGTCATGAGCCCCATAGCAATTCCACCTTTCCCAACACAGGTGGAGGAGAACTGCAGGCTCCGACGTACTATATACATAACCCGGTGGATGTTCACAAAAACAAACTTAAATCTGATTTTCAAGTCACTGAAAATCAAATCTTCACAGGAACACTTTCACACCGTCACCATCATTACCTCGGACTCACTGTAACACGTTCTCACTGTCCTGAACTATGAGCGATTTAAACAAACACTGAATGAACAATTACATAACTGTATGATTACTATTAAAGTTAAGTGGATAGATATTAATAATGCAAAGATACACCAGGACATGAACTTGTGCTTGTGAACAGTGGTGAAATAGCTCTCAAGTTCACCAAGATCCACCACCTAACTGCTGAGCACAGAACTCCAACTCAAATACTATTAAAGTCAATGTACACATCTTATCTCAAACTGCAATGTTTTTATGTAATGCCTAAATTATCCTGGCATAAAATAATAAGAATTACACTCATAGATGTGTTAACCTGTTGATAAAATTCAATACCTTCTTTTGGCAGTGATGCTTTTTCATATCTTTGCATGGTGTATACAAAAAATAAACGTTATATACTTCCCACGAGTAATGCAGAAGTATTCACTCATATACATCTTGGATGGGACTGAGCAAGTCATTCACAGCACAGTACAAATATTCACTTGGGCATAATCTTGTCAATCCTTCTTCTACAACCACATAAAAACAATACTCATTCAAACATGCAAGTTATCGTGACATATTGCTTTCACATATTTATTAGGCATCACAAAGATATATATATATATATATATATATATATATATACATACTCAATGATTAGGCATTACCTCTATTTACATTCACACGGCTCCTTCTTTTACTTCCTAATTGATTTTAAGGAACACACTTAAGAAACTGACAAAACTGAAAAAGTTTGCTGGCTTGTTACATCCTCAACAAAATGAGGTATTGATGTAAAACTATAAGTTACACCTTTAATTTAAAGTTGTACTGCTCCCATTGGTGTAGTGAAAAATATTTCTCAAATCTTCCTAACACAGTACAGGGGGTCCCTGCTCACCGTCATAAATGCATTTCTAAAGAGTGCACCTCTAAATAAAACTACACTGAACAAGTCAAGATTTCTCATAAGAAATATAAACAATAGAGTGGAGTTATGCTTCTGGGAAAAAATTTTCATCAGATAAAAAAAAATTAAGTCAAACAATTTAATTCTCACGAATGAAGGTAAAAGGTGCTTGTATCACAGCCACACTGAGGGGTATACTATGCTGATTCTGGTCATCCACATACACTGTGAGAAGACATTCCATATTTTCCTTTAACTGACTAAAGGGACCTGCTGATTTCCTTAGCAGTGAGGGGCATTATCACATTGAGCAGTGGCCCTAATCTTCTCAGCTTTACCCCAAGCACATCTTACCATGGTGGGAGGCAAGCCCAGAGCGACTTGAGTGTGAACAGTTTGCCCACCAGCATTAACCTGCCTTAAAACCACCAATTTAGTACCCAAGGTAACTATTTTCCTGGTTTACTTTGTGCTAAGCACTGTACTATTACTTACTGGGAATTTTAAAGGAAGGATGTTGGGGGAAGATTGGCCAAAAAGCGCAAATATATGAATACAGTATTTCTGCGACACAAATGTATACTATGTCGTATCTATGCTGATGCGGGAACGCTCCTTGGGTCCTCCATAACACAAAGAAGTTATGTAGTATCAAACTGCAGTCAACACCACCAAAGTATAACAAAGCAACCTTAACCCTTACGCCCTAGGTTAGGGTGCGGCTGGCAGTAACACACCCCCCGAATAAATAAAGATAAATCAACTTTTCATAAAAGTGGCGGGAATAGGCGGACGTTCTGGAACGTCACCCGGGGCCTAAGGGTTAAAGAGACAACTTCCAAAATTCATTAGCAACTCAGAAAAAAAAAAAAGGTAAATAGAGAGTCAATAAGCAAGGACCACCTGTATAGTTATATCTGGTTTTGGAAATCTTCTCATACAATGCCATCTTAACATTTTAACTCAAAACACCGTTTTCACTCCTTTCATTAGTAATATACTGTACTCATGTTTTTAATGTTTACTCAAAGACAACTATACAGCTACTGCTACTATGATAAAAGTTAGTTCAAGAACATGCCACTGTGGACCTCATCAATGTGACAAAGGCATAATGCAGAGTCTGAAGTACCGTTCACTATGTGTCCATCACAAAAGGGCCCTGCTCATGATAAACTGGCTATCTGACTTTGTTTAACGTGGTGTGAATTAACATACACCAACTACATACCGAGTAATAAAATAAAAATTTAAATACTTTCAAATACAGACATACACCAATGAAATATTTAGCACAGTCACATACATACATTTTACTAGATACACACAGAAAATTCTTTTGAGTTTCAAATTGCCTACCAGAGATAAGTACTTGCACTACAAAGCCATTAATCACAGATGTCCAGTTGCCAGCAAAAGTTCTCCCACAGCCCTGTGAAGCAAGTTTGTGGGAGGATTTTTGCTGGCAACTGTACCTGTACTACAAATGATGAACCCAGGGTTCAAGGGACCTACTCTTCCCATCTCATGCCTCCTAAATTTTTTAACTTAGGTTTTCAAGAAAACTTACTAAAACATGCAGTGGATGAAGCTATTGTACTTAAGCATCTAACAAAACACTAAAAATCAAGGCAAGTTACTGGTTTAGCCATAAAATTTAATACAGTACTGTATACTGTTCAGCAATTAATAAAGAATATCAAATACTGTGTATCTTAATACTAACTGAAGGTTTGGAAGATAAAAAGGGGTAAACTTCTATTACACTGAAAGATTAAAATAATAAATAACAGCACTATCCAGAAACGTCTCTTGAGATTCAGTGACGTGCAACAATGAATAGGATCTATCCCCGATTATATAAAGAATGGCCCCAAGTAAAACTACCCACATTATCAAGTTTCCACACTAGTTATTAATTCTTACTCACAAATGGCTTCAGCAAACACCACTTGATAAACTACAATATCATCCCAAAGGGTTAGGTTTTAAAGTAA
Organism: Homarus gammarus; assembly: GCA_958450375.1. Taxonomy (NCBI): domain Eukaryota; kingdom Metazoa; phylum Arthropoda; class Malacostraca; order Decapoda; family Nephropidae; genus Homarus; species Homarus gammarus. The sequence goes on along the minus strand of CAUDMG010003561.1, from coordinate 463,795 downwards.
GGCAAGCTAGAATAATAACTAATAAAATCAGCAATACAAAGAGGAGTCCTAATCTTATCCCTGCCCCATTCTCCCGATTCCCATAAAAAGAAATCCACACTGTGCAAGCCGAATACTGTACCTGTACTGGGATTAGGCAAAGCTTATTGAATGTTGTTTAATAATGTAAAAGACTTTGGTACGTGAAAGGCCTGACATTCTTGTGTGATGCATTAGAATGAATCCAATTATTTTCAAGTGGGAGAAGCTGTTCCACATAAGACTAAATTTTAACAGGATGCTCATTATTTTCATTGCAAAATATTACTCACATTCATTTTTTACCAATTATCATAGATTCCTAACTGCTTTACTGCACTACTACTGTATTTATAGATCTAAAAAGAAAATCTAAATGAGTCATTATTTCATGTCAACAAAAAAAAATTCCCACAAAGCACATCCCCAAGTACAGTACACTAGTAATTCACTTAGTAAAAGTACTGCACTCAGGATGCAACATTGTACAAACAATGAACCAATATGTTACTTTACATCATGCACAGTTTATGATATAATCCTGCACACTTCACTTTTAAAATATCATGGCATCCTTCAACAAAAATAAAAAGTAGAATTACACTTATACCATACAGTACTGTATTGTACAGGTACATTTTTCATATTTCTAAACTAAAATACATGCTCCAATGACAGTGAAGTCATTTACATTTTAAACAAAACAAGTATATAGTACTTGATAGTTATTGCTCTGTTTCTCACACACACATCAACACACTATATCCACAAATAAAAATAATTTGCAAAACAGAAATACAGTATCTACAAATACTTCCCCCTTTATCATCTCCAATAAATTATAGATTAAATCTTATACAGTATTTCACACATTCTTTGTTAACCTCAACTTTACATAATACAGGTACTTCTCACTCTGCTTCTTGCATACATCAACACATTATACTCACACGAGAAAATCTTGAATTCACAATAAAATCCTGAAATCTCTATTCCCTTAGTAAGTTGCACTTTTTTAAATTAATACTACTGTACAATATTTACCATCTTCAACAATCTGCTTTTTATATCTTGAACTTCACACAAACCATCACCATACAATAGTCATAAATGCTTTACTTTAATAATGTATTTACATTATGCATTTGTGCTCATATTATGACCTTTAATTATATCTAATAATTCCTGCAACTATGAATATATCTTTGGTCAAAACCTTACAAAGCTCTCAATGTGCCTAGGTGTACCAAGCACTCCCTCCTGACACTTTCTATAGCTTCATTTATTCAATTACAGTATTTACCTTATGCTCCTATTATTCTAATAAATTTCCCAACAACATTTTTCTTCAAATACCACATATATATTTTAAAAATTTATCTTTGAAGTGTTTATATACAATGCAACCTTTTGTGTTTATATATAATGCATCTTTTTAATTCCTTCCGAGGAAAACAATAGTTGAAACTTGTCATATCTGGAGGTGAATTACCATGTCTATTATACATAATTTGGCATGAATGCTGCTAAAGGTGCTGCACACTTCATACATTATCTGGGTCCATGTCCTACTGTAACTCTTAATTAAAAACAATATATTGGGTAATATAACACATGTGGTAATTTATTGGTCACCTTCCTACTCATGAAAGAATAGTAGCTAGAATGTTGTTTTAATGGTGTTTAAAACTATTTATGATAGCCGATAAACCTGTCGCTTTCACAGTTCTCTCAAGATTAAACATTCATGCTTGGCACTACAGTACTGTATTCAGACTTGACAAAGACTATACGCACAATCATAACTAATCCATGAGCGTTGGGATTAATGTACGAAGAAAAAGTCTCAACCCAATTCATGACCATAGGGGAGTTAATATTATTGGTAGTGTCCATTAATATCCTTAATACCCGAAAAAAAATTCTACCCATAATATAAAAACAAAAACAAATGCATATCAGTCATAAGTTACATACACTACACCATTCATCCCTGAACTAGTAAAACCACAGACAAGCCAATTCCTCGTGCTCGCACACAAAGAAACAACAAACATGAATTTCATTAGGATTCAAATTCAGTGTAAACATGGATACATTTTATTATCTCGATCAAGATATTTTGTGGTTTCCTTAGCTCCACCACCATTACTACTGCATATACCTTATGACCTAACAATGGTGAATTCTTCCTATTGTTACTCTTATGGCAAAGACTAGGTTAGGTTGGGTTCAAATAAGCTAGGTTAGGTTTGGTTCAGTCAGATTAGGTCAGATGACATATGCAGAACCTTGCCCTAAAACTTGCCATCCACAAGGAAAGTCACTACTATTACAAGACTGATCTGGTGTTGGACTCACAGTGAGCGATAGCTTGACTAATAACAAGCCGTCTTAGTAAATAATGATATGATTAATGCTCACAGCAGAGGATGAAGAAACATCACTAAAGGGTACCAAGTGATGAGTAGGCATTGCATGATTATTTGGCATAGCTCAAGATAATCTATGTTCTGTGCTCAGGTCATCCCGCTGTATAAAACATATCACCTTCATTTTAATCAGCAGCTAAAGGACATGAGCATACAAAACTATCTATGGTTTAATGACTATTAAAACCTTCAAGTAGTTAATATGACATTGAAGCATTAGCAACACTTTAAATACAATAATATTAGATATATTGACAAGTATTCCTTTAGCTAACTGGACAAGTATGAAAAGTACATTAACTCTATAAGAGGATTCAATTTTCAAAATAAAAGGTATTACAGTAACTTTTTTAGATCCAGGGGCTACATTGGATTCATGAAAATGCTACAAAAATTATCAATGTTACTACAAGAAATATCAGTTAATTGCTTATTATTCTCAAATTAAAAAGAGCAGCATGTAGACACTAGTATTGCTATGCATTCAAAAAAATGACAGTAAACAATGCATTCAAGACATTTACACAGACATTAGTCATTCACAAAAAGGCACAACCGTTTGATGCAAGGGAAACGGGACCCCCCCCCATGTCCCCCCGTGGTACAGCCAAAGAAAAAATAATTACAATAAAATTGCATCAGGCATCATATACAATTTGAAGAAATAATAATGATTAGTAATTTTGGGAGGAAAAATAATCAGCCACTTTGAGCAATAAACTTCTTGCATATAGTATGATACAAACACATCATGGAAAATGTTGTTACTCTTACTGAAATGGCACTAAGCCACACACTAAGTCAGAAACTAGAATAGTCACATGAATTCCACCAAAATAGAAACTGGCCATTTTTGTGGTTCCTTGATAGTACAGTATACACAAGAATTTTATGCCAATATTTTTTTTCCAATAAATCATACTTGAATTACACAGATGTGGAAGATCCGATTATGTACTCGGCTCATAGTGACTGGTCACCTTTTAAGTCGTGGGACACAAAGCTTTTAGGTCCGCTCCAAGTGACTGGTTAGTCAACCCTTGAACTGTGAGACATAAATCTGTTAGTCCACTTCAAGTGACTGGTTAGTCAACCTTTGAGTTGTGGGACACAAAACTGTTAGGTAGCTCGTGAAAGTTACACTATAATGTACTAAACTGCCAACATAAGTGAGCGATGTATGACACCCAAGCCTAATAATAAACACGAATAATAACAGCACTATGTGAAGGACAAACATGCTAGCCATTGTGTCTTTGCAAGACATATCACAATCCATCTGCCCAGACAGGCTGGCCATCTTTACATAGGCCAAATCTCTTGAGTATCAAAAAGCCAAATATCCCAAGCCTTCAAAGTGTATGAAATTATACATAAGCCCCAACATCACTAAGCCTATTCTACAGAGACCTCCCAATCATCAGACAATAGGTAGATAACTTAAAAGATTCTTACTGACACACTGATCATGACAGCTTATAACCAGCAAGTATTAAAACTAGTAATGAGTAGGAGCTGGATAAATAATACACTGTGTATGATTGGCATAAAAGTACCTTTATATGGCTGAGGTTGTGGCATAGAAACACTGCATGAGCCACAGGTAGATGGTGAGCAACAGCTTATATATCAATATAAATACTGTAAGTGGCACAAAAAAGCCCACAGAGGCTCACACACTCGATCTCAAGCTCAATTGTTTTATGTTCATCCCTAAAAGTAACTCCTTAATAAACTCTGATCAACATACTGTTTGCTGGTTAGAACAAAAGCTTTTGACCCAAAATCATTTGTAACAGATGGACAAAGTGCACCGTAAGACACTTTATAAAATGAGAAACAAAAATTATTCACTAAAACAATTCCAAAACGTTTCATTTTGTGCAAGATTACCATATACATTATTTTCAACTGCATCCATACATTCACAACTGCCATATAAGTTATCTCAGAATACAAAGTTTTTATTATTTATGATATTTATTAAAAACAAGGCACTTCATGATTCTTGCTGCTACAGTCATATTTGAAAACATCCAACTTGCAATTAAAACTGATAACATATGAGAAACACTGCTGCCTACTAGGAACAGATTTTGTAATTTTTCTTAGTTTATATTTAAAGTAGCAAACTAAATTATAAAAATATCTCCCCAACATAAGAAATGTTAACTAAATGCTCACAAGAGATCAGAAACAAGCAAGAAAAATGCAAAGATCAAAATTATATTTGTTAATTAGGTAATCATCTCCACAAATCTCAAGTAGATTTATATTATTTATGTAACCTTTAACCGTTTCAAACCAATTCACTGAACACAGTTGGAGTTGATCCAACTGCACACCACCACTCAAAAGTACTGTACAGTACTGTATTATGTAATATGATGTGAAAACTCTAATTTGACCTTAATTTCTTTACGCTTCTTCATAATGTCAAATGCACATATCTAGTATGAATGCAACTGATAAAAAATTATTAAATCTATGAAAACTTTAAAAGCATACTGTACTCCTATGACATGTATCATACAAATCTAAAGTTAAAAAGTTTTTATTTTTTTTTTTTTTTTGCTCCATAACATCACATATTCTTTATGTATAAAAGACATGTAGTAACTTTCAAATTTGTCCATTGAACACAATGTAAATGTTGACATCACAGTGTGTCCTCAACATAACAAACAGATCCCCTTGTTGTACCGTTGGTGGCAGGGGTCATAAAAAATGGTAATTATGTAATGATATAAGATTTATTATATATGTATAGCTTAGTTTTCCTTGAAATATAAATACCATTGTCTTTCTTAGAATGGGAGACCTTTGTTTTTCTGGCTTAGTTGGCAAAAACTTCATGTGTATGTACACACACACACACACACACACTTATTATAATTAAACTGCATTACTTCATTCCCAAACCTAACTAGTTCCTTGTTTTTTATATATATATATATATATATATATATATATATATATATATATATATATATATATATATATATATATATATATATATATATATATATATATATCTTATTCTAACTACTTATACTTTACTAATATATCCCCACCATTTTTGCATGTACCTTTCTAATCTGCCTATACTACTTGATCAATCCAAATCGTAACATTCTTCGAACTTTGATACATCCAAATGTATCTTGCCAAGCCCAGTCCTTATTATATTATATACAATTAATCAGTCTAAAAAGTTATCTGATATTGGATTCAAATTTTAGAGAAAATAATACCTCGGGTATTTTCTAAATTATAACAATAAAAAGGACATTATATTCCAAATTTACTTTGTTCAATTCTAATTAGCTTTTCAAGAAAAGTTAATAATGACTATCTACTTCAAAACAAAGTAAAAAATATGTTAAGGGATTACCATTAGTTCAAAATAATTTGAACTAAGTTTCACTTTTACTCATAAAATAATTTATTCCAGAAGTGTAATAAAACTAAAGCAAATTCACAATGGTGTCTGTACTATTAATGGCAAACTGTACTGGACTGTCTGATAAAAGCTCACCCCTCAACCAAACCTGGTGGTTAAGGTCTTAGCACCCTAGAGGTTAGAAGCCATGTTTTAAATAAGGTTAACCTCGATGAGATTAATTTGAGCAAGGACAGACAATTCAGGATCAATTTTCAAATATAGCACATTATTTGCATAGAGTAACTGTGTTATTATTATTCTTTACAATAAACAATGATGCAGAGGACAACATCAAAGAATATAAATTTTGGATCATCCATGTCCTGTTCAGTCCTAACTCACCAGAAGCAAATGTATAACACATCCACAAAGGTAAAACCTTGCTGTCTTGGCATGTTTTACTAAGATGTCACATCGTGCTGCTCAAGCCACGTTTTGGAAGAACTAGTAAATTCGGGCTAATAAGTGCTCTACTTACAGACTTATTAAATGCATATTTATAATAAATGAACCCAGCTGATCAAGGAATTGACAATTATGACCTCACAAAGCCAGGGAAATTTCCCTTAGCTAAGCTTTCAAAATACAGTAAATACATTGACATATCAAGCTTTCTGTTAACTTAATATTTAAACAATACTCACAGAGTTGATCCATTTTTCTTCCTGGGATTATATATATCCCTAATCATCTTCTTCATAAATATTAAATTATAAAAAATTAAGTGGTAGCCCTGGGTTCTGGAAATTGTGCCTTGTCACTATAATGGATACCCAGCTTCATCACAGTACATATCCCCAAACAATCTGAAGTATAATACCAACCACATTATTTATATACAAATATATCTACACCCTCCACAACTCAATAAATAAGCCCAGGCAACTTGTGGGCTGCTATGATAAAAAAGTTAACAAAAATTATCATCATATCTATATAATTTCAGTCAAATTATAAGCTAACAAACTGCATGTAATGCATATGAAGGTGTTAAAATCAAATTCTATGTATCAATGCATAATTTTACAACAACAGCAACAGAGAACTAAGAAGAAAAAAAATATTTTATTACTATATTAATAAATTCTCCCATTCAAACTTAATAAACTATTTGATTTGTAAATAAAACCCGAAGTTACAAACTACGCAGTGAACTAATAAAAGAACCGTAACAATGTTTTTTATGCATCAGCCGGTTCTTTGAATACCAAACCTGACTGGTTGAGACAGACTGACAGAATTTTCTGACTAGCCCACACTGATGCAGCTTATGACCAATAGTTTGTCACTTTTATTTTTCTCAAACACACCCTCACACAACACAGCTTTCATCAGCCACTACTTGTCTATATAATATTCTTTATGCTCAAATATCAAGACTGGCTGGAGACTATCTCCACCAACTTTTAAGGCATGCCAGAATGGTAGCTGTGAAAGAGGCAAAAAAGTTTAACTTTGACCCAATCAATACCATAAATCCAATTATTCCATACTTAATGGCACAATTATGAAAACAAAAACATGCTAAGGAGAGCTAAATTTAAAAAAAATCAATATCATATCTAAGATAAACTGTTATATGAAACTAGTTGCATATAAATGAATAGTTTCTATATACAGTATACAGTATAATATATAAATGTGTTTTAATGGATATATTATATATTTCTATTCTGAGCTAGCTTATATCTAACATGAGCTAGCCGAGTCAAGGGGAGAGCACAGCTCCTAACTCAATGCCTTGAGAGTCTTCGTCATCACACACCACAACGCTCCAGCAAAGATGAGTGTATTAGCTGCTATTTTCACACCTAATTCTAGTACACACACATATACATAAAAAGACATTATCGACTCATATTTAAAATCGGCGTGAAAATGCAACTAAGACATCAAACTCAGAATGGGTATGGCAACAACTAAACCTGCCACCATCTTGTGACTCAAAGCATCTGGGTTATCATAAGAGGAAACCTAATTGATGAGGCTTCACAAGAGAAGATGAGGTTTTATTGAGAAAGGCATAGGTTTTAGGAAGAGTGAGATGATTAGACCATGTTAGCAGCAGTAAGAAGACTTCTAATGGAAAAATAAAATAAAAATCAACCCTGTATATAATATACCAGTGATCATGAAAAGGAACTTCATTGCACCCTCATGCGACTAACATAGTTCATTATGTATATACGTATAGGCTATCTTAAGAGTATGTGTAAGGCCCAGTACATGAAATACTTAAAATGGCTCACAGACTACAAACGATGCTATGATAAGTATCGAAGGTGGCGATAACTATCTTTACACTTAAGTTACCCACTTAGTCACTTACATTAATGATATATTAACCCAAAGAAACCAGAGAATGCAAAAATGGGCATTTAAATCTGAAGATTACCATCTTTTCATGCTATATATATATGACAATAAACGACAACTGTCCCTATTCTTCTCCACACAGTTTTCCCATCTACTATTATTCAGAAAAAACGAAACAAAGATCTACACACTCAAACCACCATCTCTCCTCTCTCTCTTTCTCTCACTCACATTAAATGTTCATGATGCTTGCAATTCTTTTTACTCTCCATAACAGTTTCCAACAAAAATAGGAAGCGTTGGATGTGTCTGCAGGAAGAAAATACTGCAGTTCAAGCGAAATGTTATGAAAAGGGAAAAAATAAGAGCAGCATGGAAGGGAGCTACCAAGAATGACTTCCTAAATGCCATGGGGTTAATGTTTCCAATTCCATGTTGACTGCTGTTGTTGGTGTTGCCGGTGATGTTGCTGCTGCTGGCCGTGTTGCTGCCGCTGCTGCTGCTGATTATGTGATAAGGGAGGGATGGAATTGCTTGTATCCATCTGCTCATAGTGACCGGATGAGGATGACGAACTATCAGCACCATTTGCAAAGTTAAAGGGATTCTGCAATGCTCTTGGAGAGAATGGACCACCAGAGTTAGGCGTGTAAGGTTTACGTGGAGACCGTGCCTTCACCACACTTGGACGAGACATTTCTTCTAATACAGATGGTGCTACATAAGTAAATCCCTGTGGACAGATTCAGGTTTACCACACAAAAATATTCAAGGACAACTATATGCAAAAACATGGTTTACACAATACTATTTAAAAAAAAATTAAAAAATCAGATACTGTACAATACACTATCAGAATCCATTCAACTACAAATGAGGTAAAACTTGTGAGAAAACTATTTAACATACCTCAAAGACCATGTTAGCGCTTTCACTCAGCATGTTATCATCAGGCGAGTCGACTGGTGTTTGTTTAGTAAACTTACTATCAAACTGACTGACATCATCCTCTCCACTCTGTCACAGGAGAGACACATATGAGGCAGCAATCCTTTCTGAATTAAGTCTACCTTCACAAGGCATCTACTACTACTACTACTTTTTTTTTTTTTTTTTTTACTACTACTACTACTACTACTACTCGTTCTGAGCATCATGCTCATAACTGGCAATAAGTATCTAATCTATTATTCCCACTGGTCAAGGAGAAATTCTATTTTATAAACTAAACAGAGGCACAACTGCCCACATATAATTTAAGCCACTACAATTAATGACCATTTCTCAGAGTGGAAATGGGATGGTCCTACATATGCATGACTTAATCAGTTGATGATGATGATAATGATTATCATTTAGCTTGAACATCTTCATGAATTAACCAGGATAACTCCACTTATTCATGAAGTGACAAGTCAGGTGCAATGAATAGGTTTAATTTCAGTAACAGGATAATAAGGTGGTTAAAATATTCTCATGATAAAGGCATATCAAGAGTTTTGTGTTAAAGGAATACATGCCAAAGAGTTTAAAATTAATATCGTCTCAAATTTTTTAATATTTTTTTTAAATGGTACACAGGTATACATAAGCATTTTTTTTAATCTAAGACCTAAACTTTACACAATCCTAAATGTGAAAGCAAACAAGTAGAAAAAATACTTACCAAAACAGGTTTAAATGGAGGCTCCAGCTTGCGGTGTATCACATCATCCCAATTGATAAGTTTGAAGAACAGGTGTCTCTTGATTGGTTCACCATCGTCAGATCCACTTCCAAGCCGCTGACTAACTTGCCGCTGTAATGTATAATAATATCAGCACCATGGAGATTAGGGTGGTCAAGAATGCATCAGCGAAATTGTAGCATTATGAATCACAGTGGTGTGATATTTATTTTTATTCCACTTCACCATAGAACTTCTCACACCAAAATCTGAACAGGTTCAGACAATATAAGACCAGTTTGTTGGAGCATCTTAGAATGGTAGTACATTCTGTCAAGAACTCATTGACAGACTTCTTGTGTAAGTGGTTTGTTACCATTATGCTTTCACGGTGGTGATGGGATATGTTCTCTCGTTGACCCCTGGCCTGGTTTTGCCCTCTTCAAGACAATCCAGAACCAATTACCTTGCAGCAACAAGACATTACTGTTCACTTGGAGGATGATGCAGAACTGATGATTCTCTTCACAACTACTGTACTTGCATAAGACTACTGGAAACAGATTTTTGTGTACTTTCCTCTTGTGGGATTCAGATTACATTTCAGGTGAATAAAGAATTTCATTTGGTCATAATACAGTAGATATAATGGAAGTAATTTCTTTAATCCTGTTCCTCCTACAGATTGTTTTATGAAAATGTAAGTCATCGAACTTGCACCACCAATTAAATAAATAATTCTGAATTTAACTCCTTGTGTATTACAAGTGGCATCCCCATAATCTGTTTTACAATACATGAAGTTACCATCACCAGCCCAAATATTTGCTTGTCATCTTGAGCAAAACACTGGGTGGGGATGTGGAGGACTTACTTTTTATGGCCTAACAAAGCTTAATTATATCTCAAAAAACTCTATACATTCTGTTCTCCATCCAAATATGTAACTTCATCAATACTTTTCTTCCTTTCTGAGTAATCCACAGGTAATTTTTTTCTGCAAAGTACTATTGGCAGGCAACTCTGCATCAGGCCTACTGGAGAATATGTAAAGGATTGTAGCCTTTGGAAAATTAAAAAAATAGCCCCTACACATCCAAGCTTTGGTGACAACACTTCCTTCTTATTACCCACATCCCAGAATGACACATCTACACAGACACATGTTACCATTACCTTAAGCAGCTTGCGGATGAGGTCTCGTGCATCTGGCGTCAAATAAGGAGGCAGGTTCAACTTGCCCTTTAGAATCTTTTCAATTGTCTTCTTACGATTCTCAGCTGTAAATGGAGGCTACAAAAAGACAAAAGTAAAAAATCACACACAAAAGACAATTCTATACAACTTAACAGAATGAATTACTATACAGTATTTAAAACTCTCTAAATCACAAGTACTCTGTAACTATTCACACAGTGACCTATGTTAGCAATAAAAAAAATCAGAAATGATCACCCAGGAGTAATATGACTAACTTTGCTTAGTGTGAGACACCTTAAAGCCAAAATTTATCAAACTAAACATATATCACCGTAAACTACACAGTACAACAAAGTGTTTCGACTCACCGCTCCTGTTAACATATCATACATTAGTGCTCCCAGGGACCACCAATCTACTGCCTTGCCATGCCCAGTGCGTGTGAGGATCTCAGGTGCCATGTACTCAATTGTTCCACAAAAGGTGTGTGTTACTGAATCATCCTAAAAGAAAAAAGTTGTTCTAAAAAAAGAGGAAGGTAAAGGATTAACTAGCTATTGAGGATCCCCCCCCAAAAAAAACCTTCAATAAATAAAAAAATAAAAACACAAAAAGGGCCTCGTGGCAAACTGAGGGGATCAACTTTTCATTCAAAATTGATTACATATATAAACTTGTACTGCACTGTATTCACAAAAGTTTGGGTGAAATTAAGTAATTTTTTACAAGGCTTGAAATGGTTGATTTTTCCAGTGAGAAGCTAGAAGAGAAGGGGCCAGAATAGTGTATAAATATGATAGAGAACACGATCTAAAAGAAACTTAACCTGATTGAAATGAGTGGACTAGGTCCCCTTCTTAACTAAAAAAGAAAAAAATGGAGGGTAAATAATTAGCTGGTGCAGTCATAGAAAGTCTACAAAAATGGTTCATGTAGCTACTGATTTCCCCTTTAGTTATCCACCATATTAAATTTGCCAAACACAGCAGTGATATATATATATATGACTCAACCATTACCAATATGTTAATAAGGAATAGCCCAAGTTTGAATGTAAATGGAAGTGTTTATTGTATTCCATGTAGCAAATGTAATTGTAATTATGTAGGTCAGACAGGAAAAACTCTGCAGCTCAGAATCAAACAACATAAGTATAATATCAAAACTGCATCTGAAAGCAGTGCCTTGTTCGTTCATGTTAGGAATAATAATCACCCCATTGCTTGGGAAAAAAGCTTAGAAGTATTCAAATCATCTCGTGTCACAGAAAGACTTCTGGTTGAAGCTAGTTTGATTAAGGAATTAAAATCAATAAACCTTAGTGATGGTCAGTTCAAAACTGATAATATGTTACATAAATTTATTTGTCAGTGGCCCAAGGTTAAAAATGCTTTGAAAACCTTTGATCTAGATGTAGGATAGTTATTTTGTGGGTCCCTTTTTTCTGACCTGACCTGGTTAGTCACGTCACCACCCTTCTCTTAAGCTCCTCTACGTGTGTGTTGGTGTGTGGATTAGTGGATGTCATCATTATGACCTGACCTCCTGTTTTTAAGGTCACCTTGTATATTTAAGCCTCTCTCTGTTCATGTAATCCAGTTGCCTCTGAAGATGTCTTGAATAAAGACGAAAGCTAAGGTACTCCGTTGTTTCCATTCTCCCGTGTGATTTTATCAAGATTTATCTTATCCACGTTTTCATGTGGATTTACATGAAATATATATATATATATATATATATATATATATATATATATATATATATATATATATATATATATATATGTATGTGTGCATGCATATATATATATATATATATATATATATATATATATGTATGTATATATCATATATATATATATATATATATATATATATATATATATATATATATATATATATATATATATTATCCAGTACACAATTAAAGGTCCTGATACATCTGAAAGGACTCATAACAATAACACCTTTATGCAATTTAAGAAGTTTTAAATAATTTAAAAGGTCTAGAGTTTGGCTTTACCTGGATCTTCTCCTTGCAAAGTCCAAAATCTGTGAGCTTTACATGACCATATGAATCGAGAAGAATGTTTTCAGGCTTCAGGTCTCTGTAGATGATACCTTCAGAGTGCAGGTGCTCAAGAGCCAAGATGATCTCAGATATGTAGAAGCTGTCCATGAGAAAAAATAAATACTGTATGTAATTTGCTATAATTTTTACCTACTGCATACCAGTAAAATCTCAATAATACTAACCTGACTAACTCACTCAAAATGTTTTGGCCAGCTAAAGACTAATTGTTCACTTTTGTTTAATTACTCACACAAAAGTTATGTTAATGCATGAGAAGTACAGTTAAGAGACAAGAGATGATAAGCTAAGCTATGCTATACCACTACACAATTGCTCCTCTACTTACCAACATTTGACTCATGAACTTGTAGAGATACGAACAACCCTGTCCACATATACAGTACAGTACTGTCTGCGAGTCATTTACGTTCAACAACACTACCCAGTTCATGCTCGCGGTAGGCTAACTTTACCAGCAAGCTCCCCTATCCTGGGCTTGCCCCTATTCTTTTTTTATGTTGCTACGAGAAGAACATAACTTCACTCACAATATATGTCACTTTAAATCAATATATAATTTTTGCAAATAAAGATTTACAGACACAGTAATTTTCTTTTCGTTTGCATCTATTAATCTCGCTGGTGGCACTGTTGCCAAGTTAGACTCGTCACTCTAGCCACATCCCCAAGCCCTCTCTCTACCAGGCAGACTGTAAGTAATGTTATGGTAATTCTTCAACTCGTATTTTTGGGTAGATATACTGTACCGTACTTAACCTTCTTATGTTTTTTTTACTCAGTTACTTACACACACAACCCTTCATACATAATGAGAAAAAAATATGTAAAAAGAAAAACCTATCATAAGGTCAAAAACATAAAGGGAATAAACATTTCTTTGTGTGCGAGAGTTAGCAGACTTAGCGGAGAGCAAGAAGGGAGTGCAGTGTGGGAATCCTGTTGATAAGGGTTGGCAGAGGCAGCGTCCGAGCTGGGCTACGTTGCTATGGCAAGTGTTGAGACCACACAACCAGCGGCTATGCAAATGGCAGGTGTGTTAAACTTTCATGTAACTTTTCCTTAATGGTTTTAGCTGCTTTTTTAAATCTAGATAATACTGTACACAATTGTTGCCTGAAGTAGCACAACCGTTAAATAACATAAAAAGGGTAGGTGGTATGGTTTATGAATGTTAGGAAAGGGACTTGTGAGTTTGCTTCATCTTTTAAGCTTACCGTGTAGGCATTACTTTACATCTGTGAAAATATTCCATACTTTTTTTTATATAATTTTACAACATATTCGGTATCTACAAGAGTAAAGTTGGACTTACCAACAAATGGACTTACAAATAAGCCTCAGGAACGTAACTTGTTGGTAAGTAGAGGACCATCTGTATAACCACAATTAAGAGACTGACCATGCAGTGTCCTCCATGAAGATTCCTTCTCTTTCCAAGTGCATGAAGAGTTCTCCACCAGACAGATACTCCAGAATGAGGTACAACTTCCCACCAGTTTGGAATGCATATACCAGATCCACGATAAATGGGTGCTGGTTTATAAGAAAGAAAAAAATTAAGACATAAGCTAAACAATCACTAAAAGGTCATTTTTGCCCCAGATATATTCTTAGGCCAAACAGGGGTCATAGCTGGTGAATAAAATAAAGTCATAAGCAACCATTATCAAACTTGACCTACTGTACTGTAGGTGTTCATGGCAAAAAGCTGTCAACCAAATTTCACTATGACCCCTGATGTATTTCTCACAATATTTAAAGGAAATTACTTTCTCAGGGAACAACAGACACAGCCTCATCTTACTCTATGGCAAAGGAACAATAAGAAAGAACAAAATAAAGAAAGACTAATCAACCACAAAAGTATAAAATATGTTGTCTCAATACGTACAGAAAATTATAAATAATTAATTGTTCATTCTTTTGCCAAATGTTATATGAAGGAGCTGGATATTAGAGAAGTGCCGATACCAAAATTCTGGCTGATACCGATACTAATCCTGAAGCCGATACCGATACATTCTATATCAGAAGACTCACCCATACCGGACAGGTCTATCTACTAACCTGTTGGCATGAATCATTGCTTAGTGCCAAGTCTTAACTTTCCTTTGTTAATTTAACTTATTAATTTAGGCTCGTGTTCATTACTTATGTATTGAACTTGGCTAGTTATTAAAACTCATTCTGCTGTTAATAGCACTAAGTTGACAACACTGTTTCTCAGTCCACACTAGTGGGTTGTACAGTTGCCAACTCTTGATTAATTTATATATGTAGTTGTGTATGTTGATCTAGAAGTTAGAACATTAATATTGTGATTATTGTCTAATGTTGAGTCTTGACTCTTTAGTCTTACAAGTTTATTATCAGTTTTGTTTATTAGTATTCAGTATACTGTACAGGGCGAACTTAAAAATTAAAAGATCTTTAACTTAAAGACACTAAAATGTTTCTCAAATTCTTATATCAATATTCTAGTTCTACACTGAAAAAAGGGAAATTATTAAAATTATTATGTGAATTTTACTCATAGTAAAAGTACAGTTGGTCCTCCTATTACGCGGTCCCACAATCCGCGTTTTACCGTTAACGCGGTGCCTTGCCAGAACCTAACATTTTCACATTCCGCGGTCGTGAACCCCATTACGCGGAGAGCGGCTGGCAAGCCGCGCCATTTTTGGATCCAAACCTCCCGCCATCCGCCATGTTGTGTAAGAGGCGCGAAAATGGTGTGCACAAGGTCGCCCAGTCATCAAAACATTACCGAGTTCTTCACCCGCCACCCACTACAGCCGGCCCAAGTCAGTGATAGTGATAATTATAGTGAGGATATGGACTTATATGAACTTTGGGGGGTTTGACAAAGAGGCCCTGCAAGCCTCTGTGGTGGATAGTGATACAATTGATACAAGTGATACAGGTGAGGGCCAATAATCTGCCCTCTGCCTCGGAACCAACCGCCCATCCCCGTGTGCCCAGCCATCTTTTCTACTAATGTAAGTGTTAAAAAACCTAATATTATTGATATTTCTCTTAATTATTAATTGTGTGTGCATACCATCATAAAGTTAAGATAATATTTTTACTACAACATAGTTGTGTGTCGTCAAAAAGTGGAGTTTGGGGATCGGCCCGGACTCCATTTCAATTAATCCCATATGTTATGTTATTCACTTTACGCGTTTCTCACTTTCCGCGGTACCCTCCGGGTTACATTAACCGCGTAATATGAGGACCAACTGTACTGATTATATTAATATCTCCATGTTGGTCTGGACAGTTGCTACAATAGATACTGTATGATTGTTAATTTGTTTAATTTTCTTAGTAATACAATTTCAAATTACTGCACTTTCATATGCTTAATAAAAGTATCGACTGGTATCGGCACATTTTTCACCGATACCAATACCTCCAAAATTAGGCGATACCACTGATACTTCGGCACATCTCTACTGGAAATGTTGTAGAACTATAACAAATAAAGAAGGAAAAAAATACAAGTAATAGGTATTACCACTAACAAACAAATGAAAAATTTAATAGATTCACTTCACTGGAATAAGAAAAACATTAAAGCATTCTCATAATACCAGGAAAATTTTAATGTAATACTCTACAATAATCAACAGAGTTTGTTTGTGTTGACTACTAACCTGACCTGTTTTGATATGAAGTAACCTAATATATGACCTGAGTCTCACCTTGACAGCCTCGAGGATGTTTCTTTCAGCCTTTGTGTGCGCTGTGTCCTTCTGGTTACGCACGATTGTCGCCTTCTTCAGAACCTTCATGGCAAATATTTTCCCTCCACCTTTTCCACCTGTCATCTTTCTGACCTAAAAACAAACATACACCAATGGTTATATAATTCTGTACTTCATCATTTTCATCACCATTAACTTTTAAAAGTTAAATATACTGTATTCAAATAGCGTAAATTCTCTATTGACAATTTAGTGTAAATAATATACAGTACACCCACCAAAAAAAGTGCTGTCAGTCCTCTCTTCCATCCATGAATCCGAGATTCATGAACCTGCGAATCCGAGACATCACATAGTGTTAGGCCCATAGATGACGCATTGTGTGATGTCTCAAATTCAAAGGTACAGGAATCTCAGGGTTCATGGATGGAAGAGAGGACTGACAGCACTTTTTTGGGTGGGTGTACATGCATTTGACAAGATGGCCTCAATCACCTAGCTAGCTTAAGTATGGCTACTAAGAGAGGGGTCGTGATTTTTCTTTTCCAAATGATCTTTTATTTCTGGCACCAAGCACTCTTTTTAACACAACTTGCTGATCCCCCTGAACTTTCTTTCAACTGAACAAGATCGTGTTATAATTTTCTTTTTCATTCTACAGTACGCATTTCCTTTTTTCATTACCTTTCCCAGCACTTATTTATACCCACATCCCCTCCACATGACACTTGCATTCATATTTGTTAAGAGTAAGCAAGCAGGCAGCATTTAATTCAAAACACACCATATGTCACCGCAGCCAAACATATACAGTACTGCATGTGCACAAGGGTTTTAACAATTGGCAGCCCAGATATCTTGAATGTGGGGAGGAACACACACACTTACTATGAGAACCTTAATGATGATAATTTTCATCATTTTTTAAGTATCAACATCTGATATCAGTTCAATGCTAGATGAACGCCTCCCACGTGCATTTCAACAACCTTGTATCTTGCTTGCCCACTGACTATCTTAAAACTTTCTGATTCTATCTGTGCATTGTAAAGTATATTTACAGCAGTTATGTAGGTCAGACCACAAATGAGACCATTTGCAATTTTAGCCTTTATGAAGTACCTGAGGATTAGTCTCTCAAGTGCTCCTCAGAAGTTTTGCCCACCCAGCTTGACCAACCTGATGCGTAAACACCCCAAAACTACCTAGGGGCTAACCTTCAGGTGATTCATAAAGGCTAAAATTGTGAATAGTCTTGGTTGCGGTCTTGAATACTACACTGTATATCACTGATTTACAGTAAATTAGACTGATGTACCTGGAAGACTTTCCCATAGCCACCTTTGCCGAGAACCTTCAGCAGTTGAAAGTCTGATGGTCGTGCTTTCTCCGTCCCAGGATTAACAGTGCTGTCTGACAACTGCAATGTCTCTATACCCTCAGATCTGCAAGAGATGAAAAATACCGGTAACTGAATTCAGGTCAATAATAATATAGAACTACAAATCTGATTTCTAAAGATACAAAATATTATCACAGTACAGTACAACACAGTCCAGTACTATCCTTTGTTTACACAACAGTTTAAACAATGTTGAGAAAGATCAGAACAAAAAGCAATGGATAACTTGAGGAAATGTATAGAATTATTATTACTCTAATTTTTATTTTATGGGGATTAGCCCACCCAGGCACAGGTCACCGATCCACTTCAGTGCCTGGGGGGGGGGGGGGGGGGGGGAAGCACCATAAATAAATACAGAAATGGAAAGAAAAAAATAATGAAATAAAACATCAAATGTGAGAAATGACAATAATGCATATGTTGTGTTGTCAAAGTAAGAGAAACAATTGAGACCCTGCAATTGTGTATAAATAAGGCAGAAAGTAAGTCAGATCAGTAACCTGGGACTTGGTCACAATTTTCGTGATGCCATATGGCAGCAGGGTGTACTATTAGAAAACACATTATGCTCCCAATATTTCCCCAGTCGGTAGTACAATACCTCCCTGTTTGCTGCCTACTACTGTACCAACAAATAACAATCCATAAAAAAAATATATGCCCACTACTCAGAAAAATTAATACAAATCCATAAACTTAACAGATTAGACAATCATAATAGGGATGCAAATTCTAAAAGGGTACAATATAAGACTACAGTACATGTTCAACAACTATAGCTACAAGGATACAACCAATTTCTCAATGATACTTACTGAAGGATTGCATTTATGTCAGGCCCCTGCTCATACTGACTCTGAAAAGATGAAACAATAAATTTAGTGTCTCTTAGTATCCATAAAAACACACTTTACTAAGAAAGCCATAAAAGAATCTCCTACTACAGGTACAGTACTTGTGAATAAATCACCAATATAAATACAGTACTGTATCTAAACTACTGTATATTAATCATATAACTACGTAACAAAGAGAGTTTACGTAAGTTAGCGTATATCAAATGTAGTTTTTACAGTACAGTTAATGCCAACACCTCCAGGATTCAAAGAACACACATCAAAAACATATAGAGTAACAGTGCTGTACCAAATACAGGTCACAAATCATTAAAAAAGAAAAAATGGGATTTCATGAAGAATATGTACCCCCCCCCCCCCCCCCCACTTGTTTCAGCTAATGACTAAACACCCAAATTCTAACCACTTTACCACGCAGCAGGTAATTAGGGTGTTTAACCACCAGGTGAAGTAAATGGGTGCTCCTAATACTCACGAGAACCAAATATATTATTTTCACAAGTCAAGAAACACCTGGGGAGTGTCATACACTGTACTGTACAGAATGTGATGAAGTGTTTTCCACGGAAGGAGGAGACTGGTGTGGACATATGCAGAGTGCTTCAGAGGCATGTGTCTGAGGAGACAATCCTCAATCCATTACTGTACCTCTATAGTTCTCCCAGGGTGGATGAACTGTTTTAAGGACAGCTAATACCCGTACTATAGTTAGCAATATTACATGTTAATATTAACCACTTTATAAAAATATCTTTCAAATATTAATAAAAGTAACTTTCATACTTTTGTTTTTTCTATACAGGTAGTACTGTACCAGGTATTTCTGACGAGGAAATTTGGCGGAGACAACATTACCGCCATGTTTAGGGGTAAACTGTTGACTTGTTAGCCAGTGCAGAAACTCTTCCATTGCTAAGCAACCTTCCCAATGAACTTTTCATATACAGTACAGGTCAATACTAAATCATTGTTGGTAAGTAGTTGATGGTGAGCAATGCGGGAATGAGACACAAAACTAATACTGTAATACGAAAATTTATGTAAAACCTCATTATTTATTGTCAGTTATTACTCTAAGAAACAATTTATAATTACAAATACACGGTACAAAAACTTTAAAAAGTTGCAGACAGTTTTTTCACATATACAGAACGATTATGTTTATGTTTATGAAGCATTTGTCTTTTAGCACAGCACAATAAGGTGGCAGGTCCACCAAGGTTTGTCTTCATGACAAAAAAATTAGGATGAACCATAAGTAGGAAAGCTGCAATTCCTCCAAATGTTATGTTTCTTTTCCTAAAGTGGCTCATAATAACACTCACCATTGTAAACTTTTACCGTATTTTGTTACAGTAGTGTACAGTACTGTATATACTGCAACTCATTTAGTTTATTATGAAAATCAATTTCACAGTTAATTCTAATCAATCAGAAAGTGTTTTTCTACATACTGCACTGTACTTCAGAGAGCATATTAATGTTCTACTCCATATTTTCTATCATAAAATTATCGCTCTTAAACATTAGATTTTCCATATTGGTACGTACAGGTGGTTGCTGTATTTCATTTTAGATGAAAATTATACAAGTGATCCATTAGAGCAGATAAAATGAATAAACCAAATCTACTTAGCTCAAGATAATGATTTAAAAATATATTTTAGGAAGTTTAAGTAAAGTTGGATACACTATTGTAATACTTTATGACATTGACTCATAAGAAGGAGCAACTTCGGGAATTTTCTCTATGGAAAAAACTTTTTATTACCTCTTGAAAGTCTAATAAAGGTAAAGGAATTGCAATCTTCTTTTTTTTGTTTTTTCCTGATCGTTATTAATCGTGATATGTTCACATACCAAGTTTGCATTCCTTCTGTCAACAATAAGGTAAGATAACAAAATAACACCCCAACCAAGCAATGTAACTTGACCAGATCTAAAATAATGCACTTCATCCCAGGAGAGGTAAGTTAGATATTTTTTTTTTTTTTTTTTAGTTATTGATACGGTACTATAGCTACTGTATATATATTTAGACAATTTAACCAAAGACAGTCAACAAAGCCATTAGATGGTTATTTCCAATATGGTTCAGGTATGTAATGATAAGTACCGCAGGAATCCTAAACCAAGTCAACAATGTGTATTTGCTCGAAACAAGGCTAACAAAGTACTGTACTTGGGTTCATACAAAGGAGTGTTAGTTACGAGGCTTGCAAGGTTATCCTTAAACTATATCTTGCACTTCTGAGACTTCACTTAACATAAGAACATAAGAATGGAAGAAACTGCAGTGGGCCAATAGGCCCATAATGGGCAGTCCCATTTACACCCAACCCCTATTGCTCATATATCCCCATCCAACCTATGTTTGAAGCGATAGGGGTTGGATATAAACGGGACTGCCCAGTATGGGTCAATAGGCCCACTGCAGTTTCCTCCATTCTTATGTTCTTAAAGCAGAAATAGCTGAACTAATAAGAAAATTGCTGTAGTCCTTTTTATTCTTTGGTACTGCATACCATTAACATAAAATATAATTTATGATCTATACATAAAAAATTTCAAGTTGCTTTCGGTTTTACACACCAATGGAATGGAGGCATAAATGGCTAGGAAAATTGCAATTCCTACACTTTATCGGAGGGAGGGGGGATACTCGAGGTAAGAAAGAAGTTTTCTATCATAACAATTTCCCCAAAGTTGCTTCTTATCACGAATCCACATTATTAAGTACAGTACATTGTATTACAAAGTCGAGTTGGGTTTTATTGGCCACCATTTTGCCCATTTAAAGACAGTGCAAGATACTATAGGCGGTTATTGTAAGGCGTTTTCGATGCACGAAAGAGCTAACGCATTAGCTATTCTGTATGCGCAGACGCTGCTTTTGATTTGTGCGCATGACGCTTTAGCTAACAACCTCGATGAAGCGTTAGCCTTTCGCAGGGCCCCCTAGGCCCCGATGTGAGTCAGTGACCTGTGCCTGGGTGGGCTAATCCCAGTAAAAAAAAAATAGCTAACAACCAATCAGTGATTTCTCCCGGTGAAAATAACACGGTTCATGGCAGCTTATGGAGAATACAGTACAGTAAGTCCCCAAGTTACGTACATAATGGGGACCAAAAGGTTGTACTTAACTCGAAATGTACGTAACTCGATAATTTCCGCGAGTTTCTTTGGAAAATCCTGTGCTGTTTTCCAATCAGCACTCGCCGCCTCACCAGTCACTCGAACATTAAGCAGCTTATTTCGCACCTTGAATCGGTTAAACCACCCATTGCTAGCATTGAATGTCACAGTATCATCAGGGTGATCTTTCTTTAGGTCGTTGAAAAGACTTAGGGCTTTCTCCTGAATCATACTGAGACACAGAGGCTTACGTTTTTGTGTGCAGTCCTCGATCCACAGCGCAAGATATTTTTCCATTTCTTCCAGAACCTTCCCTCTTCTTTTAGTTATAATCGTAGATTGCATTGGCACTGCAGATTTCACATGTTCCTTGATCTTTTCTTTGCCCTTATCAATTGTATTAACAGTTGACCGACTCAGGTTAAATTTGCGGGCAACATTGGTCAACTTTTCACCACTTTCAAGCAGTTTTATTATGTCCATTTTTACCTCTAGTGAGATTGCTTGACGTTTCGTAGCACTCCCACTGGCTTCACCACTCTTACGCTTTACACCAGTCATTGCACACAGAGTAAAGTGTACAAAATAGGGCAGAAATTCACAGGAGAAGTGCTGTATGCACAATGACCACACTTGTTGTTTTGGTGCGTCTAGCGTGTCGTCTGCATGGTCAGTGATAGTGGCGGCGCGGTGCGGCTGGCTCGCCCGCCAAATTTAAAAATTGCTCGCCCTTTTAAGACAATATTTTTGCAATTAAAGACTTCAGAAACGATGTACGTATCGGCCGTTTGTACGTAATTCGGATGTACGTAATTCGGGGACGAACTGTACTTTGATTAATATTGAAGAGTTGGAGGTATTTAAGGCAATAAAAAACTGATATAATAATAAAAATAATTCTATTTATGGTAGTATATTGGATAGGACCAAAAATAAAGCTTCAGACATGAAAAAATGAAAAGGATTGTGCCTAGTTGAAACCTGTTTAGGCTCCGCCCTTTTTAAGTGGGTGCTGTCCGATTTCATTAGCCGTTGGCAACTTTGGTGTAACAATATTGATAACTACTCAAATATGATTAAAACTTTAATATCATTACTCATAAGATACTTTAAATAAGGGTGAACAAGTTAATTAAAATCCTGTAAATGCAAAAATTAATACTTGAAACAAACCCGAAATTCGTCGTATTGCGTGTTTATGTATGCGGACAGCTGCAGCGAGACGAGAGCATGTAGTGTGGTTTAAAGCTCCCACCCCGGACTCCCGGAGTCGGAGCCCACTCACCTTTACAACGGGCCCGACATTTTTTTATTATTTATTGTTGACTGACTTTTTTTCCTTTTTGTCTTTCTTTCCATAATTTTCTATATACTGTATTTTCTTCACTATTTCTTTCCATATTGCATCCAAATAATAATTCTCCTAATTTTATTGTTTTCTGAAGACTGCATTCCCAAGACGCAGTACAATGTCATATTTTTTAATGACAGTCCGGGAAAGCTAAAAGCATTAGCTATTCCGTGCTTCTTAAAACGCCTTATGGCTACCTTGATGGAAATGGACGATGCCACTGATCTTCATAATTGTCCACATTAAAGCTCAAACAACCATTCAATAGACATTATACAGTACAGGTACTGTACCCGTCTGCTTCAGATAATAAAAATCAACTCGAGCATTAAAATGACACACATATTCAACATAATTAAGATACCGGTGAATTTTTCTTCATACACAGGTCTTTCTCTCGCTGTTATTAATATGTCTTTTGTAACGTTCAGACAATTCTAAGACATTTTTTTCTATATTTCCGCCGGAAATTAAGGATAACCGAGATATTAATTTTTCAATATTATTAGATTTGGTCAGTCACAAGTGTCGCCATTTGTTGTTTACGTCTCACAGAGAAGGTCTGACCACCCATCATGCAGTGCTCCTTACCTCCGTGTTGGCTTCTTAAGTGTCTACAGCGCATGTGCGGGGAGTGGTGTGGGAGTTTCTTATTGGCTATAGAGATAAGAGACTTATAATTGGGCAAGAGTTTTTTTGTCTTAGCCAATGAACAATGCATGGGTGCGTTGGAAGCTGAGATTTGATTTTTCAGTACCAGAATAACCGGGTCCGACTAATTACCCAAATGTAGTCAAATATAGCCGGAATGAAGTCAAATAATGGTCCTAGAAGAATAAATGGGACTGCCAATCACTTCTTGACTAGTGTTTGGTGTCACAGTCACAAAAAATTGGTAAACTTAATTTAATCTGAGTTAATAGATCGAGTGCACGTACCTAACCTAACCTAACCTCGACTAGTATTTGGCGTCACGAAGTCACAAAAAATTGGTAAACTTAATTTAATCTGAGTTAATAGATCAAGTGCATGTACCAAACCAAACCAAACCTAACCAAACCCAGATTAAATTAAGTTTACCAATTTTTTTTTACTTTATGACACCAAATAATAATCGAGAAGTGATTCACAGCCCGAATTACGCTTGTACGACCATCATTTGACTTCATTGCGGGTACATTTGGGTAATTCCTCGCTTCGTCGGTACATGCACGTGATCTATTAACTCAGATTAAAGTAAGTTTTCCAATTTTTTGTGACTTTCTGACACCAAATACTAGTCGAGAAGTGATTAACAGTCCGAATTATTCATGTAGGACCATTATTTGACTTCATTGCAGCTATATTTGGCTACATTTGGCTACATTTGGGTAATTAGTCGGACCGGAATAACCAGATAAAGCTGAAAAGGTGGAAAGCTGTGCCGGCATTGTGACAGATTATTTTACGTCAATTGCAGTTTCATCAGAAAAATTAGCGTTAGGTTAGGTTTGGTTGGTTGGTATTTTATATATGTGATTTACTCGAAAAATAATTAATTTTTGTTAGGATTAATGGGTGGGGGAGGGGGCGTTATCTCAAAAACTATTAATTTACGGCTGAAATGAATATCAAATTCGTTCGAAACTCATCTAATAACATCGGAAAAACCACTCTATCAAAATCCTAAATATAACTCCAGTACAGAAGCGACCGTATGACCTTCCCAGCAAATTGTTTATTATTTATTAGAAGATAAAGAGCGAGAAAATTAATACATTCTGGGGAAAACCCACCAGTCACGGTGGTGAGTCATTCTAATTCAAATAAAATAGTGAGAAATTCTACATGTTTAAAGATCAAATATGTAAAATATTCTTCAAAAAACTCTTTAAAAAAAATGCTGGGTGGATCAGTCATAATAATTTCATCATAGGTAAACCTTGCGGCTTCCTCACCTCCTCCACCTCAATGGCATCATCGTCGGACTGGTCGCATTCTATGGCATCTTCCTCTTGTAATTCCAAATCAAATAATCCAGGCGCCGCCATTATGGGTATATCAAGTCTACTTTCACTTATTTTCACTTATTAAAGAGTTCCAGATACGGGAGATCAGCTAAACCAAAACAACCACAGATGTACTGCATGAGACTGACTGACACAGGTAGTGGGGAGATGAAAAGCGAACACGGCAAAACACTTTTCATTACTATTTTGACTTTTAATTTATCTATTGACACAAATTATAATCTCCAGAAAACCATATTATGATTGATTATTTATATTATTTATAAGAATTTACGAACATATTTGTATTAGTAGTTTTAATAATGTTCAAAAGTATTACAGTTGTTAAAATATTTTGTCTTTTCATTTATTCATTAAACGGATTTGTAAACCCCCATGACCCATATAGTGCCAGTTAATTTATTTGTCATAAACGCCAAAACTCTTTATATTTGAGGTGACTATATAGCTAGCGATGTGCAAAATGATTGTAATTACTTGTTTTAAAAGGAATAATGTGGCAGGTAATAAAGTATATACGATTTTCAAAAGACTTTATTAATATAAGTAAAGTATTTCATGTGCCAAGATACAAAACTGCCTTCAATCGTTCATAACAAAAAATTAGACCTGCATGCAGTCAATCTGGGTCAATAACTTTATTGGTGTGACATAGAATAAAACAAGCCGCTGTAAGAAGGTGTGAAATAATATAGACGTAACTTGGAATGACTGTAAGAAATAAGCCTTTCTGTACTAAAGTCTTGAAATAACATGATTGAAATGAACCACTTAACATCCTCCATATTTCACCGTTATTTAGCTTGATTGTACTATTTTTCTCAAATAAATTCACCGATACATCTTATAATTTCGTAATTTTTCTTGTAATTTCATGTTCTTTTTACATTTTCGTTTCACACTTCGTAAGAAATCACTCAACCACCACACCGACCGTTGCCTTCCAGCGTTATATTGCAATTAAACTACCATATAGGAGTTCAAAGGAAACGACTGAAAATATGAGATAGACTAATAACCATGGCCTCATCCATGATAAGATAACGTACTGTAGATAAGCTCAAGGATTATTTACCGACTTTCACAACATGTTTACCAACATTGAGGTTTGCTTTCCCCATTTGCCTTCTGTCCACATTTGTCTGTTTATCTATACATCTATCTATCAACCTTAGTGCTTCTATATGTTCATCTATAGTTGTTCAGCCATCAAAACACAGCTCTCTCTCTGTCTCTCTCTCTCAATGGCGGGACCCTTATGTCCGGTAAGCGACTGTAAATAGCCTCAGCTATTAAGTACTAGAGATAACCAAAAGCACTAACGTACATATCTAGTACTCTTCACTACACTATAACTGATATGATTATTTGGACCACAGGATGACAGCCCTCAAATTATTTCACCTTTATTGTAACCGCATTAATGCTGACCTAACCCCCTTCAGTAAATTTAGTGAAATATGCAGGGGACTAATCTTCATGTGATTATATTAATTATTTACATTCTGCTACTAGAGACCTTGAGAACTATGTATGTATGTATGTATGTATGTGCAAATAGAATTACAAAACACGATGAGAAGTCTGTGTGGAAACTTTATCTGTTAATTGATAATTAATAGAGTATAGATTGATGGTGTGTTCACGATAGCCAAGGACTGAGGATGGTATTTCTTAACCTCCCATTATCTTAACACTTGTTTCTACATTATTATCAGATTATTCACTAAAATCGTTAAACAAACTCACGTAGATTTAACATGTATATAGACAGGCAAGTAGACGATGTTCAAATAAACTTACAAACAGACCTCTCACTGTCTTATGTAATGCAGTACGTTATTTATCACGTTCTTTAGCTTTAAAAAACATAATCTTTTACACGCCAATCAAACATGTCTTCCCTTGACATTCAATTTGTTGTTAATAGATAAGACATATGTTTGGGAGTTAAGACTGTCTGGTCCTCTTGTGTGGGGGTAGTGTGGGGTCAGGGAGGTTGTGTGGGGTCATGGAGGTTGTGTGGTGATAGTGTGGGGTCCTGGAGGTTGTGTGGTGATAGTGTGGGGTCATGGAGGTTGTGTGGGGGTAGTGTGGGGTCATGGAGGTTGTGTGGTGGTAGTGTGGGGTCATGGAGGGTGTGTGGTGGTAGTGTGGGGTCATGGAGGTTGTGTGGGGGTAGTGTGGGGTCATGGAGGTTGTGTGGGGGTAGTGTGGGGTCATGGAGGTTGTGTGGTGGTAGTGTGGGGTCATGGAGGGTGTGTGGTGATAGTGTGGGGTCATGGAGGTTGTGTGGTGATAGTGTGGGGTCATGGAGGTTGTGTGGTGATAGTGTGGGGTCATGGAGGTTGTGTGGTGGTAGTGTGGGGTCATGGAGGTTGTGTGGTGGTAGTGTGGGGTCATGGAGGGTGTGTGGTGGTAGTGTGGGGTCATGGAGGTTGTGTGGTGGTAGTGTGGGGTCATGGAGGGTGTGTGGTGGTAGTGTGGGGTCATGGAGGTTGTGTGGGGGTAGTGTGGGGTCATGGAGGTTGTGTGGTGATAGTGTGGGGTCATGGAGGTTGTGTGGTGGTAGTGTGGGGTCCTGTTTGTTTTGTGGTGGTAGTGTGGGGTCCTGGAGGTTGTGTGGTGGTAGTGTGGGGTCCTGTTTGTTTTGTGGTGGTAGTGTGGGGTCATGGAGGTTGTGTGGTGGTAGTGTGGGGTCCTGGAGGTTGTGTGGTGGTAGTGTGGGGTCCTGTTTGTTTTGTGGTGGTAGTGTGGGGTCATGGAGGTTGTGTGGTGGTAGTGTGGGGTCCTGGAGGTTGTGTGGTGGTAGTGTGGGGTCCTGTTTGTTTTGTGGTGGTAGTGTGGGGTCCTGGAGGTTGTGTGGTGGTAGTGTGGGGTCCTGTTTGTTTTGTGGTGGTAGTGTGAGGTCCTGGAGGTTGTGTGGTGGTAGTGTGAGGTCCTGGAGGTTTGTCTGTACACTGAAACCGATCATTGGGAAATTACCGGAGACTAGCGGGACAGCCAGTGATAATTCGACAACTTTTGAGATATATCTACTGCTTTTGCTAATGCGACCTGGTCACTGGTAACCAGAGGTGGAGACAAAGTAAGCAGCGGAAAGCGGGGTCGTAACCTTTATTATAACAAGGTACTTAAGCTATCAAATCTGGAGCGAACACGTAGCAATGGTTTTAAATTAGAGAAATTTGGATCTAGGCTTGAAATAAGTACATGCAATACTATATACTAGTTTGGGAATAGAATTGTGATTGAGTGGATTGAATTACGAATGACCATCATTAACTCGAACTCTCCCCTACGTGGGAAAATTCACCTTCAGGGACTGTTTGTGTGTGTGTGTGTGTGTGTGAACTCTGTACACCATGAGTAACTTACTGTTCTCTATGTTAATGGATACGATGTTGTTTTGCCTAATGTGACATTCAGATGTGGTTTTTTCCTATTGGTTTATATTCGCTGGGATTGTGTCCGGTGGGAATCCTTCAGTTAGGATAGTGTCAAGGCTTTATCATATGCTTCAGCAGTGAGCTCCCTCAAGGCCAGGTTTAATGAAACATAAAGGGACCTAAGGGTCAGTGAAGTTGGCCGTGTGCCTGACTTGCGGGGGGGGGGGGGGAGGAGGGGGAGGTGCCACGCATTAATGAACCTCCTGGCCCTGGGGTGTTAACGCAGCTGACAGACAGACTCACCGAAAAACACATATCTATCACACTTAAATAATCTAACATGCTGTGACGTAATATAATATGCTATAACGTTATCTGATATATTCTAACTTGGATTTCGAAAAGATCGTTGCGAAATATCGATCGGATTAATGTGACCTCAGAGTTGGGAAAGACAATGTACTGCTGTGACTCCGAGCTCCACGAGGTGCCGCAGGTATATTGAGATTATCAACGTGAGGTCACAACACCTGGTCCTATCCTATAAGTATTCTAAAGGATATAAGCATCTGAAAGGTTTTGTTGGGTATCGTTGGTCGAATTACATCACTGTTTACCATTGCCTGTACACCCGCACTGTCTAGTAAGAGTCACATATTATATTGACTGAATATATATCATGTATTCATAGTGTCTTGTAAGTTTGTATTATGTCACCATTAACATACTGTACGACGGGACCTTGTACAGTATTGGTGTTCTACAGGTGTTGGCCAAGAAGGATTTCCCCCACATGGGTATCGTAAAATAAATCACGTATTTCTCGTTATCAATATAACCTAATCTAACCTAACCTAACTTAACTTAACCTAACCTAACCTAACCTAAATGTGGTGGTAGTAACTTAACCCAATTTACCTTTAATATAAATGTACAGTACTCATGGATTAGAAAAAAAAATACCTTGGAACGACTGGGTTGTCTTTATCACTAAGTCATCGTCTGTGTGTTTCTCAATACCTACTTATTATCGATAAGATTCCTTGTTCGGGTTCATTTTTTTTTTCCCTGCTGTTTGAGATTCAGAGAACAAACATTTAGTCGCGAGACAATAATTGCTGTACCACAGTTAAGGGCGTAGCCTCAGGGATTCAAAGTTGGTACGAGATTGGTTTTATATCCTGTTTGTAAAGAAAAGTTTACATTGTGGCAGGCCAATGCTGAATTCCTGAACTTATTTGACAAACATAAATACATAAATATATACTTAGAATGTCTACTCAACACACAGGTTCCATAAACAGTACAGTGCCAATTTTGAATCCCTTTAAACGAGCCAGTTAAATGCGTTCACATTATTTTTATTCTCTTTTTCCGCTTTAAATACGTGTGATAGATTGGGCCAAATCGTTGCAAAGTTTTGTAAGAAAAAAATGAAGGTCCCCAACTTAAGGAATGTTATTGATTTGTCTCTACGAAGTGTAGGGTTTTAAGAGCAACAGCTGGACACCCCACCATGGAGACGGACCTGAGTGTGTTGGCTGATAGTACTAGATTGTGGTTTGAAGGTCACAAAAACAGCAGCGAGTTAACTATGGACCGCGGACAGGATCTGGTTTGTGATAACATGATATTTTGTCTGGCCCGCGAAGCTGTTTTCCTTGTCCCGATTTATAAGTGGGAAGTAAAACACCGAAAAACGAGAGCGTTGTCTATTTCGACTGCAATAACCAATGATTCCTCTTCACAATGCTGAAGAGGACCTCATAGATTACGGTCGATATATACAATGCTCTCATTCTATTTGTATTTTAACATCTATAGTGGTATTACGTAATTTTTTCAGTGATGTAAATGTATGCTGTCCCA
The DNA here is from genome assembly GCA_958450375.1 of Homarus gammarus. Lineage (NCBI taxonomy): Eukaryota > Metazoa > Arthropoda > Malacostraca > Decapoda > Nephropidae > Homarus > Homarus gammarus. The sequence goes on along the minus strand of CAUDMG010003561.1, from coordinate 432,899 downwards.
CGTACTGCTAATTATCATATTGAATAGTTTTACAAAAATAAACCGTTATTGAACTTATGGCTTTGCAATGCCCTTGGAACCTAAAACCAAGTAAACAATGTGTTTTTGCTCGTAACAAGGCTAATAAAGTACTTGGGTTCAAACAAAGGAGTGTTAGTTACAAGACTAGCGAGGTCATCTTACGATTATATCTTGCACTTGTGAGACCTCACCTGGATTATGCAGTTCAGTTCTGGTCACCGTATTACAGAATGGATATGGAATCCTTGGAAAGAAATCAGAGGAGAATGACAAGACTAATCCCGGGCATTAGGAACCTTGAGTATAGAGACAGGTTAAAGCATCTTAATTTGCACTCCCTCGAGAGACGTAGAGTGAGGGGCGACTTGATAAAGGGGTATAAAAGGAAGTCAGGGCTAAACAAAGGGGACATTACAAAGGTACTCAAACTATCCAACCAGGAGCGAACTCGTAACAATGGTTTTAAATTAGACAAATTTAGATTTAGGCGGGAAATAGGTCAACACTGGTTTGGAAACAGAGTAGTGGATGAATGGAACAAGTTACCAAACATCATCATTAACTCGAATACTCTGGATAGCTTCAAACACAGGTTGGATGCTTATATGAGCAATAGAGGTTGGGTGTAAACGGGACTGCCCAGTATGGGCCAATAGGCCCGCTGCAGTTAACTCCATTCTTATGTTCTTACTTGCAGGGGCGGATCCAGGAATATCAATAGTGGGATCCAATAAGTTTTGGGTGAGGGAACATGGCAGGCACAGCCAGTCCACCCAGCTGGGGCGCTGTAAGCTCCCCATAATTTTGTTTAAAATCTGACCAAGTCATGGGCATTTTGAGGCCAATTTGAAGCCACACGCACTTGATCTTAGTATATATTCAGAGATCAATAATAATTACTTTTTACTATACAAAAAGCCTGAGTACAATACTGCATTAAAGAAAAAGTATTGGGGTTTTCTGATGAAAGGGAGGTTCGGAATCCCAGGACCCAACCCCCCCCCTCCCTCCTCCCTGGATCCGCCGTTGACTTGTCTGAATTTAACATGGTTGTAGCGTTGTACCAAGGACAGTATAGTGCATACATTAATTGAGGTACTGGTTTGTAAAGGGTAAGCTTCTCTACTTGCATATCTGCTTTTGTGTGAGAATTTTTTGGTTAAGGTACTGTATTGTTGGTTTTTAGAGCCTCGGGCTTATCCTGCAATCAAGTTTACCGTAAGTTTTCTGTCTGTCAGCTGTCTCTCAGCTTGATGGCTCGCCTGTGGCACTTTAAAGCCTTTCATAAGGACCGTCATGTTTATTTTCAGTGTGCCTGGCGTCTGGAACTGGATCCCATGGCCCGAGAAAAAACAATTATATATATACATATATATATATATATATAAATATATATATATATATATATATATATATATATTTTAGTCTGTACTCACCCCTGAAGATGTGAATTAGACGAAAGCGCTTGGAACTTCGTGTTTTCTTTTTCCTTGTGGTTGTCAGCATATACCTGGATCACGCGCACCTACAGTGATTTATTTGCATATATATACGTATATATATATATATATATATATATATATATATATATATATATATATATATATATATATATATATATATATATATATATATATATATACATTTTCCCGTGTGATTTTATCAAGATTTATCTTATCCACGTTTTCATTGTGGATTTTCATAAAATATATATATATATATATATATATATATATATATATATATATATATATATATATATATATATATATATATATATATATATATTTATATATAAACTGGATGTCCGTGTTAATTGGCGCATCATACCTCAAGAAGCAAAATAAGTAAAATAAAACTGTAGAAACACCCATGGACAAAAAATCTTAATCATTGACCTTTTATAATATTTTTGATAATACAAATGGGCGTTAAATAAGAAAATAGTGAAGCTTGCCCTGAGCGGCGCGCCATAGCACAGGTAATGGGGCAAACTGAGCTGGCGGGAAGCAGCAGTCAGCTGACGGAAGTAAAGATAGGGATTTAGTGAATGTCATCAGCAATAACCCACACCTGTACCACACTGTTCATTCCACTACCACCTTCACCCCACATTCTCAAGATGGAGGCAGGCCAGAAGAGTTCATTAGATAAGAGGTTACTGCACAGGATGTTGTATAAGAATGCTCGTGGCAGAACTCCTCCTTGGAAAGATGCCTACCGTAAGGTGGGTAATGTTACACTACTTACCTTCCAACACAACAACAGAAATAATGCTAATATAGTTGCAATATTTGGATTTATACCAATTAAATATATATATATATATATATTCAATACATATTTAAAACAAGTTGTCTATTTATTCCTAGTTAGTTTTGATGGGATACTGACTTTCAAATTATTAAAATGTGGTATAGAACAAGTATGGCTGAATTTACTTTTTATGTACCGTATGTATGTCATTTTTATATTTTGTTTCAGCATTAGTAATTACAAATATTAAGTGTGTTATGTTTGGTAGGTGTTCATATGTACAGTATATTGATGCTTGTACTGTATTAATTTGTACCCATAAAATTCAATTCAACTCTAATTCTAGTGAATAAGGGTTAAAATTATCGGGCTAATATGGAGGACTTCACAGCTGCTTCCCTATGTCTCAGTAACTGTAAGTTCGCCCAAAGCAGGTGTTAAGTTGTGCTAGATTAGGTTAGATTAAGTTGGGTTGGGTTAGGTTAGGTTAAGTTAAGGATGGACTAGAATAAGCTTAGGTTAAATTAACGTGGACTTTTAAATAAACACTCTTTAGCACACTGCCATAACTACGAGTGTCTACTATAAAACAGTGAAATTGCAGCATTTTTAAACCCGTTTCTATGAAAATCAGCGGCAGTGAAGTATTAAATAATTACCTGCTATTTTACCGTGAGCGTGCTCTGATTGGCTAAGTACTTTCTGTTTAAGTAGAAAAAGAACCAGACCTTCAGTGTAACAGACTAACTTAAATGTCTATTACATGAACAGTAGAAGTATGATAAATAAAACAGACTAAATCAGAGCCTTGGTACTTACAGAAAAAATTATATAATAGCATTCACCGAAACATAGATTAACTTACGGGTGTTACCTGTCGAATACCAAATTAAAGGTTATAAATTCTTTCATACTGAAAGGCAGATTAGGAAAGGAGGCGGGGTAGCAATCTATGTCAGGGATGATTTGAATTGAGGAATCCATAATGAAATAAAAACTATTGAATACAGAAATAGTTTGGATTGAATTAACCGAGGGTGGGAAAAAATTAATCGTAGGAGTAATATATAGACCTAACCTTGATACGGTAGATGTGCAACTTATTTGGGATGATATACATATGGCATCCAGATATAGCAAATCTGTATATTAAGTGACTTTAACTTTAGTCAAATAGATGGACCAACCTTACGAGCAACTCAGAATCAGAGGCTTTTCTTGAAACAGTTCAGTACTGCTTTCTAAGTCAACATATAGCTGTAACCACTCAGGGGACTAATATACTAGATTTAGTTCTGTCAAACAAAAAACCTCATTAGTAATGTCGATGTAGGGAGCGAACTCGTTAACAGTGTTTACAGAGAATGAGATTCAAAATAGAACTTGAAATCAGTCTCAAGGAAAATTCCATTAAAGTCCCAGATTTCCATAGGCCAAACATTGATAGGTTGAAAAGACAGCCGAGAGGTGTGTTACTTTTGGTGGTGAACTACATGACCCCACGAGATGGTATAAATAACTTGATCTCACATGATGTATCCACAGAGGGGACACCACCTTACCAGCTGACCTGACCATCTGAAAAATGGCAGATGAAATTTTATGTGTTAAATTGTAAGGTACTTAGCATGGGAGATGTAAATAGAGAAACCAGATATCAGGTGAACAATGTTGATTGAGAGAAAACCGACTGTGAGAAAGATTTAGGAGTAATGATAAGTAGGAATCTTAACCCAAGACAACAATGTGTATTTGGTCAAAACAAAGGTAACAAAGTACCGTACTTGCATTCATACAAAGTAGTGTTAATAACAAGACAAGCGAGGTTATCCTAAAACTATGTCTTGCGTTTGTGAGACCTCACTTGGATTACGTGGTTCACTTATGGTCACCGTACTACAGAATGGATATCAAATCCCTAGAAAGCATTCAGAGGATGACAAGACTAATCCCTTATACTGTGCAGTACTTGTTCTGCATCATACCTTGGCAAACTTGAAGATGTGTCTTCTTCTGTTGGTGGTGTATGACATGAAAAATTGGCCTGGGTATACATCATCCATCCCTTTAAAATTTTGAATGTCAATGAGATATTATCTATTGTGTTTAATCTGAAGAGATGTCAGTCCTAAGGCCCTCGGTCTACAATACATGGATAATTGAGTCAGTTTAGTTCAGGAATAATCTTAGTTGTTTTGTGTTGTACCTTTTATGGGGATGTTATGTCTATCTGGAGGTAGGGTCTTCATGTCTCTATACAATACAGTAGTCCAGTTGGGAATGTGCGAGAAACTTATTAAGTTGAAGGAGCAATTAATTATCTTTGTATTTGAAGGTATGAGATATTAGTCCTAAATTTCGGTTGGCTTTTTTCATTGCTGCTCTCATTTCTGCTGCCTTAAGTATTTGGCAAAAATAAAGAGTACTTTCCTGTATTTAGTATTTTGTATTTTCTATTCATAGGAAAATACACTCGCGTAGCTACTGATACATACTTCTGTATATCCAAACTGTGTTGTTATTGCAGAGATGTATGGACCGTCTTCGTTCAAATCGGTCACAGCTGATTGAGCACTTCCGCTCGGCTGGTGATGCTATCAACAACAACAACAACAGCAGCGGCAACCATACGACAAAGATGGTGCAGGATGTGATGGAGATAGAATGGGCTGCTATGAGTCAAGCTGCTTCTGGCTTCCCCTCACTCAAGTAAGAGTTTGGTTGTCAATGACTTAAGTTTGTTATCTTTTCATGCTTCTTGGTATTCTTAATATTAGATAAGTCCCTGGTTGAATATCATGGAGGATGTGTATGAATAAATTGCAAATCATCCCGGTTGTATTGTCCTGTAAGTGCTGTAGTGATCAGGACGTGTGAAGAGAATGGTTACACTGTTTGGTTCACTCATTCATTGATTCTCTCTCACTTAGAAATAATTTGAATTTTCAGAAAGGCCTCATTCAGTGTAGATGACCCAGAGGAGGAGGACCAGAATTTATTGTTTGCCATCATGGAAGACATACAGCAGGAACTAGTCAGTGAAGGTAAGCTGGCTCACATTTATGCAGAGTTTTATGTTATACAGGAAAGCCTCACAATTTTGGACAAAGTGTTTCAGTAGTTAACTTATTTGGATTATTTGTTTTAGGGTTCCAGACATATACTGTATACCGGGTATGTAGTTTAACAAAAGACCAAAATCCCGATTAAGTGATGTGTAACTATGGTGTCTCCTTGGTACTGTAATTTGTAAATTGTTCTTGATCTGTTAGCATGGCATTCTCAACTTGTCTATGGTCAGCTACTTTTTGTATAATTATCTCAGTGATTTTGTAGGCATTAACCCTTAATTAAATGGTGGCCATCATTAGTCGGAATTAGCTGTAGGGATAGTGGCCATCATCAATGGATGTTTTATGTTCCATGTGTTCCATTTTTGCAAATACAATATGAGGATAGAATAGGGAATCCTTAGCTTCAGGGTTAAATGGCTTGTGTGTGTTTTGTGTGTAGTTCTATAAAAAAAACATTTCAGAAAAGCTGAAATTACATGTAATAGATCCAGGTGAAAGTAGAATAAACATAAAAGTGCTTCAACAAGTATATGGACTGAAAAAGGGTACTTGTTTCTGCATTAATAATGATAAAGTATAGCAAATAATATTAGAAAGTCAACAGGAAAGTGAAGATTTCTCATTAAAAAAGCAGAATGTGAGTGGGAATATGCTAAGTCAGAAAGTACAGTATTCATCCATTAAGTTATCAACATCAGATCATTGATGGTAGTGTTGTGTGAGGTGGAAATGTTGAGTACTTTTAGATATTTAGCCAAGCAGAGACAAAAATTAAATTGGTGTACAGTATTAGATTTGAAATAATGTTAGATTTTTTATTCAATAACCTGTATTTAGATACTACAGTATAGGGAACAAGGCACTGGCTGGTTACTTGTGTAGAAGGTGGGCTTGAGTTAGTTGCTTTATCCAGATGTTTTCAGACTGACCTTTCTCCCAGTTATTCTGAAGCTATTGATGGTTTCACACATTTCTAGTTCACCTCAGCTGCTTGTGCCTTCCATTCAATCGATAAATTTTATGTTAATGTGTTATTCATGTTCATAAGTACAGTCTAGATTGAACCCATAACAAACTAAAAAGAATAATTGATGTGATTTAAGAAATTGCACAATATACTGGCACTAATCTCATTGTTTCTCGAGATCAACTGAAGATTTGCCTCCCAGCTTATTTCACCTTAATTAACCACTGTAATGCTTACTTAATCTAACCCCCCAAGTAGCATTAGGGTGTTTAATCACCAGGTGGGGAGAAAAATAAGAAGGACCCATAAGGATGACAACTAGCAGGGAAATGATACATGATAATTTTCAAACATAGGAACCAAGTGGGATGAGTTTTTATGGTCATGGAGTAAGGTCACATTCTGGATCTAACTTCTATGAGGCTTCCTTCCACTGTAGTTGAATTCTAGATCTATGGTTTTAATGTAAAACTTATTTCTGAAAAGTTAAATACTTATATTTGGCATCAGATGCCAAGCTCAGGCATGTTGTTGTGTTTTGTAATTGCGCAAGAGCAACGAGCAGCCCAAATGATCTAAATAAATGTTTGGGATGGCAGTTTCTGACAATTGACAAAAGTTTTTGGGAGTTGGTCATTTCATGATTTTTTTCTTATGAAATTTCTGGGCACTGATAAAATAATTACCTTTTCTCTGAAATTGAAGTGGCCAAAGTATGACATGAAAAAATGCTCTGATAACTAGATTCTAAATTATTCACCTTGTTTTCCCACTACAAATTTTATTTTTTATCATCCAGAGGAAAAACTCCTCATTGATGTCCTCAACTATGATGCTGCAGTGCTGGCAAGTCAGGTGGCCTTGCAACAGTCAGAGGAGGTTATCTGCCCTGTATGTCAGGTGAGTAATTGGGTATGACAAGGATTTCAGGAATTTCAATTGATTTTACAAATGAGGAGTCTTTTGACTATCCATAATTATAAATTGTCAGAACCTGAGAGAGTTTATCTTTTAAAATCATTAAGATTTGTTAAGTATACTGGCCTAAAGAAAGACTGGATAATTTAGATTAGTTACGTACATTTGTTTTGTATTCAGTAATTGAACTGGATCAATATGTGGCATTAACTATGTAACAGGTGAAGGAATTTTAGAATAAATTTATGATTGAATGGGTATTACAACTCTAGATTGCCACACCCTGGATGATAAATCTTTGCTGATGTCATTTACTGTACCTTGCTGCTTGTTTTCAGATGCAGGGATTACAGGAGTCACCGAGAAGACCAAGTATATTAGCATCCTCGACAGCTCCACTCGGGGCAGGACCTGGAGCGAACATTCTCGTCTGTGGCTGTGGCTTAGCTTTACAAGGGGCCAACCTTACACTTAATACAGTAAGTCATCATTGTTTTCACAGTTACAAGATAACCTTATTTGAAATTGTCATGTGTCAGACGGCAAACATTGCTTAATACTTATTTATCTTTGCTTGTTGGCTGGCATGGAATTGTATGGATTTTAGAAAGGAAAAAAGGGTCATTAAACATTATATAATGGTCATCGTAAATAAATGATAAGTGCCTTTTGTCACGCAATGACAGTGATCATATATTGTATATGATCAGGAACTTTCATCGCCATGTCCTTTATGTTTGGGGCCTGATTTCTGCTTGAGTGAATTCATGTGACTTGTCACCTTTTCCTTCCCCATGTTCCTCCCTGTGCAAGTAGTGTTTTTGATTGTCTTGGAGGAAGTACCTGGCATTGTCAGTGATGTCATGTGGAAAGACCCCAGGCTGCAGTAGTGTTGCCTTGACACCTAGAGAAATACATGAAATATTCTAGGAATCAGAGAGTGAGGGTGAGTTTGAAAAAAATGGTAGATTTGCCAAGTAAATTCAGAAGTGAAAGCTCGTGTGTGAGCCTCAAAAATAGTGACAGCGATGAATAAGCCATTGGTGTTAGATTGATTGGTTGTGGTAATTACATCCCTGGCGACACAACAGCTTAGGTCATAGGTCGCTGAATTAAAATAAAGGCTTAAAAGACTAAAATCAAATTATGCAAAGTAAAAAGCATAAATAATAAATAACAACTTTCGTAAAAACAATTTAAACGTTAATAGATAAAACTCAAAGCTTATGTAGAAGGCCGGCTTCCTCCACAAAGGAGAGGATGCCCCCCTTCCCACGCTACTCACTCCCTCCGCCTAACACCAAAGAAAGATGGTAAGACCCGTCGTTCCATCAGCACTGGGAGAGGTGCTTACGACAAAGATCTCCGAGACTGGGGCACTCCACCAGGAGGTTTCAAACAGTCAATGCTTGGTGTAGGACAAATACTTAGAGATCAGGAGGAAAGTGCCAAGGAAAGTAAGGTAGAAGTGCTTCTTCACGTTGCATGTGTATCAAGTAGGAGTGCATCACCAACATGTGCTTGTGGAGCTCCTGTCATTTTGCCTGTATGTATTTTCCTGCAGTAGATTTTCTTGGTATTTTTCCCTACAGGTGAAATCCAGCCTAGAAAACACAGTATCTCACCATGGCCAGACATGTCAGGGGCAGATGTCCTTCACACCAACAACAGACACTCAAGGAGCCAATGTTCTCATCACCTGCAACATTTGTGACTGGATGTCCTTCTTGTTGTAGAAGTTATTTTTAGGGTTTTTAACCATCTCTGAAAACTTCACACATCATTCCTGTTGATCTGATAGATTGAACATGGCTGTGATTAAGGTCTGGATAGTCACCCTTTTTTTTTACTTTATGATTAAGTGTTTTAAAGTACAGTACGTATATGTAAAGTCTTTCTGGTAAGCCAAGATATATATTGGTGCCATAGTGTGCCATAAGAACAAAAAAAATAGTGTTTGTTAGGTGAATGGGTAGTTTAGTTCACTTGAAATTATACTTTTACAACTGCAGTATTGAGGGAATCAGTAAACTTTTGAAAAGGTGTTAAATTAAAGTCCAATCAACAGTACTGTACGTTAGTATTGAGCACCATAAAGAAAGAAATGCAGAGGTGGAATCTGTGTGGCTGATTTAGCAGACCGTAAAATTTTTAAAAAATAAAAGTATTGACTTTAAGGATCAGTTTTATCCAGTATTATTAGCACTGTTGTGGGAGGAGTAAAGATATATGTCAGAAAAACTGATGTATGAAATTCTCTTAAAGTTTTGTACAGTACAGTACTTGTTATTTTGGAGATACTGAAGGAAAATATCAAAGGTTGCAATCCTGAAAAACTGATTCATGAATCTTGCAACGATGAAGGTCAATAGTTCCTGAAGAATGCATTGAAAAGATTGGTGGCTTTAATAATTTATTGAGTTTTGAGCAGGTTTTCTTGAATTTGGGGAAGGTCTTATATAAGAAAATTAGTTGAATTTTTCTAAAAAAAAAAAAAAATTGATGAAGGTTAATGATGCCTGAAGTATGGACAGTACATAACAGGATTAATAATGTAGCTATTTTTTTTTTTTTTTTTTTTTTTGACATTTTAAATACAGTACAGCCTCAATAATTACATGGCTTAGGACAACACTTTTTGGATTTCCAACTAAAAGAAACTTTACATAGACTACAGTATAAAATGAAAAGCTGTAATAATAATAATACATTTGTTGCATCCTACTGCTTCACAGGAGGGTGAGCTGAGCAGTTATCTAAAAGAAGACAAATTTTACAGTCCTGGCAGCCCTACCTTACAGCAGATTTCAGATTTGCCCCCGAGGGGGCTAGTTTATTGGGCACCCCCTTACATCCTGTGCAAGGTGAAGCGCAGAAGCGTTTACAGCGCCCAACAGGGAAGTATGAAAAGTTCATACTTGCCTTTATGACTCGTACATTAAGGGCGTAAAAGCCTGAAGAGCCATAGGTTCTGTCAAGTTACATAAAGTGAGAGAATGATGAGTGTGTGGGGGGAAAGTTCCCGGTACATTTTGTCTGTTTATGGCAAAGAGTGGCAGGTCCCTAATAATGTCAAATGCCAGGCCTGTTACTAGGAGGAGGGATATCTGGTCTGGGAGCTACCTTACAGCATTGTGCATGAGTCTCAAGTACAAAGTTATGGGTGAACCAGTCAGTAGTTATTTCCTGGTTTTTCATTTCCATTTATTAGCCTTGTAAACCATAGGCATCATTTTCATGCCTTTCAGAGCATAAGGTTTAGCACTCTACCATATCAAGTTCAGTACTTGAATTTTACATGTGCCAGCATCATTACCCATCTTAGAATAGTAAGCCACTCCTTTAGAGTCTTTGATGCCATAAACCATCTTTCTTGGCATCATCATCACTGTGTGTCAGCCATTTTTCACTTTTGCATTGGTCAGCCTTGATTATTATCCAATGACATAGTGTCCTGGTTGCCTTCAGACAAATTTGCACCCTTTAAGCTGGCAACACGGTAATCGAAAATGCTGGTCCCATTTGCATTTTAAATTTGTTCCAAGATAAGCCCTTCATCCTTCACAAAATTTGCAAAATCAATTTATTTACTTATCAGCTGCCTCATTGTTAGCATATTCAATGTTTTTTCCACCAGTAGCCCTTAACCAAGGATGATCATGTGAGTGGCAAGTCTGTCAACTATTTATGTTCCTTTTGAAGTTTTGAGGATTTTTTGGACTACAAGAATGGTAGGAGTAAATTTTTTTTTTTGTGAGAACTGTAGATGGCTTTCTGGGTTCTTGAGGTTGTACTGTATTATATACTTGTGCTGGTTGTGTCAAAGAACTATAGAACCATTATTTGCTTTTTGTTGAATGCAGCTCATAAGTAAACACGAATAATTAATAATCCTTGGATAATGTTTAGCCATTTTTTACAGTGAGTTAGATATAAGAAAACTGTAATGTAAATTTACATCATTTTCAAATTTAATAAGGCTTTTATTGTATGGTTTATGTTTATGTGTATTAAGGACTAAGGTGTATTTTAAGTTGTATAAACATAATTCAGGAACTTTAATTAGCCATGAATTAATAAGTGAAACAATTTAATATTTCCATCTAAACGTACAAACAATTCTGTTTAGAACCAAGCAAAATATTGTAAATTTAGGGTTTTTCCGGCAAAATGCATTTATGAATTTGGGGATTTTATAGAGTTCTTCAACATTTCTTTTAGCATATGTCTTGTAAAGAACCCTTTATATTTATTAATGTACTGGAATTCTTCAGAATTTGATTGTTGTTGTCATACAGATTATCACCAAATCTTGGTTCCATCAAGTGAAGCCATTGTTAGAGCTTTACTGGTGTTATCTAGTCGTCTATATTACTCTTGTTCAGACTAAGATGTTTGTTTGTGATACTTTGTACAAAGGTGTTCGGTGATGTGTTTTGTGAACAAAAGATATTCATTAATATACATAAGGTAATGTAATGAAGTTCACAGTGGTTTTAGAGAGGGCAATAATGCATGAATGTACAATACTGTGCTGTAATGCACTGTGGGGTAAAGTACTGTAATATAGTACTATTTTGCTTGGGATATCGTATACTGGGCTGACTTTAATCACCATAATGAGATGGTAAGGTTACTAGGGTCTATTATTCAGCTTTAATGGGGGAGCAGAAAGCTTTGTGATTGTACAGGAACTTTCTTGCATTTTATTATTAAGATATGTGATCCCGATTATGCTTCCTGGAATGGAATTGTGATAAATGGATACATGATTTTGTGATCTTGCTTTGGAATAGCTGAACAAAACTACGATAATTAGAGTTGACCTGACTTAATTTAACTTAGGTAATATTGTTTCCTATATTGAAGTGGAGTTTCACTGTACACTATAAAAAGGAAGCAATTTGTTTTAGGTGGATGTTAAGTCATGTTTGTGTGCCATACATTTAAAGTGCAGCACCTTGTATCCAGAAGGTGAGGTTAGGGACTGTGAAGTAGGTATGGTTACTAGAAGTAAGATGTGACTGCATATGGGATATAGTGTGTTGACAGCCAGGAGTAGCAACAAGTAGAGCTTATAATGCATGAAATATGAGAAATATTGCCCAACATTAAAGTAATGATGGAGGAGCCTGGTGATTCAGCTATGGGTAGAGAGGAGTTGGAGTTTGGTAACAAGAGATGGGTTATTGGTAATGCTTATTGCTTTGGGTTAAGGTAGTCATTTGGATTACGACAAGGAGGATGGTATTTGCCTTCTCTCATATAAAAGTGGTGTTCCCTTCCCGAATATGGAAAAGGCATTCATCTTAATTGTGTGTGAAGGATTGGTATTTAATTTTGCAGTTAGTTATTAAGATTGGTGTTCGAATTGGAAATACAGAGGGTATTAAAATGTTCTCTATAATTACTAATGCTGGGAGCTATATCCATGACCACTTTTGTGAGTGAATCTTTTAATGAATTATGTGTGTGTATTTATATTTATTTACTTGACTAGTAATTAGGAAAATTCAGCAGTTAGAGGAAGAAGTTTTTATTTATAGAATAAAGAATATGGATGTGATAAGTAATTTGTTATCGACATTGTTGATCATTTGGCCAATTGGTAATGTGTAAAATAAGGCTTACCGGGTAGTGCTTGCAAGTGTTTTTAGGGTTTTAATTTTGTGGGAGTGGTGGATACTGGATTGTTTTAGTCCATGTAAAGCTCTATATAAAAATTACTGTTTAATAGTTTTTCTATTGCAGAGTTTTCCCATTGTAAATTTGAAAGCTTTAACTTTTTAATATTCCTGGTTATGAGTTTGGAAGAGGGAAGTCTGGGATTTAATGTGTAATTTACTCAAAGTATTGATGTTGCTGACATATTGAGTGCCAGGGTCTATTAAATCAGGGATGCATTTAATAAACAGACTGAATTTTCAAATGTATTGGGAAAAATCAGTATGTTGGAACCAAGACACAGTTTTGCTCAAGGGAAATGCTTTAGGGATACCTTTGTACTATGTTTGTGTTATGGTTATAAAACACAGTTTATACGACATCCACAGAGTAAGTACGTAAATTTTCCTTGTACTGTACAGTATAATCATAAGAGTACTATAGTATTTCCACGCTAAGCTGGTCCATTAACCTTGCCCCTCGTTTATAGCTACAAATAGCTGATTGGTTCCCCTGAGCATTTTACCTCCCCCTGGACTGCGCGTATGTACAGTATATCGACCCCTTATAATAAATATTAAAATTTTTCTAACATCCTCTCTGAAGTGCTAATGCCTTAAAATAATTTGCCTTTTGATAATCCATATATATAACATTATTTTAGATAATAACAGGTCTGCTTTATTGTGAAAACATTCAGTTTGAATTTTCTATAAACCAATCGGCTATTAGTATAGAAGAGGGGCGGGGCCTATGGGCCAGGTTAGTGTGGAAAGGGTAGAGCTATAATGGTACAGTATTTTCATCTTTACAATTACGTAATGGTATGTTCATGTGAATACTTCTGTATTACTATACAGTATTTAGATATTTTTATGTCATATGCAGAAATATTACTTATTTCTTCCATTTGTTCTTCCATCTTGATTGGTGTAATTTGTCTTGGTTTTATATATAGTGGACACAGGTGTAGACACTTTCATCAGACACCAGAAAGAGGTTAGAGGCCTTCAATATGTGGTACAGTATATGCGAATGATAAGAAAAGTTACACTGACAGGAAATGTACATAAAAATAAGATACTTTGGTCGTATAACTAGGGATGAGGGGATAACAGAAATATTAATGGACAAAGTGGAGGGTAAGAGTGCCAGGACAAGGCAGAGCCTGGGATGGACGAATGAAATTAAATGGGTTATTGTGGAGGGCTGTGGTTGACAGCCCTTAAATATGAGGATAGTGCTTGGATTAATTGATTGGGGCTTGATGAATTAAATTTTGGTGTTAAAACGAGATTTTAAAATTAATTTCATACCCCAGGTTAGTTTTTAAGTACAGTACAGAATTTCAAGAATTTTATAAAATAATTTTGTCTGAAGTGATACATTTACTGTATAACGAAAGTCTTGACAAACAAATTTTTTCATGCTTGTCTGTATGAAATGGTAAATACTGTACAGGTACTGTGTATGATACATAATGGTAAGTGTTATGAATCACTTAAACCTCTGGATATCAGTTAAGGGAATTGTCATAATTTACTCACAGAGATGGAAGTGAGAGGTATTTAGTGTTCATGGTAACCATAGAGATACCCAAGGTGTTCATATTGATCCTGCCATTATCTCTCTTGACAGACTGAATCAGAAGATGCCTGAGTTGGTTCATATTAGGCATGGAACAAAATTCTCATTTATTTGATAAGAGGAAAATTATAAACATTAATTTATAAATACCTTTTTGTTATTTCACTAATCAGTTGCTGCAGTTTCCTCTTTATTTGATAATTTACAGCACATAAACAATGGCTGTATAAAAATATATACAGCTACTCCTCGACTAACGACATACTTGACCAACCGAACATACGACCGCCTCGGTCGTACCAAAATTTTGTCAAATTACGTATTTTCGAATCCCAACGTTAGTGATTGCGCTGTGTACTGACAAAATTTTCGTTTGTAATTAACTGAAAAATGGCTGGCAAGCTTAAAAATGAGAGTTTTGTGGTGCTGAGAAGAAAAAGACACCCATTTTAGATTTTATATGTATTTAAGCATTTTCGACTTACAACCTGGATTTGGGTCCCTAACTTCGTCGTAAGTTGAGGAGCTGTATAATTTTTTTAGTAAAGATTCCTAGGCTAACAAGCACATTTTTATCGCTGTTAGAGTAATATTTTAGTATAGTAGAGGTATGGGGTATATTGTAACTTTAGCCAACTACCAGGGTATATTATTTTAAGCCAATTTTGTGATATCATAGCTTGAAATCAGTGCATGCAATATTTTATTACTATTTTATTTTTTTGCAACAAAAGGTTTGTTTTGCTTACTCATTTGAACTTTTAATAAAGGACCTTGGTAACAGTATTTTTCAGTAAAGCTCAGTGAGTTTAAATTTAATATTTTTCCTGTTTTTATGTTTGTAGGCAAAGTGCAAGGCATAGATTTCATCATTCTGAATGCTTGTTATTTTACCAGAATCTTGTACTCCTGATTATTTTGAATAAATGGCTTGAAAGAGATTATATTAATGGCGTT
Source organism: Homarus gammarus (assembly GCA_958450375.1). Lineage (NCBI taxonomy): Eukaryota > Metazoa > Arthropoda > Malacostraca > Decapoda > Nephropidae > Homarus > Homarus gammarus. Next base: position 417,455 of record CAUDMG010003561.1, on the reverse strand, counting down.
TTTTGATCTATTTTATGAGGTGTTTCCTTCCAGAGGGAAATAAATTGGAATATTTTGAATGGTTGGAGGTTATATGCTGAAAAAAAAATTGCTGGGAGTTTGACATTTTACTAATCTGGCAAAGATTCTGTGGGATGGAACTTTGACAATAATAACATGGGCTCAAATAAGCAACTTTGTTTTAAATATAAAATATAGTTCATCTTACTGTACAGGGATGTGTCGTTTAGTGATCGGGATGTATTCCTGAAAAACAGATTGTTAGGCGATTTGATTGCTGAGCGAACAGAAATGAGAAATATCTTGAACAAAGGATAACGAGGATTTGCCGACAGACGAACTCGCCACCCAGTTGCGGGTGAGGCTGGATTGTGAGCTAAATTATTGTTCAACTTGTAATTTCAGGTAGATATGCATAATTTTCTTGTGCAGTACTCTGTTACATGCACACACATTTGTTCACACAGAATGTACACACAAAATAAAAAAATAATTATCATAAGGTCAAAAACCTGAAGGGAATAAATAATTCTTACCTGGTCCACAGTTAGCAGACAAGAGCGGAGGGGGAGCAAGGAGCAATCGCATTAGTACAGGAAAGTGAACAATCTGTACAGTACTCAAAGTCACAACAATAACAGCGATGCATAGCAACAGGAACGATGCACAACGATCAATAATATACAGAGCAATATAGTAAAGCACAGATCACAATGTTCAAAGGCAGGGTAAGCAGTAATGGCATGGGTTGGTAGGTGGCTAAGCAGGAGCATATCCCAATAATACATGATTTCCATATACGTAATAAATTTACATGTGTACCCCCTCTGGTTATCAAAAAAATAAATTCTGATTTTGCTGGAAAATCATTTTAATGATTTCTAAAATCATTTTGGTACTTAACCTATGCTGTCGGGTAAGGCGGTGGTGGTAGAGGCAGACAGGATACACACACAACCTGCACTTGCCTCCGTGCCTCTCCGCTACACTTTCAATCCTCCTCTATCGCCAGTCTGCCCGCCCACCCACCCAACCCGCCCCTACCTTTATGCTACCACCCATCATATTCTCATCACGCCCATACCCACCCCATATACAATGTACAGTACTCACAGTGTTTGCCCAGTAGAGATGCCCACTTGGAGCACAGAATCCCCATTTTTTTCAACTTCCCTCCTGAAATTTTCCAAGTAGTTGAAGATCACTAAACCGAACAATTGCAGATTGTTAAATAACCATTGGTGTTAGAAATTTTAAATCACTAAACGGAATTATCGCTAAGTGAACGATCGCTAAACAATGGTTACCTGTAGAATATATATCTGTACTTCTTTTGTGGGCAAGTAAACATTTAATTGAAACAAGTATTAATCTATAACAAGAGAATGATAAACTGGGGAGGCAGTACAGCCTATATGTTAAACTAATGAAGGAAATATTTTAAATTCATGCACAGATGTTGTCATATTATGGTATGGCAATGTCTTCATCTATGTTTTAATTTTGCTTGGCACTTTCTTTTTAAATTGTTGGAGTTTACTACTCATAGGACAGGATAATAGATGTGCATTTAATTTTTAATGATATACAGTACTATGTATCTTTTATACAGTAGTTAGTAGCCTACATGGTAATTTCCCCCAAATTATGCAGGGATGACATTCTTCTGTTGGTAGAACAAATGTATTTTAACCTTTTTAGTACTCCTCACATATACTGTACTTTATGTATGTTTCCTTGGGGAAGTGCTTTCTTTTTTCCCCAATTTTTTTAATATTTTCTGCCCTTATTTAAAATTCACTACACCCCCATACCATATATCGTGTTAATTATTCTGAGATGACCCACTGTTCTCCCATACAAAAGTGGATACACATGTGCAACAGTGTAATGTTTGTTTCTAGCACCAATGTTGTTGATGCTATGTCTGATGAAGCATTTGATCAAATATTATTGGTCAGAAAGCCCTCTGATGTCTTCAGTGATATTTGAAATAAATGAGCTGAGAGTGCTCTTTATTGCTTCTAAGTTTTCTACACCTCATAAACAATGTTAACCATGATGTAGAAGACAATATATACTGTAAAATAAAGCTGTGTTTACTTACTTTAAGAACAAGTTTACTGAAGATTTCTATCCTTACCACAAACTAGTGATACAGGAATCATTGGTGTCATTCAAAGACACTTGGGCTTCAAGCAGTATTTCTCATTAAAATTACACACACTGTAGTATGTACTGTATTTGGCATAAAGAGTTTATTTTATGTGATTTTAATACTGATATTGTTTTAGATATGATTTTATATAATGTACTACTGGGGAGGCTACAGAAATTTAGCAACATCCTCTCAGAGTTTCTGATGTATTGCAGGAAAAAAGGTACAGTAGTTTATTGGATAGTAATGAATTGGGAAAAGGAGACATTTTAGCTTACATTACAGTATTATTTTACATCGGTAAATTAAAAATATTTTATAAGTTCATAATAAATTTTGGGGTTTTCTTATATATTGTCGGTCTGGATGGCAACAGCTGGTTTCCTCAAACAATTAATGAAAATTATTCTTTTCATTTGTGCACAGATTAGTTTCAGTTAATTCTATTTTGCTGCTGATAATAATGAGAAGGAAAAAGTACATGTACAGTACAATAACTTCATAAAGAGTGAGAGGACCTGTAAACAGTTATGGACTCGAGTTAAGTACAGTAAACCCTTGCAATTTCGACGATTCGTGATAAGCAGATGGTGGATAGCTTGCGAGCCTTTTCCCGCAGCACAACGAGTCACCCCACGCAGCATCTCGTGTTGTTCTCTCAAAACTTTAGTGTTTCTATGTGAAATGGCCCCTAAAAGACTGCCTAGTGGCAGTGCTAGTGGAGTGAAATGTAAAAGGCAGAAGTCAATGATGACCCTGACAAAGAAAGTTTTATTATTAGATAAGTTAAAAGAGGGGATGAGTTCTGCCGCAGACGGTCAGTTGTTTGGTATAGGTATACATTAGCGCACTAAGGTAGTATAAGTTGCTATTCGTTGGTTTGCCAATTCGCACCATTCCTTGGAACCTACCCCTCGCGAATGGCAAGAGTCTACTGTACATTATGGTAATGGAAGTACAATAGAGAACCTGTTTTTGGTTGTGAATTATGTGAGTTAGATTACTTGGATATAAAATAAAACTATTCAGTGAAAGATGTGGTACAAAGTGTGACAAAGGGATCATTGTTTGATATGAAAAATTAATCATAACATACAATGGCCAGAAAACTACTCGCCAAAAGTGGCCCCTACAGGTCAATATTATTGATACAATATATTGACTCATTATTGTTGGGCAATATGCACACCCCCTACATGGCTCAATATTATTGTGCAAAAATCTGTCAGTATGACACCCACGCTCATATAGAGTCAACATGGCAGACACAGATATGGCATGTATAGCCATTGCATTAGCTCTTTGTGTTCATGAAAAGAAAAAAAGTGTTGGTTAATGAAACAATGGTATACATGACAAGGTATCAATATAGCCATGACAATTTTTTAGAGGGTATAGGGATGCGTTGTTTAGTGATCAGGATGCGTTCCTGAAAAACAGATTGCCAATTGATTTGATTGCTCAAACAAACAAGAAAAAATATCTTAAACAATGGATAATGAGGAATAATAATAGTGGAGATGTCATGTAATTGTGTAGCTGTGCTGCTGACTGACCAACTCACTACCCAGTAGCACCCAGAGAGAGTGAGGCTGGGCTATGAGCTATGTTACTGTTCAACTCCTAACTTTGGGTAGATGTAAGTAATGTTCTTCATTTTTTTGTACTCCGTTACATGGGAGTATAGGACAAAATCCCCCCAGGACAAATAATAATAATTAAAATAAAACAAAAAATCTTCATTATTTACAGTTTATGAACATTTTTCTGACATGTAAAATATTACATAAGACTGCAATACCTAACCTTACTTATTTTGCACTTTAACCGAGAGGGGCTTTTGTCTGGATCCCGTTCATACAGAATGTGCAAACAAAATAAAAAATTAATTATCATAAGGTCAAATACTTAAAAGGAATACTGTACAGTAAACAGTTCTTACCCGGTCCATAGTTAGCAGCCAAGAGCGGAGGGGGAGCAAGGAACAATCACTTTAGTACACAGTACAGTATCACAATAGTACAGGGTAATGAACATTCCGTACAGTACTCAATAATACGTCAAAGTCAACACTAACAGCAATGCACAGTGATCGATAATATGCAGAGTAATACAGTTGTAAAGCACAGATCACAACGTTCAAAGGAAGGGTAAACACTAGTGTAGTAACGGCCTGGGTTCGTAGGTGGTTCGCCAGTATCATATCCCTACAATAATTTGTTACCATATACTAAACCTAGATATGTACCCCCTTTGGTTATCAAAAAATAATTTGTTTTCTGCTGGAAAAGCTAGATAATGATTTCTAAAATCATTTATAAAATTAAGATTGGCTGATTCATAGGTAGTATCTTAAAAAGGGTCTCTTTTCCAAGTGGTTTAGTGTTGGTCTTGAAAATCTAACATTGCCACAATCTCTGAGTGGGCCGGGTGACATATTACACTCGGCATTTATTTTATTTACAAATTGTTTTCTACATTAGACTCATGATTACATAATACTGGATAGGTAGATGAATATAAAAATGGAATTCAAATTATTATTTTTTATTTACTTACATGTGCAATTCTAAATGGAATGTGATTAGCAGAGGCCTCTGCTCCACAGCAAATACAATGCCACATTGAGTTTCAGACATCACTAACATAAAATAACTAGCATTTACATAATTCTACTCTTACTTTACTATTTATTGTGCAGGTACTCATATATGTAGATATTCACCGAGGCAATTTTTAGGAGTTGCACTTGACATATCCTATCAGGTAAGGCTGTGTTGGTGGTTGAAACAGTTTATTTAACCAGAAAATACAGGTACAACGTGGAAATACCTATATTAACAATATTGACATGGCTGAGCTAAATGAGAGGGGCAGACACACACACACACAACCTCCATTTGCCTCCCTCCCTCCCACCAGTGCCTCACCGGTACGACGTCAATCCTTTACTGCCCAACCCACCCCTACCTTTCTGCTGTAAAAAATTAGTGGTTTTGTTTCCTTTTTATATTTCTTTTATTTTTACTTATTTTTATTTATTTACTCCTATTCCTCTTATTTATTCTTTTACTCTCTGTATGACAACTTTGTATTGTATACTTGTGAGATGGTGGAGGTTAGGGGTAGAAGGTTATGGAATGTGGGGGGAGTGAGGGGAGGCCGCAGGTTTGTGGTTAGCCTACAGTAGGTCCTCACACCAGAGGGTAATCCTATATGAGGGGAGAGGTAGAAGAAGGCTGATAACTAGGGAATAGGACTACCATGCAACAACTTAAACAGAGGGGAAACATGGAATGTGTAGTTATTATATATAGGACTCACTGTATTACTGCATTATACCACAGACATTCATGACAATGTTTTGTCAACACTAGGGAATTGAGAACTAAATCATAACTGTTCTTCCTTTATTAATGACGTTACTCAAAATGAACAGTTACACTCTCAAAACAATAACCTATCTTCCTAGCCAGCTACCCAGGGGTCAAATGAATCACAATACATGTTGTGAAACAAATCAAACCAAATGGGTACTCACATTACAGCTCGCTATGTGAGGAGGTAACACCTACGATTTCTACACTTCACTGTTTCCAAACACAGACTCCGCTTTTCAAACTGCGTCAGCCCACAAAGGGATGCTATATCTTGGCGGGAACCCTCAGGCAGGCGGAAAACTCATGACATTGTTACAATGCTACCACCTGTCATGTTCTCATCACTCCCACACCCCCCCAATCAAGATGCCCACTTGGAACACAGAATCCCCATTTTTTTTGCTTCCCTCCTGAATTTTTCCAGTTGAAGATTACAAAACTGAACAATTGCAGATCATTAAATAACAAAGGCTGTTAGAAAATTAAATGTTAAGTACTGGGCATGCACTGGTTCTTGAATGTATCTGATCCTGCTCCAGTGTTGGTCAAGTCTGGTCATGAAAGAGCTCACACTTGATGCCTTCACAACACACTGGCAGGTTGTTCCAAGAGTTCACAATTCTCACTTTGAAAAAGTTTGCCCTCACAGTTTTCTGGACTTGTGGCTTCTTCAACCTTGAGCTGTGACCCCCTGTAGGGTGGGCGTACACCAACTCAAGGTATGGACACTTGACTGAGCATTGTACAGTACTGTAGTGCCCTTAAGAGTTGTTTATATACCTCAATTAGGTCCCCCTTTGCCCATCTGTAGTACAGTATAAGCTAGGTAGTTACAGGCACTCTAATCTCTGGATAACTGAAGCAGGCACCACTCTGGTGGCCCACTTTTGGATATTTTCAATCAACTGACAGTCTCTAGCATATCTTCGGGACCAGACAGGGTGACAGTACTCCAGGCAGGGAAGCACCTCATTCTTGAAGAGTTTAGTTGCTTGATTTACCTTTTCACAATGGCCTGAGAACTTCAGTTCATTGTCAACATACACACCCAGGTCCTTTTCGCATTCGGTCTCTATTAATGCAATTTCTTCGTCCTGTTGAGACATGATATGACTCCTTACCATTGGTATGACCCAGGTGCATCCTCTTACACTTTGTGACATTGAATCTTAGTAGCTTAGTGAGCTTCAAGAATAGTTGAAGAAACCACTCTTGAAGCAAACAGAAATCTTTCTGCAGCTCCTCACAGTCTGTTTGGTTCTTAATTTCCCTGATTAACTTGGCATCGCCTGTAAACATTTGTATGGAGAAATATACAGCTTCTGGAATATCATGAAAAAGACACACACACAAAAAAAAAAAAACAGGCCCAATACACTGCCTTGTGGTACCCAGCTTGTCATGGGTACTCATAGCAATTTCATACCATTAATCGCCACACACTGCTTGCGATCATGCAGAAAGTCCCGATCCATGCTAGGACACTTGCCCGATTCCCGTACCCTTCCAGTTTAAGTTTCAGCCTGTCTTGGGGTACTCTGTTTTAGAGCCTTGGTAAAATCTAGGTATACCCTGTATAGTATTGTTGATATTGCCACACTGTTCCAGAATTTGGGTCCAAACATCCAGTACCTTGAGTAATTGTGTGAAGCAGGGGCGTCCCGGCATAAAAACTGTCTTGGCAGTCCTTTACAAGATTGTTTCAAAGCAGCTGTTCCATCATGGCATCTCTTATAATGCTCTCTATTACTTTACACACTGTGCTGGCTCACTGTTTATAATTATTTGTTGAATGATGATTGCCATTCTTGAATATAGGACTCACATAAGCCATTTACCAATCACTGGAGACTTTGCTCATCCAGGCATTTACAGCTTCAGGGGTTCAGCAAGCTCGTTGCACAACTCTCTTAACACTCTGGGATGCACCATGTCAGAGCCAGTACTCTTATGAACCTTTAGCTTTGAAAATTTATTTCTTATACCCTCTTATGAGAACACAATGTGGGTCAGCACTGTGTCAAACCGTCTGTTGTCAAACATAGGAAGATTGTTCACATCCTCTCGTGAACACCGAGAAAAAACACCTGTTCAACGCCTCCGTCTTGTCCTGGTCAGAATCTGTGTAGCGGTAAAATGCCGTTGGATTTGACTTGACCTCGCTTGCAATCTGCCGTTGGAACTATTTTTCAGCCCTTCTACACTCTGACTTTGCTTGGTTCCTGGATATGGCATACATCCTCTCTTGTCCTGCTCATCATTTGTCCTAACCCACATCTCGAATTTCTGAGTTTTTTCTTAACTCTGTCAACCGTAGCATGGTTCTCGTGTAACGGTCTCCTTGTAGTCCTGGAGGCACTGGGTTTGGTTTTGGGTGCTTCTGTATGCCACTAGCCACATAAGATTTTTCTTCAATCTTCAGTGATTTAAGATAATAAAAAATCAGTGAGATCAGCTTTCTAGGTTATGTTAAGCTGGGTTGGTAAGGTTTTCATTAATTACATACTTGTTTCGTGGGTTTAAATTGACGCAAGGGATGAGCTGTATCTCCCGAGTCAATTCGCCCAAGAAATGAATGTGAAATTCATTCTAAACACATCGGAATATACAGGAAAAACATATTTTCGTCTGAAAACTCGTGATGGGGTCCTAAAATGAATATTGACACAAAACTTATAAGTTCCATCCTTATATTTTTTACAATACAACAGTATCCTGCTCATTTTATAATTATATCCTATTAATACTCTGATGTTCACTAGGAATTCTGAAAAGTGGATCTTTATAAACACTAAATGCATTCGATAAAAAAAAAAGGGCTCATAAAAATTAATGAACAGTCAACATTGACAGAAGTAGGTTTATGACTCCCCTCTCTGGATCCTTTGGAAATCTGGAGAAAGACAGTTTCTTTTCCTTTGGTGTTGTTGGAACAGTAATTGTGTCACATTGTAAATGGTAAAATAAAGTGCTAAAGACCATAAAAAAACTACGAATTTACCTAAATGTCTTCCTCTCTTAAATCCTTGCCTGCATTCGCCCATTGCAGTGAGCCATCCTCCTACCTACAGTATATAAGCCTTGCATTGATTGACCGGATATTCCAACAACAATCGTTCGATTACTTAAAATTAACCCTAACGGAATCAGGCAAGTTTGGCTCAAAAAACAGATTATGGATAAGAGGGTCACTTTCGGGATACTAATAACTACGGTATCCAACTATCCTGACTTAATAAAAGAAAAAAGTGACGGGTATAGAAATAGCATAAATCCCCGTGTTTGTTTGTTAGTTTATCTTTGGTTTTGTCAACATTTATAATTACAGTATTCAAATAAAAATTAATGGATCTTAATTAAATTCGTTTTATGGATACATTATTTTAATTTTGATTATTGGTATGTTCTGTTGTCAAAATACAAAAGTTATAGCCTTGTGGACTTTGTTTTTGGCATGGTGGGGTATTTGCTATCCATAAATAGTATTTATATTTATGAGGGAAAGGTAAGTACAGTACTGTATTGAATAATTTATGGCTTACTTTTTGATGAAGGATTTTGGTAGTTAGTTCAGCACCATTTTTTAGTGTGTCTGCAGTAAAGTGAAATGGGCAAATCAGGGCTTTTGATCATTGCTTTCCATTATAAAGAACTACAGAAATGAATTAGAATTTGAAGATACCTGTACAGTGCTCTCATTTTTAGAATTGTGAAGCTAATGACAGTTCAGGCCCTACTGTATTATAATATTACTTACTAAAATGTACATCAGGACAATCATTTAGTCGCCATTTACTATAGTCATTTGAACATAATCAGTGTGTGGATGGTCTAACTGTAGATACTATCATTGAGTGGATGATCTGACTATATACCATCATTGAGTGGATGGTCTGAATGTACAGATAACTGTCAGAGTAAGGGGTATGATGGACTCTCTGAACAGCCTGCCAGAGAATATCGTGTATAAGCACTAACTAAACTAACACGGGAACATGTTCAAGTACTGTACATTCAAAGAACCTGTACAGTACATGCCCAGTACTTGCCAATGGTGCATAACAAAACCGAATGACTGACTATACCCTTTCCACACTAAAGGCGTTTATTGTAAGGCATTTTCGATGCGCGGATTAGTTAACTCGTAAGCTATTCTGTATGCGCAGACGCTGCTTTTGACTTGTGCGCAGGGAACAATCAGAGGGAAAAGCTAACACCTCGATCAGGATTTAGCCTTAAGCGGCACAAATAGCTAACACCAATCAGCGATTTCTCCCACTGAAAATACGAGGATCATGGTCACTTATGGAGAATATTTTGATTAATATTGAAGAGTTGAGGGCATGTAAGGCAATAAAAAACTGTTATATAATAATAAAAATAATTTTATATACGGTAGTACCTGTACATTGGATAGGACCTAAAATAAAGCTTATGGCGTGAAAAAATTTAAAAATATTGCCCCTAGTTGAAACCTGTTTAGGCTCCGCCCTTTTTAAGTGGGTGCTGTCCGATTTCATTAGCCGTTGGTGACTTTGGTGTAACAATATTGATAATTACTCAAATATGATTAAAACTTTAATATCATTACTCATAAGATACCTTAAATAAGGGTGAAAAGTTTTACAGTTTTGTAATTGCAAAAATTAAGACATAACGAACCTGAAATTCATCATGTTGCAAGTATATTATAGGAGGACACCTGTAAACAACGCTATGTAACCACGAGATGAGAGAACATACAGTACTGTACGTAGTAGAGCACCATTCCTGTATAAAAAAGGGACCAAGCTGCCATGGTTATTGTTGATGGATTGTCTTTTTTTTCCTTTTTGTCTTTCTTTCCATATTTTTCTAAATATTTTCTTCACTATTTCTTTACGAATTGTGTCCATTTTTTAACAATTCTAATTTTATTGTTTTCTGAAGACTGTTGTACAACGGTTATTTCCAAGATGCGGTACAAATGTAGTATTTTTTAATGACAGTCCGGGAAAGTTAACACGTTTGTTATGCCGTGCATCTTAAAACACCTTAAAAAAACACCTTAACCTGGCCCCTCTTCTCTACTAATAGCTGATTGGTTCATAGAAAATTCAAACTAAATGTGTTCACAATTGGTAAGCAGACCTGTTATTATCTAAAATAATGTTATATATATATATATATGGATTATCAAAATGTAAATAATTTCAAGGTATTAGCACTTCAGAAAGGATGTTAGAAAATTTTAAATATTTATCATAAAGGGTCGATATAAATATGCACAGTAGGGGGGGGGGGGGACATTCAGGGGAACCAATCGGCTATATGTAGCTATAGACGAGGGGCAGGGCTTAAGGGCCAGCATAGTGTGGAAATATTATACATAGTTAGCTAACAAAAGATAAAAGATAAAAGAATATGAGGCAACTTTAAATGTGTACCAGCAATATGAAATTCAGAAAATCACTTCCAGTAATGGTTATGGTTTTCCTGTTGGATCTACAGTGAACAATCCTTTCTCATCTGCCTCAGTGAGTAGATCTAGGATCCTTTTGCTCATCACTTCATTCTTCCCAGACTGAAGTTCTGTTAGTATTGGCTTAAACATAAGACGGAAAAGAGTTTTGTTAATGCGCTGACCCATTGGCGTGTAGATCATGGGAACTAATAACTTTGCCAATGCCTGCTTCATGCCACCAAGAGCTAGTTTAACTGGCAAGAGAAGAGGTTTGTCGAGCACAGATGGTTCAGGTTTCTTCATAGGATTACAAGTGCTTAGAGTTCCCAACGTCAGAGCACAACCTAAAATGAACCCTACAATGTGCGTCTTCTCCCAGTTGATCTTGAATTCCTCAAAGGTCCAGTTGGCAGGAGAGGTGCCCATCTTGGTGGTGAGCCTGGTGAAGGTTGAGTGATAGTACTGTAAGATCTCCTCCAGGTGAGCATTTCTCACTTCAAGGGTGGTGGATGTATGCACTATATAATGCAGATCAAACACAGGGTTACCTAAGCTGCTGTTTCCCCAGTCAATAACTTTTAATTTCTCTATATGTTGCTGACTTTGTTCTAGATCTGAGTCTTTGTATTTATACATGAAATTACAGTTCCAATAATCTCCATGATTTAAGCATGTGATTTTGTTGTCTCCTTCACTCATAACAGTTATTAACTTGTCTCGTAAATTTTGCTTACTTTCTCCAAGTCTCTCTGATACATCATTTTTATTACCTAAAGTTTTGAGATATTTAAAACAAATTTCTAGCAAAACAGTTGCTACAGGGCTTATAAAGCTTAGATAAGCTAATGTTGAGGATATACATGGATACTTCTTTCCAAGGTCAGTAGTCTGATTGTATGCATATGACACAGCATGAATTCTTGCAAGTTGGTCAACAGCAGCCTTAAGATGCTGGAAGTCCAGCCCTTTACGTTTGTCATTTATCTTGTATCCTTTAACCTGTAAATTTTCCATTAATAAAACAAATTCCTTGTCTGTGCACTTGCCATAGATAAGCTCGGGCATTGATATCATGGGTTCATCAGGTGCTCTGGCAGCCTGAAATTCATTTAACTCTTTAATGAGATCTGTGTACATCAGATACTCCTTTAAATTGCTCTTTGCTGAACGGTTGAACTCACGGTTCATAGGATCCAAACTGAGAAACTTGGCTACCAGATGGAAAGTTATGGTGTCTTGTACTGTAGGTGAGCTTTCTTCCTCCTTCATCGATGTCTCAGGTGAGCTTTGTTTTTCTTTCACTGTCTCAGGTGAGCTTCCTACTTCCTTCACTGATATTTCAGGAGAGCTTTGCTCTACCTTCATTGATGCCTTGAGTGAGCTTCCTTCTTCCTTCATTATTGCCTTAGATGAATTGTCTTCTTTCACTGCTGCCTTGAGTGAAAGTCCTTTTTCCTCCAGTAATGTCTCAACCTGCAAGACCACCAGCTCTGAGTTGAAGCCGTCACTAGGCCCCGCACCTTTAGTAATAAAATAATAACACTTTTCATCATTTATATTTCGTCCCCTAAAAATGTTTCTTATATTTTAATTTGCATGGACTTGAGTGAGAGCAGTGGATATGGACTGTCTACAAAGTACTGTTATGCTGAGGCATAATTTTGTAAAGTAGGTGTTTTGATTGTTTTCTGTACCAGGCAGCAGTTAATTTGGCAAATTTAGTGAAATTTTCGTGTGTATAGTGATGTATTAATTATGTAAGAATACTGTATTCTAGAATGTATTGCATAATTTTTGTTGATTTACTTCTTATTGTAAGCTTAGATCATTCTAGAATTCTCCAGGAGTGTCGCAAGACGATCTCCCACGTCTGGACACTGCTAGAATGCTCTAGCATCTGACAAACCATATAGTATAAGCGGCCGCGGGCTGCCTAGTGGAGTTAGCCGATCGTTTCTGTTCAGAGTGTAAAGAATAAGCCTAGCAAAACAACTGAAGACAATTGTGCAACTATTGTGGAACTGTTGTGATTAATATAAAGTGAGAAGAAATGTAAACTGGTAGTGTGATAACTATATATTCGAAGTGTGGAGTTAAGCTGTGAAGACATTACCCTGTAAACAGTGTTGTGAAGACTTAGTGATTATTAAAGAAGACTACAGTGCACAAGTGTGTTTCTGTGACCTGGTGAAAATCTACCTGCCTATTGTTTGTCTGTACACTGACACCGATCGTCGGGAAATTACCGGAGACTGGCGGGACAGCCAGTGGTAATTCGACAACTTTGTGAGATATTTAGTGCTCTGTACATACGACCTTAGCTGCTGGTAACCAGTGGTGGAAGCTAGGTAAGCGGTGAAAGGAGGGGGGTCATAACAATACTTATAGTACCTCAGGTGTTGGGAGGGTTTATAGAGAAATGGAATGACTACTGTGTACAGTATAAGGAAAAATATTTGTTTGAAAACATCTGGGGGACCTATTCTATGTACAAAGGATGAGATTCATATACAGTAGTTGGATTTAAATCCAATTTTAGGGGTTTGGATACATTTCCAATTTCTTTCGAGTAGCATTGGATTCTAAATGAGCTGTATGTTCGTATACTGTACTTATTTTTCTTCCTCAAGGAGGACTGAAGAAAATAACCATCTTGTTTTTCAATGGTGTTGTTATCGCATCGTGTTTGATATCAATATGAGGAAGACCATCTCCAAGAGTTCATCTGTCAACATGGACGAGTTGGCAGGATGTGCAAGTGTTCAAAATGCAGCAGAGAATTGACAGTGAAGAACCATGTTTCAATACAACAACCGATTGTACGTCCACAAAAAAATGTAAAATTACACAATGTCGCTTCAAGAAAGTTACTTTCATTAGTACCAGATATCAAAGGAAGTGCTTTCCGCTTAATATGCCAAGGGCCAGAGCCTCCTGGTTAGGAAGTTAAGTAAGGATCGGTTGGTTAGGTTCTGTGCACCGTCATTTCCATTTTTGTGGTTAGTATCATGCAACTAGTACTGTATATCCAGAAATCTTGGTGCAACTCCATAAAGTCCTTTAGGTGCTAACCATCTCTTACACTATTACCGTAATCCTTAATGAGGTTCAAAAGTTATTATTCTGATGATTAACCTTCCTAACATCCCTTGAGGTAATTTAAACCATCTTCAACTGCTAATCATTGTACCATACTGTACTTGTATGTTCAAGAGACTTTTTTTTACACTTCACTCTTACTCAAAAAATTAAGCAGCTAAACACATTTTTTCTAATTAATAAAGATATGTATCCATAAACTTAAGAATTGACTTTATATAAATTATCAAATAATTTTTACTGAAGCCGACTGGTTTGGATGTATAAGGTGGTTATTGCTATATCTATACATCCATTTTTCTATCTATCCAACCATCCACCCATCTACCTATCTATTTATCTACAGTACACTATACATCTGTATCTATCCATGTTTTCAAATTTTCTTGAGAATGGGAGAGCTACTGTGTTCATACTACACTTGACATGTACAGTTTATTCAACCTAGTGTTAAAGTCATGCTCACATCTTTAATAAAAATAGGCACCTCCTAACTTATGTTGATACCTCACCCAAAACTGTTGTTTCTTGGATATATAATACAGTACATCCATGTTTCTATTCACTTATCTGATAAGTACAACATTTATATATTGACATCTTATTTATATATACTGTACCTGTAGCCTTACTTATTTACATATTTAATTTCTTATTTTATTACTTACTTAATACTTATTCACTTTTTTTACTTACTATTTACTCATTTAGTACCTCATCGTCACTGGACTTACCATCATCAACATTAAAGTTCTTGACCGTTACCGTCTTTTCTGGGTAGGTACTGGCCAGGTGTTGACCCAGCACATACTCCAGCCAAGACTTGGTGATGTCCTTACTCGATGAAGGTGCCTTCATGACGGTCTTCACCAGCACCACCAATGACCTTTGAGTGGACAGATACCAACAGCTTATGTATACAATTGATGTAATGGCCTTCTTTATATCTATCTAATTCTGTCATGATTAATATGACAGGTAAAAGGATTGTAGAAAATATTCCCCCTGCTCCCAATACATTAGGTTTCAACATACCAACGTTACACTATACTGTACCTACGCTTCATTACATCTCGGTAGGTCCTAATATAGCAATGCACTACATCATTTGATCTATATTTCATTACATCTAGGTAGATAGGTACCAGTACACCAAGGTACAGTACCAATATAGCAAAGTAATTTTGATCTACATTTCATTACATCTCAGTAGGTCCTTCGGTTTTGTCAGCATGATTGTTTGAATAAAGATTAGTGGATTTTAACTACATTCGGTTTATGGATACATTATTATTAAAGTATTTGACGTGTCTAAGTATTGATATTTTGTCATCAAAATACAAAAGCTATTTGCCTTGTTGACTTAGTTTTGGCGAAATTATTGTAGTTTCACTCCCAATTGGGTTAGACCGTTAGAGCAATTTTGGGTTCATTTGATAACTCAAAACGACCCATTTCCGACAGAAATAAAGGTCAAATTCGAATGACATATCAAATATCATGGGAAAGGCTCATATTTCTGGTAAAAATCAAAAATAGCAGTGAAAATGCAATTTTACAGGTCAGGTTAGGCTAGGGTAGCTTAGCTTAGCTTCATTCCGTTTTTTCTCTCCCCCACCCAAAACCCCCAAATTCCCACGGGTCCCCCAACATTGTTGGAGGGGAGGGGGGTAACTAAAGAACCATTCATTTCGACGGAATTGCAGGTCTAATTCGAATGAATCACCAATTTCCATGGGAAAAGCCTAGAATTCTGGTCAAAAACCGATTGGTAATGAAACTGCAATTTTACTGTTTTGGCTTGGGGGATTTGTCAACCAGAAATGGAATTATTAATAAAATCACCAATTACGCCCAGGTTCTCAAATACACAAATACTGTTAATTTACTGTCTGACACGTGATAAAAAAAACCCCATCTATTTCTAACATCCGACCTTTAAGTTCAACGAACAAGAAAATAAATATTCAACGTATTTACTCACTACAATCGTTCATTTATTAAAGAGCATTGCATATTTTGTAAAATTCTACAAATCTATTTCGTGGTCACTTTTGGAGAATACCGACGGAAACGGTTAGTAATGTTACTAAACTGTGGCGAATGAAGCTACTGAGAGAGTCAACTTGGAATCTTTGATCATACTCGTCCGACCCACCTCTTGATTATATTCACAACATCCCAAGTGTCTGAGAAATTTAAGAGCATCCTGTGAGGTTAGAAAATAAGGCATGTCTCGCAACTTTATGAGCTCTTGAGTTACCAACTTATCACATATAGAAAAGTTTTCTCTGTATCTGTTTATATGTTTCCAATGTAAGTACAGTACACTCTGCAATAATTCTTTTTACTTTTATCCTCTTCGCCACTGATCGGCTTGTTAGCCGCTTGGGCGATCGGTCACGTCTCTTTTCATTTATATTCTTCACCAAAAGATCGGCTCGCTAGCCGCCCGGGCGATCGGTCACGTCTCTGTCACGCACTGTTGGCAAATACTGGGCATGCACCGGCTCCTGAATGTACCTGAACCCGCTCCAGTGTTGGTCAAGTCTTCTCTTGAAAGAGCTCACACTCGGTGCCGTCACAACACTCTCTGGTAGATTGTTCCAAGAGTTTACAACCCTCACTCCGAAAAATTTGCCCTCACGGTTTTCTGGACTTGCGGCTTCTTCAATCTTGAGCTGTGACCCCTTGTGGGGTGAGCGTCCGCCAGCTCCAAGTAAGGACACTCAACTGAGTAGTGCCCCCTGAGATGCTTATACACCTCAACTAGGTCCCCCCTTGCCCGTCTGTAGTATAAGCTAGGCAAGTTCAGGCGCTCCAATCTCTCAGGGTAGCTGAGGTGCCGAAGTGCAGGCACCAGTCTGGTGGCCCTCCTTTGAACATTTTCAACCAACTGACAGTCCCTAGCATATCTCGGGGACCAGATGGGGTGACAGTACTCCAGACGGGGTGACAGTACTCCAGATGGGGAAGCACTTCACTCCTGAAGAGCGTTACGAGGGACGGACCGTCTAGATATCTGAACGACCTTCTTATAAGATCCAATAATTTATTTGCCTGATTTACCTTCTTCTCACAATGGCCCGAGAACTTCAGCTCATTGTCAACATACACACCTAGATCCTTCTCACACACAGTCTCAACTAGTGCATTTTCTTCATCCCATTGGGACATATGATACGCCTCCTTACCGTTGGTACGCCCCAGGTGCATCCTCTTACACTTTGTGACATTGAATCTCAGCAGCCATTTCTTAGACCATTCCTGGTGCCCACAGAGGTCCTTCTGCAGCTCTTCACAGTCCGCTTGGTTCTTAATTTCCCGAAATAACTTGCCATCATCGGCAAACATTTGTATGGAGGAGTGTACAACGTCAGGCATGTCATATATGAAACAAACAACAGCGGGCCCAATACACTGCCCTGTGGTAGTGTGGTACCCCACTTGTTACAGGTACAGATGACGATTTCGTGCCATTAATCACCACACACTGCTTGCGGTCATGTAGAAAGTCTTCTATCCACGCGAGGACATTTCCCCGAATTCCGTACCCTTCCAGTTTGATTTTCAGCCTTTTGTGGGGTACAATGTCGAAAGCCTTGGCAAAATCTAGGTAAATATTGTCGATATTACCACCCCGTTCCAAAATATGGGTCCAAATATCCAATACCTTGAGCAATTGTGTTAAGCAAGAGCGCCCCGGCATAAAACCGTGTTGGCAATCTTTTACAAGGTTGCTTCGTAGTAGATGTTCCATCGCGGCATCTCTGATTATACTCTCAAGTACTTTACATATTATGCTAGTCAGGCTCACCGGTCTATAGTTGTTCGTGGAGTGACTATCGCCCTTCTTGAAGATTGGACTCACATAAGCCACTCTCCATTCACTGGGGACCATTTGTTCATCCAGGCATTTACAAAACAGGATCTTCAGGGGCTCTGCAAGCTCGTTGCACAGCTTTCTTAGCACTGTAGGATGCACCATGTCAGGTCCGGGACTCTTATGGACCTTTAGCCTGGACAGTTTATTTCTAATACCCTCTTCTGTGAACACAATGTGGGTCAGTGCTGTGTCGAACCGTCTGTCCTCAAACGCAGGAAGATTAGTTGCATCCTCTCTTGTGAACACTGAGGAAAAGAAGCTGTTCAATGCCTCAGCTTTATCCTGGTCAGAATCTGCATAACTACCATCTTCAAGCCTCAGGTCTGATACTCCTACTCGCGTTTTCAATTTCGACTTTGCATAGCGGTAAAACGCCTTTGGGTTTGACTTGACCTCGCGTGCAACCAGCCTCTGGAACTCCTTTTCAGCCCTCCTTCACTCTATCTTTGCTTGGTTTCTGGCTCTTGCATACATCCTCCTGTCTTGCTCAAAGTTTGACCCAACCCACGACTTGAATTTCTGGATTTTCTTCTTAATTTTGTCGACCGCCGCATGGTTCATGTGTAGTGATCCCCTCGTATTCTTAGAAGCACTGGGTTTGGTCTTGGGTATATATTTATTGATCAAATGGGTCATTTTACTAGTTATGATATTCAGCGTAGTGTCTGCGTTCTTGTACCTTAATAAGTCAGGCCAGTTGATACCCCTCATCTCTTCCCTCATCCCATTGTAATTTCCCTTGTAATATTTGCACCTTGGCCTGGCCTTATCTTGAACTAGGTAACAGTTAAATCTGAATGACAAAACTGTATGGTGACTGGTGCCAACTGGGGCAAGGTGTTCCAGCTTGGCCACCATACCCTCCTCGTTTGTTATGATGAGGTCAAGTGGCTTGGGTGTTTGCTCCCCTCTGTAATGTGTCGGGGTCTCTCACATGTTAGAACAGAAAATTATCTTTCAGAGTTTCTACAAAAAGAGTAGCAGGGTTATTCAAGTCATTCGGGGTGGACTCGTTTCTCCAGTCGATGTCGCCATAGTTGAAGTCCCCCATGATAAAGAGGTGGCTAGGGTTGAGCATCGCCGCTTTGTTTATTAAGGCTCTTAAGTTCCTTTGATTTAGTGGGTCACAGTTTGGGGATCTGTAGATACTGTGGGGTATGAGATTGTTTGGTGTTCACACTCAGGATGGAATGGAGAAAGGAAACTCACAATGTGCTCTCTATATACATGTTGTATTGGATGTACAATGCAGCTTGGTGCTGGGAAGGCAGCATGGTTACAAGCGTGATGTAGAGAGAGCTGGTTGGTGAGGACGCTCAGAGAAGGACAGCTTGTGGGTCGCCATGCTCGCCAGCGGGAGAGAGGACCGCCAGGCAGGCGGAGGAGCGAAGGGCCGCCAGGCAGCGGCGGAGGAGGTGTTGCTGGCTGGTTGGTGTAGGTAGAGAGAGAGCGAGAGGCAGATCACCGCGAGGTCAGGTCTTAAATAGCGGGGGTAGGCGTGGCTTAGTAGTTGACCCCCGCTCCGTGGTGTATGGCGGCGCTGGTTGACCTAGGTCACGAGGCATACACTGGGGAATAGGTGGGGTCGGCTAGGTAGCGACAAACAGCGTTTGTAGGGGAGAATTCCACTACAATACACCCGACGATAAGTAAGTCCCCTCCCTTTAATTTAATTTTACACCACTTGGACTCTTCAAAAACATCCTCTCCCTGTTCCCTCGCCTGGCTGGCTCTAAGATCTTGCCTAGCGTAGATAACCACACCCCTCCTGCAGGATTCTTGAGTTAGGTTCGTAAATGAGTCATATCCAGCAATATGTTTTATTTTGTATAACGAGTCTTTTTTCTTCTCAAATTCTGCCCCTTACAGTGGAATTTAGAGTTTTGGGTCTGCAGATAAGAAATATTCTATATTTATTCCAAACATAGCAAGATTATGCTAAACTTACTTTTTTTACATTTAACCTCTTCACCACGGATCGGCTCGTTAGCCGCTTGGGCGATCGGTCACGTCTGTTATTTTGTTACGCACTGTTGGCAAGTACTGGGCATTATGCTATAATTTATGCTTGGCACCAAATTTGGGAGTCACCAAATTATGCTAAAAGCATAAAATTATGCTGGATATGGTAACACTGCTGAGAATTATCAGCGTTATCTCTTGTTTCAACAAAAAGCCTTCGTCATCGTGTCTCAGTGTCGTTTTGACCTTGGTATGTCACTTAATATCTCAAGGTTGACTCATAATACTTGCACCACGGGGGGTAATTCACGACAATTTAGAGGTAAATTTATATTATTGGGGTGAAATAACAGGCGAGTCATCGTGTTTATTTTACTAACGTACACACAAACGTCAAATGCTCCTTCCCCCCCCCCCCCCCACACACACACACTTGTAAGCCTATATAATGCAACAGTAATTTTATATTCGCTTAAACTAATAATGCTAAACAAACCAACCTTAACCTTAGAAACTCCGATTATCAGACCAGAGATGGTGTGGGGTATGGGTTGTTTTGTGTTCACACTCAGGATGGGATGGAGAAAGGAAACTCACAATGTGCTCTCTGTATACATGTTGTATTGGATGTACAATGCAGCTTGGTGCTGGGAAGTAGCAGCGTGGTTACAAGCGTGATGTAGAGAGAGCTGGTTGGTGAGGGTGCTCAGAGGAGGAAGCAGCTTGCTGGCGGGAGCGAGGGCCGCCAGGCAGCGGAGGAGGAGGTGTTGGTTGGTGTAGGTAGAAAGAGAGTGGTCACCACGAGGTCAGGTCTTAAATAGCGGAGGTAGGCGTGGCTTAGTAGTTGACCTTCGTCATGTAAGGCGGCGCTGGTTGACCTAGACCACCAGGCATACACTGGGGAATTCGCGGGGTCGGCTACTCAGCGACAAACAGCGTTTGTAGGGGAGAAATCCACTACAATGGCAAGAAGAGGTATTGTGTTCATGATAATGGGTCCCATAGCCATGACTGCCCGTTAGAGACTGTGAATACAGCAAACTGTACAGTACACAACGAGGCAGGATGGCCAGCATTGCTCTCGACCGCCTTCACTTCCGCAAGTTATAAACTTAGGTACCTATTTATAACAGGTTCAACTGAGAGCGCCCAAGAATCGAACCACCAACCCTGGAACAGATTTAATAAAAGAGTCGCGCTCTCCTGCAACCCCTTCATGAAGGCTCATTCATTATGTTTGCTTTTCGTCTTCGCCACATTGTACAGTACAGGTATAGCAGAATTAAAACGTTGTTGCATTAATGTGTACTTCTAGATGTAGTATAAATATGATAAATGGTCTAACTGATTGAATTTCTTCGCCTGTTATTTCACTCATAGGAGAAAGTAAAAGTTTCAGTGTCAGAAGTTACACTCAACAAGTAGTCATGTCTAGGGTCTGATACCAGAAATTAATTTTAGCTTTATTGAGCTTCAAGATTTCCTTGGAAGTTGAATAATTATGATTTAATTGAATAGGTGCCACAACAAAATGCATTAATGAGCACTTACCCAAATCTTGACAAAGGATGATGACAGAGTACACACCGTCCGTGAAGTCTGCCGTATAAGTAGAGTACGTACAATATCAGTAAGATAGCAACGCTCACTGAGTCACTACCACTGGCGCAGTTATCGTACCGTGATAAATTATATATTATAGTAAGGAGTCAACTGCTATATTCTGCTCATAAAGAAGTGTTGCTAAACATTCAGAGTAGAATATGGCAACATCTTTTTAAGAATCCGAACTTACGAGAAAAAACTAACTTGCGATCTTTTGAGAAGCCGAATTGCAAGTTCGGATTCTCAAAAGATCGTAAGTCAATTTTTTCTCGCACGTTTGGAATCACAAAAGATCGTTGTGGGTGGGGGTTGAGGGTGAAGTGTGGGGATTGAGGGTGGAGGGTGGGGTATGTTGATTAAGGGTGGAGTATGGGGATTGAGGGTGGAGTGTGGGGATTGAAGGTGGAGTGTGGGGATTGAGGGTGGAGTGTGGGGATTGAGGGTGGAGTGTGGGGATTGACGGTGGAGTGTGGGGGATTGAAGGTCAATCCTACACATTGCTAAGTCGATTCCTCACTCATGTAGGCAAACACGTCGACCAGGTTGGTTGCCTTGCAAGATCCAGGTCAGGTCACCCTTATGGGACCTGCGTCTGTACAGAGGTCCCATAAGGGCGACCTGACCTCGCAGTAACAGAGCCTCTGATGGAGTCACCAATAATATCATTATATATGGCAACAATTTGTAGTAAACTAATTTGTAATATGTAAATAAAAATGTACTTATTTTTCAATTCTTTATATATAGTATTTATATCCTATTTTTTCATTGTCTTATACTGTATGTATATATTTGCGTCCTAAGAGTAAAGCAAGCCAGCAAATAAAAAAAAGCCGAAAACAAACGGGCCAGAGACAACGCCACTTCTACAGCTTTTCCTTTCTGCTCTTTTTAAATTTACAAAAAGAAAATGGGATGTGGTACAAAAGCCCTCTGGCCAAAACTGTACACGAGACAAAAAGGACAATAGAAAAAATTGCACCTTTCTTCGTATTGCCCTTTTTCTGTATTACTCCATTAACAAATAAAAAGGGCATTGAAGGGCCAATTAGGGTCAGAAAAGGGGTGATTACGGGCCAAATGTGAAGACCCACTAAAATACTTTAACTGATGGATCTCACAACACCATGTCCATGAAGGGCCAATTAGGGGCCACAATTGGGACCAGAAAAGGACCAATGTGAAGACCCATTAAAATGCCTTCACTGTGATGGGTCTTTCAGTACCATGTGCATTAAGTGCACCAAAAGAAAGGAAAAAAAAAATCAAGGAAGCACAAAAAGAAGTCACGGAACATCGGCTCGAAAACAACGAGGATAACAATGCAAATGGCTACCGTGATCTTCAAAAACTTCTACCCTCTTTACCTTGATAATATCCTTCCTCCTGTGTTATGTGGGTTAATAATCACTGTTTTCTCCTTCTCTCCGTCGCCCACTACCTCCTTTTATTCGTATCCTGTAATTCTCTCGGAGCTGCTCACCTCTACGTCTAATACATCATCCCACCATCAGTTCACCTGCCCTCACTAATGAATAGCTTACCTGATCATACCGCTTGGTGAGGTGTTGCGCCATCCAAGTAATGCTTAACTCTCGCTGTAGTTCTTGACACACACACACACAAATAAAATGTCTTATAAGGTTGGGGTGGAGGTGAAAGTGGAGAACACCGAGATCGTCACCTACACACTTCACTGATGGAAAGAAACTAATGTTGAGCGAATTTTCATAGAGTCGAACCAACTGAATCGCAAAGTTCAAACCAACGACCCAAAGGAGGAGGGAAGGAGACGTTGAGGACGCCATGCAACTTCATGTGGACAGAAATGTTATTTTAATAAGTTGGCTTATCATTATACAATATATTTTTAACTGTGAGGAAGTGCCATTTAGTAACATACTTGACAATTGGTAATTTTTGTATACACATATCAAGCAAAAACGTGTATTCGTATGTCCTACAGTGTTAATATTTACGTGAAAGTCTTTTATAACTATAATTAGTGGGTATATTTGTTATGGCGCTCAATAATATGAAAACTAATAATATATATTAAACAGTAAAGCTGTGTAGAAGTTTTCAAACAGCGATCAAGAGAGCTGGACGTCTCCGAAAGGCTGAAAGTGATGATAAATCTTTGGGCTATACACAATTTTTGGGAATGAAATTCGCATTGTTATGATGTGAAATGTGAAATATCAACCTATAATGCATAAGACTCATGAACATATAGTATCATAATCTTTTTGATATATTAGAAGAAGAATACAGCGTCACGAAGCCATATTGACGCTTCCGGACTCAGCAGGCGAACACAATGCAACGTCTGCCTGATGCTGGTGGCGAGTCTGGCGACATCTTCCAGAAGAAAAAGTTACTGATTTGATTTCACCACGGTGATCCTTCCACAGTTATTATTATTATCGTTAACCCTAGAGCTTTAACCAGAATTAATTAAAGCTGAGCAAGACAAGTAGGTACAAAAAGGTAACTAATTAAATTAAGAACTATAACAGTCCTTGATCTACCGGAACTATTCCAAGGGTTCGATTCCCGCTTGGGTCTGATGTAAGACGAGTGCTGGTTGTCCTGTATGACCCAAGGAAACGTGGCAGGTGTTCTCCAGGTGCTCCAGTCTCCCCTGTACTAACATTTGCCCCATGAAGATAATGATAGCGAGGGACTTGGCCACGTATGGAACAGCCAGGATCTAACCACAAACAATAATATCTGAGGGAATTGTTATCAGAATAATCAAATATGTGACTCCTATATTCAGAGAGGTAGATCGCCTCTCCACAAATAATTATAGACCGGTGAGCTTGACTAGCACAGTGTGTTAAATACTAGTAGACTGAGACCCCAATTAGTTTTTTCAATGGTACCCAACACGGTGAGCTGCAGGAGGTTTTTAGGTTCTTTTCAATATACATTACGTTGGCTAGAGATAATTTATGTGGGGGGACAGTACTAAAATTTGACTGAGGGAAGCTAAAGATGTATTGCGGTGTTTAGTGGTTGATCACACGTTAAAGGGAGGGAGGCACAATAAAAAGCCAAACATCTAATACTCAACAATATTGAGCTGATATGAAATATGTTGTTTTTATTGAATAGCATAAAGCTGTGCCATATACTATACATGTAAGGTGCCAGATATGCATTATAATCTACAATCTACAAGAAATACTTTTTTCCAGCTCAATGACTCACAGATCAATATTATCCATGTCTATATTATGAAAGTAATATATTTGAACATGACTCTGGTTTGCCACAGCATGTACAGTACACATGAGTTCACTTGACCAATGTTGACGGTACGGATATTTACACCCACAATGCCCTTTGCACCTACAGTAAGCAGATGCAGCAACGATTGCTGGTGTTGGTGGAACTGTGGTCAACAATGGTTTGGCTTTATCATCTGACAACCAACCAAACTTGACTGGGTCTGGAAAGACAGGTTGTGGCTGATCAGCCTTGACCCAAATACTTGAGTGTAAGATAGTGTAGTTCGCTTTACTTGGTGGATAAATGCGTCTTCAGTGGGTGGTAGGCTCCAAACGTCCTTCTGACACAGGTTTGCCCTGAATTTGTTCAGGTCTTCATATTTACCAATCTGCTGCCAAGTTATTTCGGGAATCAAGAACCACGCGGACTGTGAAGAGCTGCAGAAGGACCTCTGTGAGCTCCAAGAATGGTCGATGAAATGGCTGCTGAGATTCAATGTCACGAAGTGTAAGAAGATGCACCTGGGGCGTACCAACGGTAAGGAGGCGTATCATATGTCCTAATGGGATGAAGAAACTGCATTATTTGAGACTGAATGTGAGAAGGACCTAGGTGTGTATGTTGACAATGAGCTGCAGTTCTCGGGCCATTGCGAGAAGAAGGTAAATCAGGCAAATAAATTATTGGGTCTTATAAGAAGGTCGTTCAGATATCTAGACGGTCCGTCCTCGAGATATGCTAGGGACTGTCAGTTGGTTGAAAATGTTCAAAGGAGGGCCACCAGACTGGTGCCTGCACTTCGGCACCTCAACTACCCTGAGAGATTGGAGCGCCTGAACTTGCCGAGCATATACTACAGACGGGCAAGGGGGGACCTAATTGAGGTGTATAAGCATCTCAAGGGGCACTATTCAGTCGAGTGTTCTTACTTGGAGCTGGCGGACGCTCGCCCCACAAGGGGTCACAGCTCAAGACTGAAGTAGCCGCAGGTCCAGAAAACTGTGAGGGCAAACTTTTTCAGAGAGTTGTGAACTTGTAACAATCTGCCAGAAAGTGTTGTGACGGCACCGAGTGTGAGCTCTTTCAAGACCAGACCTGACCAACACTGGAGCAGGTTCAGGTACATTCAGGAGCTAGTTCATGCCCAGTACTTGCCAACAGAGACGTGACCGACCGCCCAAGCGGCTAGCGAGCCGATCAGTGGTGAAGAGGATAACAGTAAAAGTAGACAACACACATCAAATTCTGGGCAGCACATGACTTATCGAACTGTTTCAGTTTATATATCTTTATAACTGACTTTCAAGCTGCTGACATACTTGAATTTGTTCTTGCACAATGCCGGGATTCGCTGTACTATTTAGAAAAAAAGCTTTTATATAGGTAGTAGGTAGGAGGTAGTAGGCAGCTATCAAACAGGGAGGTACTACCGCCATATGGCACCACAAAAATTGTGAACAAGTCCCAGGTTGCTGATCTGACTTTCTGCCTCATTTACACACAATTGCAGGGTCTCAATTGTTTCTCTTACTTTGACAACACAACATACATAAACGGTTTCTCACTATTAATCTTTTATTATTATTATTATTATTATTATTATTATTATTATTATTATTATTATTATTATTATTATTATTATTGTTTCGCCTCCAGGCCCTGAAGTGGGTCATCGACCTGTGCCGTGATGGGCTAATCCCGTAAAAATAATTGTAGTTGGTAGTTTGGCAGCCACTTAGAGCATGATCTAGCTTATCAAACATATCAGATGTCTCAGTTGGAAAGATGCTGTACAAACTACTGCTGCCATCCAAGATAAGACACTACAACGAACGTGACAAGAAAGAAAGAAAGAAAGAAAGAAAGAACCTGTCTGGCTACTTTGTCTTCCAAATCCCACCCAGTCATCTTATCTCCCCAACACCATCAGTCATCATGTCCATCGCAATGTAGTTTCAATATTAGACACAATTTGGTAGAGTTATCCATTACACCTTGAGTTGCTGTCACAGAAAACGAAAACATTTACGCATTGAAGAAAACCAAAATATTTCAGTATTATAGGGATAACACGCAAAAAGTTTCATTCATAGCGTCGTCTCTGAAAGCACGTGGGCACTACAGTATAATAAAGCTAACATGAAAGAAGTTAAACAGAGAAACATATTCAGAAGCTATATATTATGATAATATAGTTTATGTTTAGATGATGTAGCTAAAAATAATAAGCTTTAATAATAAATTTTATGCATATACATATCAAAGTAAATATAAATAAAAGATGAAATGTTAAATTACTCAATTTAAAATGGAATAATATAATGTTTTAAGAGATAGACTTACAAACTGAATAAAACATAAATATTAGTGTATGTATCTGGTCACTGGTCAGGTCAAGCTCGTGGTAGACCAACAGGAAGGAGAAGTATCACATGACCACCAGACCACGAAACAACATTAACTTAGGATTCAAGTCTTTATATTGAAAACGAACTAAAAATTCTAAGAAAAACTTTGAGAATAAACTAAAAGGATTTATACAGAGATCGTTTTATATACCTTCATAACTCTCTTCAAAAATCAAGTTTCCTCCATTTGGAAATTCTTGAGTTGGCTGAAAAGAAAGACTCAAGAGTTTATTTAGGTATGGCAATGGATTAGTGGGTAAGGGAGAGGAGGTCTGTCTGTCTGTCGGTCTGTATGTCTGTCGGTCTGTCTGTCTGTCTGTCTGTCGGTCGGTCTGTCTGTCTGTCTGTCTGTCGGTCTGTATGTCTGTCATAATTTTCCCTGTAGAGCTTAATCTCCCCTGACATTACCTGGTATGGTAGGGTAGGGTAGGGTAGGGTAGGGTAGGCTAAATGAAAGTTATCTTGGTATATTATATCTTATGTAATACTGAGAATGGAACCACAATTAAATGATAACTAATATTAATTTATCTATACGAGTGTAGTGAACATAATGTTTATTTCTTTTATTTCATTGACATGCTCTTTTCTCTTCTTCTTCTTCCTACTCCTTCTTTCTTCTTCTTCCCTCCTTTATTTCCACTCTTCCTCCTCCTCCATCTTCTTCTTCCCTCCTCTATTGCCTCTCTTTTTCGTCCACTTTCGTCCAATCTAGATCTCTCCTCTCCCTCTTCCCTCTACTCCTTTTCCAGGTCTGTATTCCTCTCCTACTCTATCTTCCGTTCCTCCTCACCCTCTCTCTCCTGTTCCTCTCTCTTTTACTCTACATCTCTCCTCTCCTCGCCTCTCCTCCTTCCATCTTTTCCTTCACCTTCTTCCTCTCACCTTTCCTATTCTTTCCCTCACACCACAGTCAGTACAGGCAGCAACAACACAGGGACATTCATTGTGGTTAGGTTAGGTTAGGTTGGGTTAGGTTAGGTTAGGTTAGGTTGGGTTAGGTTAGGTTATTCTTCAACTTATTGTAAAGATGATAAAACTCCTTTCTCATTTATTCGAGTTATCTAAAATTTCCAAATTATTTTCTTTATTTTAACGTATGTAATTTTTTTAATAATAATAATTCATCGTAAACATTACTTACGTCTGAATACAGTACAAACGCTGTTATAATAGTTAGACGTAGATTGTTAGTGAAATGGTCTTAATATGGTTGTTTCACTCTGGTTTTAGTGATTCATGGTCCCAGTCTTAAAATATGACCAGGTTTAATGTGGTCAGAGTCTTAGAATATGACCAGGTTTAATGTGGTCCCAATCTCAGAATATGACCAGGTTTAATGTGGTCAGTCTTAGAATATGGCCAGGTTTAATGTTGTCCCAGTCTCAGAATATGACCAGGTTTAATGTGGTCCCAATCTCAAAATATGACCAGGTTTAATGCACAGGTAAAGTTATTATCCCTCTCAGCAGTTATTCACGTATACACAGTACACTATCACCCATGGCCTACTGTTCTCACTTGGAAATTATTAAACAGAACATTCGGTTTGTTTTATTGACCTTTATCATGTGTTAAATTATTTCTCTTGTTCGCTATTGATCCTAGACACCAAACTTAGCCTAACCTAACCCAACCCAACCTACCCTAACCCAACCCAACCTAACCTAACCCAACCCAACCTACCCTAATCATGACTGTCTTTATAAACTGCAAAAGATATGCAATAAACGCGAGAGAACTATTTCACTGTTCTTGCTCATAGGCCAAAAATTAATATTTCTGAGAACTTTATTTAGTATGAGTCTGTCTGCACCGAGATTCATATTAACATTATTTTTTTGCAAGATTGAGTTGCTGGGTGAACATTATACAGTGTAAATAAACAAATAAATAAACACTCCACATTAAATATACTAAAGTCATATACTGTACATATATGTCTAGGCTGTCTTCAACTTTAATCTCCGCCTTAACTATTTTTTTTTATACTTAAATCTTAAAAAAAAATCCTGTTGATAAAATTCTTGGTCACTTTTCCTGTGGTCGAGATAACAAAGGTTGACTGGATAGCCTACATGCAAGGTCAATATTTACGTTAGCCTCGACGTGTGGCTTCTTATGACTTGATAAGAACTTAAGTCATTTTTGTTTTCACGCATAAAAAAATCCATTGAGCGAAAAACAAAATTTGGTGAACGAAAAAAAAAAATAATACTTAGGAAACGAAAAACAAGATTTGGATTCAGTTAAAAAAAAAAATGATTAACTGAAAACTTCAACGAAATGTCCGCGGGGTTATAATACATATTTACCTTCCTCCCTAGTTAACCCTGACGTTAAAAGAAATAAAAATAATAAAAAATAGCAGTTACACACTCTACCTTCACCACATAAGTTCACTTACCACGAGACAATTATAGTACTGAATTTTTATGGTGATTCTCGAAATTAATTAAGTTTTCTATAAGGAGAAAAGAAAGGTGTACAGTGTTCATGTTAGTTTCGGTATAATATTGATAATTTATATGTTTTCGTCATTTAGCATATGTTAACGAGAAAGGCATATACTGTATATACATTTTTATTAACGAGAAATAATTATATTAAACTTACGAGCCATATTGGAATGCCACGAGCCATATTGGAATGCCACAAGCCCCTAATGCAATGCCAACCTGTACACTCAATCGACCTAGCTGGAATTATCCTGTTCCCAAGCAACTAGTAAGTAAATAGCTACCATATACAAGTGACTATTTTATGTATAAACTTCAAATCCACAAGTTTAATACACGTCTAGTAGTTACCGTAAATCGAGTATTATTTATTGATAGATGTATAAAATTCTCGGGCATTCATCATATCGGAATCTATTATTCAGCTCGGTTTAGAACAGCTGCCGAGTGGTGTGAAATATGTACCGGGTACCTCGTAAAATAAGTGGTGTTTGGGTTCATATACAGTACAGTCATAGGGGGTTAATGGCCACAGACTGGAATTTGTTGTAGTGTTGGAAATTTCTAGTGTCGTGTGTTCCAGTAAGGTGACAGATCGACGTCTTAGGGAAGGGAAGGATAAGGATAGGGATTTTGGTTAATGTGTTGTGTTGTGTCTGAAGAAACTGAACACCTTCCAGATGTACGGAAGTAAGAGAAAAATGCGATTATAAGCATTGACCACTCACTCTACGGGGGAATACTGTGGGAACAAATACACAACAAGTACCAGAGAAAACCTGACCTCATCTTAGTCGCTGCACAGGTAACTAGGAGTGAGAAACCCGGTCAACTTCCCAGTGTCTCGAAGCCCCCCTCACCGCCCCCCCTACCTTCTCTCAACACACTGACCCTCTCACTCCCCCTACCTTCTCTCAACACACTGACCCCCTCACCGCCCCCACCTACCTTCTCTCCACACACTGACCCTCTCACTCCCCCTACCTTCTCTCAACACACTGGCCCCCTCACCGCCCCCCCCTACCTTCTCTCCACACACTGACCCTCTCACTCCCCCCTACCTTCTCTCAACACACTGACCCCCTCACCGCCCCCACCTACCTTCTCTCCACACACTGACCCTCTCACCCCCCCTACCTTCTCTCAACACACTGACCCCCTCACCGCCCCCACCTACCTTCTCTCCACACACTGACCCTCTCACTCCCCCTACCTTCTCTCAACACACTGACCCCCTCACCGCCCCACCTACCTTCTCTCCACACACTGACCCTCTCACTCCCCCTACCTTCTCTCAACACACTGACCCCCTCACCGCCCCCCCCCCTTCTCTCCACACACTGACCCTCTCACTCCCCCCTACCTTTCCTCAATACACTGAACCACGGCAACCACCTCCAGTCTCAGTTCCCACCACGACTCATTTTGCCGTGGTTGATTTTATACAGACTGACCCACCGAATAATTGATGACTTTTCAGAGACGTGACTTGAAATTCAGCTTGTCGTCGTCTCCTACACACACACACCCACACACACTGTACTCCCTCCAGTTTAAACTTAAATATGAATAGCTACAGAACACTATTTTAATGATGTGGACGGGACATTAACCGCCCAAGAAAGTAAAATCCTGAATAATTGGTGTTTACGTTTGACTAACTGAACCCAGAACACTTACGACACCTGTGAGACGTGATTCGAACCCAATAGGTGTTATGACTGAGAAAAATATGGCTGAGAGAAATTTTTTAAAAAGGAAATAGAGATTATACTGTACGCTATTACAAACAATATAGTAAGTGTTTTGCTGTTTTGTGGTATAATATTACATCGGCAATAGGAACAATAAAATATAATTCTAACAACAGTATAATATTTCTGACTCTTGGAAAGTCTTTGATATTATAGAGCATAAAACGAAACACACATGAAACATCCCAGCCAATAAAAATGCAGCATGAGTTCCAATAATATTTTCCGACAAAAAAAAAAAAAGAGAGAACTGGGTCAATTTAAAAATATATTCACCTATCCTCTTAGTGAATATTAAATATGAATTTCATGAGTTCTTATTAATATATATATAGTCAGTTGTTATTGCATGTATTTTGTAAATGAATAAAGCGTGGGTGACGTCAGAGTACAGCACAAACGAGAGAGTTAACGAGGACTTAGTTACGTTGGCTTGATCACCTGTTGAAGGGTGTTAATGTACCTCCATTTATAGCACAGCTGAAGGATACTGAAACGCGTTGAAAGGCAAAATCCTGCTTAACCAAATTTCATTAAGGAAAATCCCACTGAACGAGATCCTACCCAAAAATGCCGTAAAAAAATCCCCGTAAATAAAATCCTATATAACAAAATTCCCTTATATAAATCCCACTGAACCAAATCCTATAAAAACCCAGTAAATAGAATCCTATAAAAATCCCATTTAACAAAATGCTACGGAATATAATTCTATTAGAAAAATCCCACCAGGGAATACCAGGGAACAGTAGCAGGGAACACCAGGGAACAGTATCAGGGAACAGTAGCAGAGAACACCAGGGAACAGTAGCAGGGAACACCAGGGAACAGTATCAAGGAACACCAGGGAACAGTATCAGGGAACACCAGGGAACAGTATCAGGGAACACCAGGGAACAGTATCAAGGAACACCAGGGAACAGTATCAGGGAACACCAGGGAACAGTAGCAGGGAACAGTATCAGGGAACACTAGCAGGTACCACCAGGGAACACCAGGGAACACCAGAGAACATCATCAGGGAACACCGGGTAACAGTATCAGGGAACACCAGGTAACAGTATCAGGGAACACCAGGTAACAGTATCAAGGAACACCAGGGAACAGTATCAAGGAACACCAGGGAACAGTATCAAGGAACACCAGGGAACAGTATCAAGGAACACCAGGTAACAGTATCAAGGAACACCAGGGAACAGTATCAAGGAACACCAGGTAACAGTATCAGGTAACACCAGGGAACAGTATCAAGGAACACCAGGGAACAGTATCAGGTAACACCAGGGAACAGTATCAAGGAACACCAGGGAACAGTATCAAGGAACACCAGGTAACAGTATCAGGGAACACCAGGTAACAGTATCAAGGAACACCAGTGAACAGTATCAAGGAACACCAGGGAACAGAAGCAGGTAACACCAGGGAACAGTATCAAGGAACACCAGGGAACAGTATCAAGGAACACCAGTGAACAGTATCAAGGAACACCAGGTAACAGTATCAGGGAACACCAGGTAACAGTATCAAGGAACACCAGTGAACAGTATCAAGGAACACCAGGGAACAGAAGCAGGTAACACCAGGGAACAGTATCAAGGAACACAAGGGAACAGTATCAAGGAACACCAGGGAACAGTATCAAGGAACACCAGGGAACAGTATCAGGGAACACCAGGGAACAGAAGCAGGTAACACCAGGGAACAGTATCAAGGAACACCAGGGAACAGTATCAAGGAACACCAGGGAACAGTATCAAGGAACACCAGGGAACAGTATCAGGGAACACCATGGAACAGTATCAAGGAACATCAGTGAACAGTAGCAGGGAACACCAGGGAACAGTATCAAGGAACACCAGGGAACAGTATCAAGGAACACCAGTGAACAGTATCAAGGAACACCAGGGAACAGTAGCAGGGAACACCAGGGAACAGTATCAAGGAACACCAGGGAACAGTATCAAGGAACACCAGGGAACATTATCAAGGAACACCATGGAACAGTATCAAGGAACACCAGGGAACAGTATCAAGGAACACCATGGAACAGTAGCAGGGAGCACCATGGAACAGTAGCAGGGAACACCAGGGAACAGTATCAAGGAACACCATGGAACAGAAGCAGGTAACACCAGGGAACAGTAGCAGGGAACACCAGGGAACAGTAGCAGGGAACACCAGGGAACAGTAGCAGGGAACACCAGGGAACAGAAGCAGGTAACACCAGGGAACAGTAGCAGGGAACACCAGGGAACAGTAGCAGGGAACACCAGGGAACAGTAGCAGGGAACACCAGGGAACAGTATCCTAAATTAGTGGGGATCTTTGAGTGATGTATGCAGGACGCTAATGGCGGACGGCAGGCTAATTATCAGCTCCATTTATCTTCTGCAGCGTCCCTCCCTCCCTCTCCTCACCCTCCCACCCCTCTCCCTTCTCTCCCTCTCCGTTCCCTCCCTTCCTCCCTCTTCTTCCCTTGCTTCATCAGAGTCACCCCTCCTCCTCTATCATCTCTCTCTCTCATCCTCACCTTCCCTCCCCCTTCCCTCGCCCTGTCACCCTTACCTTTATTCTCTCTCTCTCTCTCTCCATCCTAACCTCCCACCCCTCTCTTCCTTCCCCCTCTCCTCCCTTGCCCTTCTTCAACCCTCCCTCCCTCCCTCCCTTCCTCCTCACCTACTCATCTAAGACTATTCCTCCCTACCTCGTCCTATTCAAATCTCTTTCTCTCTCTCTCTCTTCTCTCTGTTTTCTCCTTTTCTCTCCCTCGACTCACGAACACTTCCTTCTCCTTCATCTTCTTTCTTTTGCATCATTATTTTCTTTCTTTCCTTCCTTCTTCTTTCATCTGCTTAAGTTTTGTCCCTCTAGGTAGGGTGTGTTGGAACCATGGTCGTGTTCAGGTGTTCGTCCATCTCAACAACAACAACATGGGTCGGCCGCGTTCAGTTAATGACTCCAGTGAGAACCTTTGGCTTTATTTGAGTTCTGAATAAACTCATTTTCTTTACCGAATCGACCGTTCACGAGGGCTTCGGGGGATCCAGATTTTTTACTTCCTAATTCTGTGTCCTTAAAGTGATGTTATGAGAATGTTTCTAGGTATGGTAGACACTCAGTTGATTTTGGTGCCAATTTTCAATGTTTTTTTTTTTTTATGATTTACATATTAAACAGACTAAGAATTGATATGCGAGACAGAATTTAGAATTTTCAATCAAAAGGCATTTTTTTTTTAAATATCAGGATCACCCAATTGAACGATATCGATATTCTTTTTTTTTTCCCCTAAACATTCTCGATATTTGTAATTATAGACAAATCCTAGGAGAAGATGCCAGAGAAATAACACAACGGTCTCGATTTCGTAGTCTCAGATTCTCGCGTTATTTTCGTCTTCAGGTCCCGGGAGTGAGGGCGACACAGCCCCGCAGCTCCAGTAGATCTTCACCGCGATTTCGACGTCACTCACTCTGCCCAGCACCACCACCGTCGCTTAGTGAGCCAGTTAGATGCGTTCTTTCATCTCCAGTTAAGGGGAAATTTAACGTAGGAAGCTTTCAGCATCCGGCTCCAGAGCGCTTGGTGACAATGGCAAGGCAGTATATTCAGTGGGATTGTATCACGTCAGTGGGGACTTGTGGCACTGAATTTAGTGCCGGCATAACAACGCTCTGTTTGGGGAATATTCTCTACAAACCACTCTCCTCTATATGCAGAAACGGCTTATTGCATGCATATATATATATATATATATATATATATATATATATATATATATATATATATAGATAAATATATATATATATATAGAGAGAGAGAGAGAGAGAGAGAGAGAGAGAGACAGAGAGAGAGAGAGAGAGATAGATAGAGAGAGAGAGAGAGAGAGAGAGTATATGAGTGGAACTAATGCCATCGAGTTGTTAACATCATAAATACCGCTCATTAAACCCTAATTAAGACAAACATCTTAGAAATAGATCGACGGGGGGTGTAGGGTCACCTGTGTCTGGGGAGTCACCTCACACCAATAAATGATAAACAAGAATAAATAAAGAAAAAAACAAAAACAAAAACAATTAAGACACGTTATAATCAAACAAAACAAGCAAAATAGAAAAAAAATAAAAATAAACAAACCAGCCACTCCCCCGGAAAAAAGTCATACAGTAGAAGGTGGGACTAATTTTCCGGGTCATATAGGGTGGTGGTGGGGAAATATCTGGGGAGAATAGTGGCCGTCTGGGGGACAAAGTGACACTGAGCACCCTTTCCTCTGCTGATAACCACACACACACACACACACACACACACACACACACACACACACACACACACACACACACATTGAGAATCGGTGACGTTGATTACTAAAGATTCCTACGTTAACATTTTTTCCTTAACTCGAGTCACAGTGTAATATAGCCGCCATCTTTGTGCCATTGTTTAAAAATAGGTCCTTCACGTGTGTTTTCGTGTATTTTTTAAAGAAAGAAAGAAAGACGAGATGTTTACTCTCTGAATCTTGCTTAGGTCTAAAAATTCATATATCGAAATTTTTATCCAAGTTCAATGACTCACTTAATGAATGACACAAAGTTAGGTTACAAAAAATGGCGTCGTATTGAAACAGAGACTCTACCATGACTCAAAAAAAAAATATTTCCTACAATCAGGGGGACCAAAAATAATTCCACTAATTCATGAATGTAATTAATCCCATATTAATTATAAAATCTATTAGAAAATGCAAATTAATTACACGAGTCAAAATTCATAATGAAAATAATTACCACATTCCAAATATATTGCCCAAATTAGGAACAAAAATACCCTATTGATTATAAAATATTCGTCACTATTTTATACTCAATTAGTAACAAAATCAATCAATCCCTAATCACTTTACTGTATACATGAGGTGACTACAGTACGAATCTTTTTAAGTTAGCTTCCCCAATCTATACTCAGCCTTCTCTAGTTTACAATCAGGCATTCCAATCTCTATAATCACTTTGTAATCTTCTAAACTTAGCCATTTCCAATCCCTATAGGCTCTTTGAATCAACTGACTGACAGCCATTTCTAATCTCAATAGGCTCTTTCTAATCTACATTCATCCCTTTGCATTCTACAGCCACGACGTTTCCAGTCTCCAATCTGAGCTCTTTCCAATATCCAATCAAACCCTTCCTAAAACACCACTCACTCCCTTCCTAAAACACCACTCATTCCCTTCCTAAAACACCACTCATTCCCTTCCTGTTTACCCACTCATCCCCCCTCCCTTTTTTCCAATCTCCAATCACCCTCTTCCCAGTCTCTAACTCCAGTCACCTTCAATCTCCACTGAGCTCCTCCCAATCCACGACATTAAAGGCTTTACAATCTGAATCGATGTTATTCCACAAGACCTTCCCGGAAAATCATTGAACTTAAATTATCTTTTTTTTTTGTAAAATTTGGCGCGAAAAATTGGTTCAGGAAATTGGCGGGAAAAACTTTGCCAAGAAACTAACAGGAAAGTCGAATAGGAGGAAAATTTGGCGGGAAAAGTGATGACAATGCGCGGGAAAACTACAGGTAAGGAAAATTGGAAGGAAAATTGAGAGGAAAAAAATGACTGAGAAAAATCATGGAGAAAATCTGCTGAGGAAAATTGGTTGGGGGAAATTGTTACTAAATCTGTCAGGAAAAAAGAGCGCAGAGAGAGAGAGAGAGAGAGAGAGAGAGAGAGAGAGAGATTGGTGTGTTTCTCCTGCGGGGGCCATGCCAATTACCATCAGTCTTTTCATTTTAATCACCCGGCAGAACAATAGAAATGTCGGCAGTATTCTATCATTTAAACGCACCTCCAGGCAAATTGATATATTAAAAGCATGAACACTCCGGCTGGTGGATACTGGCGATGCGTTGTTTGATTTTCTGCCATTATGAAAAATACTCCCACATTTTTACCTTTTATCATGAATTCTCTCTCCCCCTCTCTCTCTCTCTTTATCTCTCTCCCTCTCTGGTTTGTATAACGAGAATTATACGGATTCTGGTTTCTATAAAATTCTCTGGCATTTATCTCTTTATGTTATTTTGGTATTTGGAGAATTATTAATTTTCTTTGTTATTAAATTCTCGAGGCCATTTTGTTATTTTTTGTTGTACATTATTGAGTTTATTATTAAATTCTCTTCTGTTTATTTTCTCTGGAATATTAATAAAAATCTAAATTAAGAATTATTGTCTTCTGAACACTTTAATGTATTCTTATGATGATTAGACTCGGGAGTAAAATTCGTTTCTGAACAACTAATTTCTGAACATTGAATATAACTTTATTACTGAGGACTATTACTGTTTTGAACAATATATAACGTTTAGAATATCATTTGTTCCGAACCACTTTCAGATTCAGAACATTATTGGAATTACGAGAAATATTTGTTTCTGCAATCGTGAACGCAAGCAATCTGATA
Source organism: Homarus gammarus (assembly GCA_958450375.1). Classification (NCBI taxonomy): domain Eukaryota; kingdom Metazoa; phylum Arthropoda; class Malacostraca; order Decapoda; family Nephropidae; genus Homarus; species Homarus gammarus. Next base: position 379,594 of record CAUDMG010003561.1, on the reverse strand, counting down.
GGACAAGAATACATTGGTACCTCGATACTGATTGGACGAGAACACAATCATTTCGGTGCTGATTGGACGAGAACACAATCATTTCGGTGCTGATTGGACGAGGACGAGGGTATCATATAATAGACTAATACTCTAGTTAAACCATATTCAAAATAGTTTAAACTCTAAAATCTGTATATAACTTTCTGCAATGTTTATTAAGGGAAAAAAACAAAACAAAATCGGCCATGTTCGGTAGATATGGCCACCACTATCAACTCCTTCAATATTATCCCTTAAAGTCCACGATCAAACACTAGGCTGGCCAGGACGATCAAAGAACCCTAAAATTACAATTCAAAGTGGATTCAATTCACCTGGGGGAGGAATTTAAGAGTCCACCAGGTGATTTTTTTTTTATCCCAGGGTACAGTTTTTATCCCACGTACTTTTGTCTTGTAGCTCATTAACACTACAAAGAGAGGAGGTCCATAAGAGAAGTGTTAATTACGTTGTTGTCGAATTAAAAAAACGTGGAAAAAAGTCAGGGGGGGAAAAAAGGCGGGAAAAAATATATAAAAACAGTTGACTGAATAAATCCGCAAGTTTGGTTTCGTCTTTGTTTAACTGCATGAAAAAAAAAGTTGTCTAAAGTTGACTTAATTTAGGAAGTGATGCCAAGCACGACTCTAGGACCTTTTACCCCTCCACACTCTCTCTCCCCTGAGAAAAAAAAAAAAACTGGCGCGAAAAACTACAGCTGTTTGAACCCCGAGTAAAGCGCGGGAACTTGCTGTGAGTTGACACGGTTGATTTTTGGCGGGAGTGTAGCTTACCAGCACGACACACATGCACACACACACACTCTGCAGGTATACTTCCAGGTTAATTGAAGATATTTTTTCATGTTCTCACGTCTACTTAATTGACGTCTGTGTGTGACTCTCTCTCTCTCTCTCTCTCTCTCTCTCTCTCTCTCTCTCTCTCACACACACCATTTTGATGTAAACATGATCCTGAACGATATATTAATAGTATATATTCATTTTCACCATAAAATTCACAAGTAATCGTACTCAGAACTTGCCATCGTACTCAAGGGGTTAAGTCATCGTATTCAAGGGATTAAAGTTATCGTATTCAAGGGGTTGTCATCGTATTCAAGGGGTTAAGTCATCGTATTCAAGGGATTAAGTCATCGTATTCAAGGGGTTGTCATCGTACTCAAGGGGTTAAGTCATCGTACTCAAGGGGTTAAGTCATCGTACTCAAGGGGTTACGGTGTCAGAAGAAGACTAAGTTAATAGATTCCTAACTTCCGCCAACTCTCACACTGAAAACTTTCGCCCTAAAGAAGTGAGTTTCAAAGACCAGATTAATTGGTGCCCTTGACAAAGGTGCCAGAGGTGTACACGGCTATTGTGTTGACAGAGGTGCCCAGGTGATGTGTTGACAGAGCTGTAAGGAAAAGAGAGAGAGGAGAGGGAATGAGTAAGGTGGGGAGGTGAGAATAAGGAAGGATGAAGAAGAGCAAGGAAGAAGGGATGAACGGGGAGGAGGGGTGAGGGAGGGTGAGGGAGGGTGAGGGAGGGGTGAGGGAGGGTGAGGTAGGTAGCCAGGACATCCCTCTCACTCCCCCCCAGCAGGCACTCTCACACCAAGATGACGTCCACACACACACACACCACCTCAGTGACTCCGTGAGGGCACTTGTACCTCTCTCTCACGGGGGGGGGGGGGGAGGGGAGAGAGAACAGAAAGAGACAGGATAGGAGGAAAGAGGGGGAGAGTAGAAGGGGAGAGCAAAGACAATGGGAAGAGGTAGAGAGGACAAAGAAGAGGGAAATAGGGTAGATAGAAACACTGGGAGGAAAAGAAGGAGGAGGAAGAGGAAGGAGGGAGGGAGCGATGGGCAAGGGAGAATGGGAAGAGGGAGATTAATGAGAGAAATTGGAGAGATAGACGTATAAGGATTGGAAGGAGGGGAGAGGGACAGAAAGAGGAAAACGGTGATAGGGGAAGGGAAAAAGAGAGAGAGAGAGAGAGAGAGAGAGAGAGAGAGAGAGAGAGAGAGAGAGAGAATAATAGGCTGAAGAAGAATTAAAGAAGAGAAAGAAATAATAAGAATTTAGAAAGTCGTAAAGCTGAGAAAAATCATTAAAAAGTTGACAGTAAAAGCAAGTGTTCAGTAAACCGTAAATTTTTTTTTAGAGAAAGTATTGAACGAAACTCAGAGAAAGTAAGAGTTGAGAGACAATACAAGGCTTTAGAAAGTGACAGATTTAAGAGAGAAAGTAATTGAGTTGGGAGAAAAACCGAAGAAGTTGACAGTGAAAAATTAGAAAGTCAAGAGAAAGTCAAGAAGTTTGGGGAACATTTCTAGACTTGAGTGGATATATATATTTCTTTTCGGGGGGGGGGGGGGGAGAAAGTATAAAGTAATATATGGAAGAAAGTAGAGATGAAATTTTATGATTTATGAAAGTTGGAAGAAAGTGACAAAAGGAGAGAAAGTGACTATAGGAGGGAAAGTGACGAAAATGGGGAGAAAGTGATGACAATGGGGAGAAAAATGACACAGTTAGGGAATAAATGACGAAACTGGGGAGAATAAACAAAAATACCACTTGAATAGACAAAAAAAAAAACTAGGGATAAAAATAATGAAACTAGGGAAAAACTTGTAATGGAATTCCCTAAACACACACGCCTACAATCACACACACACACACAGAGGCACACAATGACAGACAGACACACACACATATGGCGTACACAAGTGGTGGGGATAGAAATAGGACCAATAAGGCCGTGACAGGAGAACTCAAGGATTTTGTTGGGGAGAAAGTCCAAAGAGTGCGGGGATAAAAGATGACGTGAAAGGCAGGAGTCTCCCCACTCTAGCGGATTACTTTTCATTCTCAAAATCCATCGGGGGAAAAAAGTTAGCTTTGGGGGCAATTCTTGGAGCGGGTGTGTGGGAGGCCTCGCTAATCTTCCGGTGTGGTGGGGGGGGGGGGGGGGGTGGTGTTCTCTCTCTCTCTCTCTCTCTCTCTCTCTCTCTCTCTCTCTTTATCTTTCAATTCTTATATCCTCTATCCTCTACTGTGAACTCTGTCTTACTCTATATATTCATCTCTCTTTCTCTGTCTCTCTCTGTTTGTCTGTGTCTGTCTGTGTCTGTCTGTCTGTCTGTCTCTCCTCCAGTCGCCTTCACAGTTCAATAATAAGGACGTAAAACTTCTTCTAATTCTTAAAAATCTACCTGAGATGACACTAATTATTCTGGATTATCATAATGTGTGTGTGTCTGTGTGTGTGTGTGTGTGTGTGTTCACTACAATAAGTATACAGACAGGTACTTAATTATCCCGAGCTACCCAACTAATACAATAACTACCAGTACTACCACAATTACCACCACTACCAGACGCTTATTTCACCACCATTACCATAATTACTACACGCCACCATCACCACACGTCCCTCACCACCACTACACCATCATCACCACCATCACCACACGTCCCTCACCACCACCGCACCATCATCACCACCATTACCACACGTCCCTCACCACCACACCACACCACCACCACAGTCGCAGTTCGTCGGGCCGCCTTAATATGCTAACAACATTAACACTTAACTAATCAGATGTCTCTCACCACTACTTCCTCCCTCACTCTTGTTATGACCTTCCTCACTGCTGGAGACTGGCTACGTCCCCGTATCTTTGTCTGTCTCTCAATATAACTGTCTGGTTCTGTTTGTCTGTCTTTCACGTGCGTCTGTACTGTTTATATAACCTAATCCAAACTGTCTCCAGCCATAGTTCAGACGCATACCCATAGATGGCGTTTGATCCATAGTTCAGACGCATACCCATAGATGGCGTTTGATCCATAGTTCAGACGCATACCCATAGATGGCGTTTGATCCATAGTTCAGACTCATACCCATAGATGGCGAGGGAGAGCTGGTGTCGCATCACAACACTAACACACAAGCTTTCTACTCTTATACAATATCTCATAATTTTGTTGTTGTTGAATTTTAGTGGACTTAATTAAGCACTTAAAAGACCTTACCTGTGTAATGATAATAATAACAAATGATACCAAGTTTGGATATCATTTAATAGGTGTAGACATACTTGAGGAAATAGTTAAGATGGCGTTGTTGGTGCTGGATTAACTTGTGTCGTCAGGGGGAGGTGCCTCAGGGAGATGAAGTCTGAAGTTGTTGGTTAACTTCCGCTGAACAGTTTTGACCTCGCGTGTTAACTCACTTAAGGAAGCCTCTTGTCAATAGGCTGCTGTTGCTGGTGGTGGAGAGTGTTGGCTCTGGTTCCTCCTCTTTCTCCTGTTCCTCTATGTTCTTCTAAAACAAATAAGTAAATAAAGAATAATAAATTTAAGTAAACAAATAAACAAAATGAAAAAAAAATCATCGTAATAAAAAATCAAGACAATTTTTTTTATTATTTCTTTAACATAAAAAACTGACAAAAATATGGAACATTTCAGCCATAAAATATTATATAAAAAAAACTAAAGACGAATGGATAAAAAAGCACCAAATTGACAATAGAATAAAACCATTGAAAAAGACCAAAAGAAAAACAAATGAAATATAAAAATCTGAAAAATTCACTTAAAAAAATCGAGATAAAAATATTAGAATGTGACAGTGGGAATTTATACTTTTTTCCCCCCGATGAATAATACATGTTACTTTTTTCCCCTGACTGGCGGGGATTTAGTTAATGCAGTAAAAGAACTTCACTACTCTTGATTGATGATTAATTAATTCGTTAATTGGTAGAAGTGTGGCGGAAAAAAACTGTTTTGTCTGCAGTAATCATTGAGTCGAAATGTCTTTTATAGGCCTAAACTACTGTTCAGAACCATACGTGTATTATTTATTCTACCTAGTATAGTGTACAGTATATACCTAAGAGTTAGGATATATGACTACTTGAAGGGGGCATCGAACCCTGATCTGTCGGAGTGAGAGGTAACTGCTGATTCCAACATGTCATTATTAACCTTATATACTTTTCATGTTTAAAGGCGATAATAGCTTATTTACTATTGTGGTTAAACTATGACTATTAATTAATGACATAATGGCGTCCTTGTTCATCTCTCAAACCGGAAGACGTGGGTTCGATCCTACCTTTAACCCCAGGACAAGAGTAACACAATATTCTTCAGTTTTTTATTGATAAAACATATCATACAGGTATATACAAATTAATGGTAACATTGGAATATTTAATATATAAAGCCTGCGTAACACGAAGAACCTAGCGTTAAACGGTGACGTCACCAACCTGCCTGCCACCTGTTGTGAAGACATATAATTTAACATTTTACGGCGTGGGAATTCAATAAGAACTGAATTCCATTTATCAGATAATTAAAAAGCCTTTTCTTTGGTTTCGGTTCACAATTACACAATGCTATGTCGCGTGTTATGAACTGATCCATTCAAAAGATTTAAAAATTATCTCAGAAAATTCGGGATTAATTTCAGCTGTACTGTACTGTAAGGGTGAGGAGCAGCCGTCAGGACCACGTCAGGCAACACGGCGTCATGCTTCAAAGAGAACTCCAGCAGCCATAACAAGTCAGTTTTTAGAGGATATTTACTGAAAACATCATAAACACGGAGGCTAACCAACCACACCCAACCTAACCTAACAAAGACCATACACCATTATGTCCAAATTAGGGAAAATATAATCTATAAGAAATAATTATTGCAAACCCATACGTATTATTGGTCAAGTTACGTTCAGGGTATTTGTCTTGGTTAGATTGTCTACTCGAGATTGGTTAGGTTAGGTTAGGTTTTATGCCGGGGTGACGCCATAGCCAAAACTAACCCCTGACAATTTGGTTCTAGTTACGTCTTAAGTCTCCACAACCAAGGGGTCTCAGGCAGGTGTAATGTATGTGTGTTGGTCCACCGGCATCAAACTAATTCTAAGAGAACTCCCAAGAAACTACTACCATCGTTGGATAAAAAGCTACGGACTAGACCACCCTCGTGCACCCCATTGCGTTAGGCTCTACACCCATACAAAAATATCCGCTGTGTATGCAAGTCTAATCCACGTTTACAAATGGCACAGTAATAATAAGGAAGATAATCTGGTCTGGTAACACCTTAAGTTTACACAATGTTTCCCCGTTAGAAGAGGGACCTGAAATATCATCTAATGTAACCTACGATAACCTAACCTAACCAAACCTAAAAATAAATTAACCTAACCTAACCAAACCTAAAAATAAACTAACCTAACCAAATCTATGGGTTTAAATATAATAATTCAGGTCCGAGTTTCATCTTGACTCTTCCAGATTAATCTCATTCTGTCTCTTTCATTAAATTTAATCTTATTACCTACACTTGTGGCGCACCAAAGGCAGAGAAACTTCCATATGACACATCAATTAATCAGTGCTTTTGAATAACACAATCTGGATTAAAATATGGATTAAGTATAATTTATCATAGTTACCCCCATAATCGCAGTACACGTTGATGAGAATACGTTTTCTGTGTTGCTGTTGATGACTCGGGGCGCTTAAACTATGAAACACCGGTCACTAGAAGTTGATTTCTACAAGACAACTTTTTAAAGAAGTAGAATAAGTTTCGTATTTTTATTTTATTTTACTTTATATACAAGTTTTAAATAGTGTTGACGTTTTTTAATAAGATGCTCCAACCGCCAGAATTATTAAACGCTGTCCACTACATCTGTAGATCTGTAAGAAACTAAGTTTGAAAATTTGAAGTAAAAATTAATGTCGGTCTTTTTCAATGGTGTGTGGGTTTGGTGCAGATAGATGGGATGGATTTCTCTTTAATGAGATATGTTAATTTTCCTATTCTTATCTTATATAGACAATGTTACCAGATCAATTGTTTTTTCCTCTTAAAGTGGAAAATTTGAATCGTTCTTATATATAAAAAAAAAAAAATTCCAGTCTTTAATTTCTTTCATGGATTGTATTGTTTTCAAATGTATATCCTCGTATAATAATAATAATAATAATAATAATAATAATAATAATAATAATAATAATAATAATAATAATAAATTCTCCAACTTAATATTTTGACAACATTTTCTTTCAGTTCTTAGAATACATTATATACATGTTATATATATATTGCCTCACCTGAACCTATACGTGTAGACACCTGAAGGTTAGACACCCTTAGCTTATTTCACCTGCTGGGTTAGGTTAGGTTAGGTCAAATTACGTCATGCTAAGTTAGATTAGGTTAGATTTAGCATAGGTTATATTAGGTTAGGTTAGATTTAGGTTAAGTGAGGTTAAGTTAGGTTAGAATTAGGTTAAGTTAACGTTAGTAGTTAATCTTAAGGTGAGATATGTCAGAGGAACTAATCTTCAGGTCATCCCCAATTTTTAAATAAACTTTGTGACACTGTATCTACACACACACACACACACACACACACACACACACACACACACGCACACACACACACACACACACACACACACACCAACATCTTTCTGGTGTCTACGGTAGAGATGGGACCACATACTCTAACCAAGATAAAAAAAAAAAATAGCATCTAGTGATATTATCTATGATGGTCAGACTTACTAGCCAGAGTTTGGGGTCCTAGTACACACAGGGAGAGAGCGGGAAGAGACCTCACTAATCTCCCGTAGTTGTTGTTGGGGGGAGAAGTTTCTTAACTCCACTCTAACTTGTTTTACCGGGATGTATTGACAAGTGACACAGCGAGAATGTTGTTTCTTGGATACTGTTTTAGTCGTATTCAAGATGGCGGTGTTGTAGCTTGCTAGGTTGAAGGTAAATTATCCCAATCGATGGTAAATTAAACCATTGTTCTGTTGGTGTTTGGGTTAGCTCCTATGAATTTAATATTAGATCGTTATTGGTCATAGTTTGTGACGTAGTGATAAGAAATGAAGGTTTGGTTTTCGACTAAGCATAATCTCTCTCTCTCTCTCTCTCTCTCTCTCTCTCTCTCTCTCTCTCTCACACACACACACACACACACACACACTCTTAACAGCCCTATTGCTTGTGGTATAATGTAAATCACTGAAATTCTATATTATTCTTATATTACAATGAGACGCTCGCCATGACATGAAGGTGTTTTGGCATCTGGCGCAGTCGTGAAGCTTAGGAAGGTCGTGGTGCGGAGAGAAGCGCATTAAATGTAGCAAAATTCAATAGTACACTGAGGGCGTGTCTCTCGTGTTGACATGTTCTTGGCGGGAGACTTAAGGGTCCTCGTCGTCACGGTGAGTGATACTTAACTCTTGGTAGGTAAACAGACGCAGCCTAGTTATAACACACACTACTGTACTGACACACAGAGACACTTGTGACATCTGTTCATAGATGCATACTAAAGACAGCTGTGCACTGTTTGTACTTAGTGCCAGCTGTTCACATGTGTACACTAGTGACAGCTCTACACACATGCACACCAAGGACAAATGTGCACGCGAGGGAGTGTTCACCGGAGCGGGTGAACTCTATTGGTCCAGGTCCTAAGACTTGTAGTATTCTGTCTCAGTAGAAACAGACAACACACTTCACGTATTAAAAAAAGGCGACAGCAATAACAAACTACTGCACCTCTGGACTACCAGATAAATCTACATTAATGAAGTCATGAAATGGACATTATCACACAAGTTTTTAAATAAAAACTGGACTGGACAGGTGTGCCGCAAGTGGCCGCGGCTGCAGGCTGGTAATGGCGGCAAGCCTCTTTTGCTGAGAGTGACGTCTATCGTAAGCGGCTTCTGCTGCAAACATTTCCGCCACAAGCTTCTCCTGCTGCATCTGAGGCAGTCAAGCACTTGCAGAAAGCTGGCTCTGGTAAGATTGCCTCGCATGGATAGCAATAGCCCATGAAAAGTGCATGTCTAGATACTTTCAGATGTCCCTCACACACACTCTCTCTCTGGCGCCAACAACAGTACCCCACATCTCCCCTCCGGCCACAGCAGGTACAGCGGCCAGTCTCCCGCGTTGTGACATAGTCGTTATCTCCAGACGCAGTACCGCATCACAGCGCCACCACCATTGGGCATCGCGGTAGCTACTTGGCCAAGTTCCTGTGTCGGGCGGGTCACTGTCGCCGCTCGCTTGTGGCGGACTGTGACTGGAGGTCCTGTTTGTCATACGTGGTGGCTGCTGTCCTACATGACGGTCAGAGACAGCGGCAGCACCAGCAGGAGGATGAAGCCAGAGGTGCCGGTCTGACCGCTCTCCCCGCTGGTGGACTGAAGGACCGCCATGGCTGAAATTGAAAATAGGTAAGACAACAGTTTTTCTCTAGTGATCATGTCACACACACACACACACACACACACACACACACACACACACACACACAACAATATGCAAATCCAAGTATTCTTCCTCCTTTTAAAGCTAACTTATTGTGATGGTAATAAAAGCATTAGAAAATGATTGTTGAGACACTGATATTCTAATGACGTTCTCTCAAGTTTTTTATTGGAAACTAAATTCTGACTTAGACTCTTAACCGCCCACCAGAGTCTCACCTTTCTTAGTAGAGAAGGAGAAGTTGTTAGACTCCGCCGACCACCCGTACTTGTTTCTCACTCTGACGACAGCAACGTAGTCCGTGGCCACCTGCAGCCCCTCCAGCGTGTAGACCATGGCGTGGTGGTGAGTCTCCTTCGACACCACCGCCTCATCAGACCCCACCGCCCTCGAAACGTTCTCCCACGACCCCGCCATCACCACCGTATGGTTCCTCTGTGTACACGTGGCGCTCTTGTTAACACTCGGATGTACACGGTGAAGTAATTAAGTCAGTCAGTCAGTCAGTCAGTCAGGAGACGGGTAAACTGGTCGGTTACAACACGTCCAAGTAAACAGAACTCTCCACTACTGTCGTTCACTCCCGCCCGGGGCACCCATAGTCCACCCAGATGTTAGTGGGTACCTAACTTAACAGCTGGGCAAAGTGAAGGTGGTTAAGTCAGGTATAGTTTGATTACGTTAAATTAGGTTAGGTTAATTCACGTTAACTTACACTACCTTAAAACTAAGATAAATTACGTTTGGTTAAGTTAGATCAAACTACGTTATGCGAGGTTAACTAAGGTCAAGTTAGCTTATACTACGTTACGCTAAGTCAAACAAGGTCAAAGTGTGAAGGCTCTCCCAGGTACTCACCTGCCACGCCCCCAGGTGAGTCCTCCGGTACTTGATGAGGAACTCGGTGATTGGGTAGTAGCTCTCTGTCTCCCAGGTGAGGGTGTACCTGCTGCTCTCACCTCCGTTGGGGCTACTAGTCACTACAGGAGGCTTCGGGAGGCCTGGAGGAGCGAGAGAGGAACCGTGAGAGAGAGAGAGAGAGAGAGAGAGAGAGAGAGAGAGAGATTTACACACTACATAAGAGTCACATCTGTCACCAACCAATACACAGATGTCAACAACCCCCCCTCCCCCACCACACACCTGTCATAACCAATATCCAGGTGTGATAAGCAACCCCAGAACACCTCACCTGTCATCTGTATAACAGCGCTCTTCTGTCCGTGGGCGTTCTCAGCGATACAAACATACGCCCCGAAGTCCTTTTCCGTGACGTGGCTGATAGTGAGGGTGTGGCGGTGGGAGAAATGGGTCTGGCTGACGTGGGCGTCGTAGGAGGCGTGGGCGCGTCCTCCTGGTTGCTGCGGCAGGTGGAGTTTGGTGTCCATGATGGTGTCAGGTAGTGGGCGGCCGTCTCTCGTCCACACAACGTCAGGAGGAGGAAGACCATGCACCACACACACGAGTTCTACCTGATCACCCTCACCTGTCCTGACGATGTCCTGCAGGTAATGATATGGGAAGTGTTACAGGTGGAAGAAGAAGGAGAAGAAGAAAAAGAAGAAGAAGAAGAAGAAGAAGAAGAAGAAGAAGAAGAAGAAGCGGAGAAAGAAGAGAAAAGCGGAAACAAAATAAAGAAACACAAGAATAAGATTACAAACGCCAATTAAAACTTGGACTTACCTAACTAACTAACTAACTAACTTATACAACACATTGGAACATTTAACTAACTCCTATTAATACAAGTGACTTAACTAACTCATACAAGTAAATAAGTGACTTAACTAACTCCTACCTAAGTGACTTAACTAACTCCTACCTAAGTGACTCAACTAACTCCTACCTAAGTGACTCAACTAACTCCTACCTAAGTGACTCAACTAACTCCTACCAAAGTGACTTAACTAACTCCTACCTAAGTGACTCAACTAACTCCTACCTAAGTTACTCAACTAACTCCTACCTAAGTGACTCAACTAACTCCTACCAAAGTGACTTAACTAACTCCTACCTAAGTGACTCAATTAACTCCTACCTAAGTGACTCAACTAACTCCTTCCTAAGTGACTCAACTAACTCCTACCTAAGTGACTCAACTAACTCCTACCTAAGTGACTCAACTAACTCCTACCTAAGTGACTCAACTAACTCCTGCAGTAGGTGGACCTGGGAGACCTACAGTACCTACCTTCTCAGTAGTGATCTCAGGCGGGTACTCCACCGTCAGGGCCATGGCTGCTGACGCGGGCTCACCGATGCCGTTGTCAGCCGTACACAGATACGTCCCTTCCATGTGTCTGTCCACGGCCTCCAGTGTCAGCCTGTGTCCCTGAGGTGAGTGAGAGGGAGTGAGAGGGTGTGTGAGCGAGGGAGAGGGATGAGAGTGAGTGAGTGAAAGAGAGAAAGAGAAAGAGAGGAAAGATACACATTTATCTCTATTTTCTCTTTCTATCTTCACTCTCGAAATAAATAACCTTATAAATTGACCTGACCCGAAGTCTATTGGGTTCTATCGGGTTCTATTGGGTTCTATCGGGTTCTATTGGGTTCTATCGGGTTCTATTGGGTTCTATTGGGTTCTATTACTCATCTACTATTAACACGTCATTACCCCCGTATTGCCATAACATCACAGTGTCTATTTTCATAACATAACACCTGTATTTGTGTCTATTAATTACACTACCAGGTGAAGGTGACCAGGTTAATTAGGTGTTGTTTAATTAATGTTTTATTTACACCTGGGTTGGTGAGGCAGGTGCGTTCACAGGTGATGTTGTTAGGTTAGGTTAGGTTAGGTTAGGTTAGGTTAGGTTAGGTTAGGTTAGGGTATTTAGATTAATCCTAAGCTGAAATAAGTTGGGGGGTTAATCTTCAGGTGACATAACAGCAATATATATAGATAAATCATAAACTGTTATGTGTCTATGATTCAGGAGACAAAAAGTATCAATAAAAAAAAAGTAATTAGCAAAACTAATTACAAGAAGTGTAACTTTTTTTGATCTCAGAAATTGAATTAGCATGTTGAATGAACCGCCGGCAAGAATTCCAAGAAAATAAAAAAAAAACGACTATTTTTTTTTTTACTCAAAGGTCAAGAAACAATTTTGCCAAACACCTGTACATTAACCTGTTGAGATTTTTGGTTCACTTCTGACACCTGGGACAGAGGACAAAAACTCACGTCTTCGGAATTAAAGGAACTGTGTAATGATTGTGAATTAATAGGAACTGTGTAATGACTGTGTGAGTTGAATAGACTGTAGAACTTAATACAGGTAACTGGATATGACGTTTTAACAGTCAGAAATACATACAAATCAGTTTGTTTTGTAGGATCTTTTTAAGTGAATTTGTATAGTGATTCTGTTATATAATCTGACAGTGTATTGAGACGCTTCCTATGTTAGGTTCTGAAGGTGAGGAAAGAGAATGATCAATATTAGTTGGTGAGTCAGTTCATTCTGTTGTTGTTATGGTGCAGTACTCACTATACTACGTAAGGTACAGTGAGTGTGTGGTGCCCATCGAGGTAAGTCAGCCCTTTAGTGTGTGTGTGTGTGTGTGTGTGTGTGTGTGTGTGTGTGTGTGTGTGTGTGTGTGTGGCTGCCCTTGAGTGAGTGTCTGTGTGCCTGGCTGCCCTTGAGTGAGGGTCTTTGTGCCTGGCTGCCCTTGAATGAGTGTGTGTGTGTGTGTTTCTGGCAGCCCTTGAGTGTCTGTGTGACTGACTGCCCTTGAGTGAGGGTCTGTGTGCCTGGATGCCCTTGAGTGAGGGTCTGCGTGCCTGGATGCCCTTGAGTGGGGTCTGTGTGGGGTGGTCGTGTCGCTCTGCTCTCCAGGAAAGTTTTCTCCCCCTTTACATCGCTTAATGGAGGGTCAGCCGCTACCCTCTTCCGGTCAGGTGGAGACCAAACGTTTGTGGGTCTTGAGGTCTGTGAGGCGCTGACCTGTCCTGGAGCTGACCTGTTCTGGCGCTGACCTGCCCTGGCGCTGACCTGCCCTGGCGTTGACCTGTCCTGGAACTGACCTGTTCTGGCGCTGACCTGTCCTGGAGCTGACCTGTTCTGGCGCTGACCTGCCCTGGCGTTGACCTGCCCTGGCGTTGACCTGCCCTGGCGCTGTCTTCCTTTACTGTGAGCTTCAGTGTGGCCAGATAACTTCTTTAATTACGTGTGAGGTTAACATGATGTGTGTCTGTCTGAGAGGTTGGTGGTGTTTAGTAACGTCTACCTGCAGTAGGGTTGAGTGTCCCTGAAGCTGCCGTGAAGTGAGCAGTGTGAGGACAGTGTGTTGGAGGCTACACAGCTGTTATCACTTGGGAGTTACTGTACTGTTGACCTAAACTATGCCGGTGCTGCTGCTGGTGGTGGTGCTGGTGGTGGTAGTGCTGCTTGTATCACACCGAGGCTAAGACGTCGCTGTCACAACACTCTTAGTACACGTGAGTTACCTTACTTACACTGTACTGTTGTTGATGAAGATTTACATACAGGACATGTGAAATACAACTGACCTGTTGACTACGTTGTCCCGAGGGTAGAGGGCCTTCCTGACGGGACCAGCGGATGATGGGCTCTGGGTTCCCCCGTGCCGTGCACTCTAGGGTGACGCCCTTGCCCTTGGCTACACGCTGCTCGGGGGGCACCAAGGATCTGACGGTGGGCGCGTACTGCACGTCCAGGGTGTGTTTCAGCTGTAAGGGCGGCTCCAGGTCGAACTGACAGAGGAAGGTGCCAGCGTCACGGGGGCGGGTGTGGGAGATGGTGAGCCTCGACCCGTCTACTGTCATCCTCGGGTCTGGCGTCACCTTGTCCGTCCCGACTGACAGAAGCTTCTCGCTGGCCCCGTTGGCTGGCAGCTTCTTGATGATCAGCTTGTTCTTCCCTCCTGAGGATCACAAAGTCAGATAAGGACAAGGATCTACCCCCCCCCCCCCCACCCCCTCTAAGGACCACAAACTCAGATAAGGACAAAGATCTACCCCCCCCCCTCTAAGGACCACAAACTCAGATACGGACAAAGATCTACCCCCCCCCACCCCCTCTAAGGACCACAAACTCAGATACGGACAAGGATCTACCCCCCACCTTACTCACAGCTCTCACAAATTACAGTAGTATCTCCATCGATCAATGCAATCCCAGTCTCACCCAGGTCCAGCTTAATGGCTCGAAACAAGGGGGCCACCTGAGCTACGACGCCTTTACCACCTTTTGTAACCTTTTAGCCGCCTATTACGACACAAGAGGAATACGAAAGAGGTACTTAACAAGGGGTCCGACGTCCACCTAAGACCTACTTCCCCAAAATTGATTAAAACCTCTGTGTTATTTTTTCCAATGTTGGTTACAGAAAATGAATACCGTCTAGATTATACAGCATCTATTAACATGTCATATTCTGTAATACCTGTAATTTCATAATACTCTGTTCTGTAATGGAATACAATCATCAATCATAAGAGAGTACTGTATTGTTGGTCTGTAATTTCTCGTCGTTTGATATCTGAAATCTTCTGCCCTCCCCTCCCTCCCTCCCTCTCATCCCCTCTGTAATGTAGTCTACCACAACCAAGTATGTCAACCAGTCAGTTATAACCACAATATATCAGGCAACAGGTCAGACACAACCAAGTATGTCAACCAGTCAGTTATAACCACAATATATCAGGCAACAGGTCAGACTCTATTGGCGTGTTAGATGCTGTTTTGTAATCTTATGTAATCGTCTGTAATATGTAATCTCCTTAAACCTGGTTTATATTTAAATCCGCTGTAATGTCCCTCGGTATACATAACTGTCGTGGTCGGAATACAATATAATCCCATGTAATCCGAACTTTTAAAGCTGTAACTGAGATTAATCCTCTGTAATCTGAAATCTGAGAGCTGTATCTAAGATTAATCCACTCTAATCTGAAAAAATGTAACTGAGAATAAGGGAAGGATTTGTGGGAGATTACAACACCAGTAACGTAATTTTTGACAAATTTAGGGTAGAGGGATTACAGAGTCAATAAATTTAGTTTTGCCGATTTTGAAGGAGGGATTTACGAGAGATTACAGTGCCAGTAATAAATCCCTCTTTTAAAATCGCCAACATTTACATTACTAACCCATTAATCCCCAATAAATCCCTCCCTTTAAATCACCAACACTAAAATTACTCGCCCATTAATCCCCAATAAATCCCTCCCTTGAAATCCTTAAATCCCAGGTAAAATCCCCGACAGGTACGACCAGCAGCATATGACTTTAAAATCGGCTTAATGAGTCTTGTCAAGCCTTGTTTATAATCTTCCCCTTCACTGATTTAATAATACTGAGCCTCACTCATTGTACCTGAGAGAGAGAGAGAGAGAGAGAGAGAGAGAGAGAGAGAGAGAGAGAGAGAGAGAGAGAGAGAGAGAGAGAGAGTACAGTACCTGGGTTATCTACGTCACAAGGTATAATAACAGACTGGCCGACTTCTACGGTAAACGTCTGCGGTCTAGCGAGGAAGGTAGGTGGATCATCCCCTGTCACCTGGTAGTAATAGTCCCAATACTCGTTGTCCCTCTTGTCCTCCTGATAGCCTCTCGATAGCCCTGTGGAAAGAAGAGGAAGGAGAGTTAAAAAAAAAAAATATCATGCTATTGTACTATTCCAGATGATACTAAATGTTACATAATATTTCCTTGAGATAAATGTATAGTATATGTCAGGTGCTTACAGGAGAGGTCAGCCATGTTAATATAGTAATTATTATAGACTATATCTGTGTTCTTCTGGCTGACTAAACTGTTTCAATATCAATATCAGTTAGTAGAGGTAGTCTAGGTAGCCCCGTGGTAGCACCTATAGGAGGAAGAGGAAGGAGAGTTAGTAGAGGTAGTCTAGGTAGCCCCGTGGTAGCCCTATAGGAGGAAGAGGAAGGAGAGTTAGTAGAGGTAGTCTAGGTAGCCCCGTGGTAGCACCTATAGGAGGAAGAGGAAGGAGAGTTAGTAGAGGTAGTCTAGGTAGCCCCGTGGTAGCCCTATAGGAGGAAGAGGAAGGAGAGTTAGTAGAGGTAGTCTAGGTAGCCCCGTGGTAGCACCTATAGGAGGAAGAGGAAGGAGAGTTAGTAGAGGTAGTCTAGGTAGCCCCATGGTAGCCCTATAGGAGGAAGAGGAAGGAGAGTTAGTAAAGGTAGTCTAGGTAGCCCCGTGGTAGCACCTATAGGAGGAAGAGGAAGGAGAGTTAGTAGAGGTAGTCTAGGTAGCCCCATGGTAGCCCTATAGGAGGAAGAGGAAGGAGAGTTAGTAAAGGTAGTCTAGGTAGCCCCGTGGTAGCCCTGAGACATATCAGAACTATTCATCTATCTATATATCTATTGTCTCTATCTATCTACTTAAGTTAAATAATAATAATAATAATAATAATAATAATAATAATAATAATAAACTCATATCTTAAACACATATCTGAACAATACTGTCACCAAACACACACACACATACACACACACACACACACACACACACAGTACACACACACACACACACACACACACACACATTTTCTGTCATATTCTGTCATTTTCTGTTGTATTCTGTCACATTCTGTCATGTCTAAGGGTGCAAGATTTATTGACGAGCAAAGCGTTTCTGTTCGTGTTGTTGTATCTGAGTTTATATTTATGTGAACACGCCGGGGGGAGAGAGAGAGAGAGAGAGAGAGAGAGAGAGAGAGAGAGAGAGAGAGAGAGAGAGAGAGAGAGAGAGAGAGAGAGAGAGAGAGAGAGAGTTAAATGAAGATAAACGGAATGTGAAAAACGTGTAGATAGATTGATAGATAGATACTGGCCCCTCACACCCTTAATTACAGGGGGGGGGAGGGGGAAGAGGGGGAGGAAGAGGGGGAGGGGGAAGAGGGAGAAGAGGGGAAGGGGGAGGGAGAGAAGGCGGGGGTAAGGACATGCTTATAGGGGCGGGGATCAGGGAGGCCTATAGAGATGTTTAGGAATGTCAGGGGGAGTCAGGGGGATACAGGGGGAGTCAGGGGGATACAGGGGGAGTCAAGGGGATACAGGGGGAGTCAGGGGGATACAGGGGGAGTCAGGGGGATAAAAGGAGAGTCAGGGGGATACAGGGGGAGTCAGGGGGATACAGGGAGAGTCAGGGGGATACAGGGAGAGTCAGGGGGATACAGGGGGAGTCAGGGGGATACAAGGAGAGTCAGGGGGATACAGGGGGAGTCAGGGGGATACAGGGGGAGTCAGGGGGATACAGGAAGAGTCAGGGGGATCACGGTGGGGATTGCTAGTGGGTGTTAGGCTGGACCGTGTGGTGGGAGAGGGGATAACTGAGAGGGCCGTGTGGTGGGAGAGGGGATAACTGAGAGGGCCGTGTGGTGTGAGTGAGGATAACTGAGAGGGCCGTGTGGTGGGAGAGGGGATAACTGAGAGGGCCGTGTGGTGGGAGAGGGGATAACTGAGAGGGCCGTGTGGTGTGAGTGGGGATAACTGAGAGGGCCGTGTGGTGGGAGAGGGGATAACTGAGAGGGCCGTGTGGTGTGAGTGGGGATAACTGAGAGGGCCGTGTAATGTGAGAGGGGATAACTGAGAGGGCCGTGTGGTGAAAAATAGAGGGATAACTGAGAGAGCCACCAGAGGGGAAGAGAAGCATCTGAGTGGGGATGAGAGGGAGCGGAGAGGTTAGGGGGTGGGGTGGGGGGGGGGTAGAAGACAGTGCTAACAAGACGCAGATGACAGGGTGACACACTCCTCCAACTTCCTTCCTCCTCAAACTTTAATAAACCTCTTGAAAACTTCATCCACCCATCAAAGTTTGTAGTCAAGTGCACCTTCCCCCAAACAGCTTTTAATTTGGGTTATTTGTGCCCCATGTGTGTATGTGTGGGCGTCTGTGTGTGTGTGTGTGTGTGTGTGTGTGTGTGTGTGTGTGTGTGTGTGTGTGTGTGTGTGTGTGTGTGTGTGTGTATTCCCATCCCCTCACCCTCCTCCTCCTCCTCCTTCTACTCTTCCATATCTCGAGGCTGTTGTCCTTATACCTCCCTTCTTTATTATTGTTATCGTCTACTTCCTACTGAGTTATCGTTTCAATACTCTTGTAAACTTCCCTATCTTCTTCTTTCATCGTTCTTTCCTTTCCCCCTGTTAATACGTTTTCTTCTCTTTATTGTTTCCTTGTGATTATTTCTTCTCTCGTTTTAGTTGGTCTTTGTTTTCTTTTACTCATCATCAACTTCTTATTATTTTTTCTTCCATTTATCAAAACATCGTCGTCTTTTCACTATTTTTCACTTGATTTTTATTTCGTTCGTCATTTTATTTCTATTATTTTCCTCTTTAGTCATGTATCTCTCTATAATACACTACCACACTTACACCATGTACTACCACACCACCACACACCATGTACTACCACACCACCACACTTACACCACTTATACTACCACACTACCACACTTACACCACTTATACTACCACACCACCACACTTACACCACTCATACTACCACACTACCACACTTACACCACTTATACTACCACACCACCACACTTACACCACTTATACTACCACACCACCACACTTACACCACTCATACTACCACACCACCACACTTACACCACTCACACCACCACACTTACACCACTTATACTACCACACCACCACACTTACACCACTTATACTACCACACCACCACACTTACACCCTTCACCCTGCACCTCTCCCTCGAGGCTCCTCCAAGAGTGAGATACACACAGGTAAGTGATGTAAAAAACCCAGCTCACACACACACACACACACACACACACACACACACACACACACACACACATACACACACACACACTCACACACACACACACACACACACACAGAGGCTTGGGCCTTTTAACTAAGAACCACAAAAGGAGGGTGGGAGTGTGGGGGGGAAGAGGAGGATGAGAGGAATAGGAGGAGAGAAGGAGAGGAGGTGAGGAGGAGAGGATGAGAGGAGGAGGAGGAGGAGAGGAGGAGAGGATGAGAGGAGAAGGAGGAACGAGGAGAGGAGAAAAGAGGGGGAAAAGAAGAAGAGAGAAAGAGGAGAAAAGAAGAGAAGAAGAAGATAATTAAAAAGAACCGAATAAGAAGAAGAGAGGGGGGGAGGGAGGGAGAAAAATAAGACGATAGTAAAATCATTCACACTATAGATAGATTCACTATAATTAACACCGTCCCTTTTAAGCGGCGTACACTAATCCCTTCAGTGACCCCATAATCCGATATTGTCCCTTTTAAGCGGCGTAATGGCTTTGGAAATAAGATACGGCGTGTGTCTATTATAGTGAGGAAGATAAGGGGAAAAAAAAGTACTTGGGAGACGTGATTTTTAACAGAGAAAAAATTTGGTCTTTGAGGGTTACTTCAGGTGGATGATATAGGGAAGATGGGTGACGGAGGGTGTGTGTGTGTGTGTGTGTGTGTGTGTGTGTGTGTGTGTGTGTGTGTGTGTGCTTTGCTTGTCTCTCTCTCTCTCTCTCTCTCTCTCTCTCTCTCTCTCTCTCTCTCTCTCTCTCTCTTTATATACACTGTTCATTCACTCTTTGTTCTTCCCTTTTCTCTTTCATTTTTCTCTGTCCCTTTGTTTTTCTTTCATTTGGTTCCTTATTCTGTTTCGTTTTCTTCATCTTTAAGCTTCAATCTCCCCCTCCCTCTCTGTCTCTCTCTCTCTCTCTCTCTCTCTCTCTCTCTCTCTCTCTCTCTCTCTCACTTTCTCTCCGTCGCTGTCTTTTTGGTATTCTCTTTTGTTTTTCTTTCATTTACACACACACACACTCCCTCTCTCTCTTTCTCTCTCTCTCTCTCTCTCTCTCTCTCTCCCTCCTTCGTTATTTTCCTTCAATATATAAAAATCAACCTTCATACGTACCAATTTCCATGAAACTCACTCACCAATCACAGTCAAGATCTTCCAGTAGTACGTAATTAACTCACCAATCAGGGACGAGGATTTTCTTTTCCAGCGTTTCCTCTTCCAGAAATACATTTAAATAACCCACCCAAGATTAACCAATAGGAGACAGGCTTTTATTTCCTTCAGATGTAAGCCTTAAGCCGATTGGGTGATTGGCTGGTGACGGGGAGGAAATAGGGAAAGAAATCATTGAAGTGAGTCCATACGTCACAAATCCTCGACTTAAAAGACGTCAATATTTACAAAAAAATAAAAAGAAATCAATAAAAACTGGAATAATGAGCAACGAAGCTAATTGGTTAAAACTCTACCTTCCCTTAGACCAATGGGGAGCTTTATATACCAAAGGGAAAGGCAGGAAGGACATTCTTCTTCTTCTTCTTCTTCTTGTTCTTCTTCTTCTTCTTCTTCTTCTTGTTCTTCTTCTTCTTCTTCTTCTTCTTGTTCTTCTTCTTCTTCTTCTTCGGCTCTAATATTTTTTTCATTTTTTTTTAGTTAAAGATGAAATAAATAATTGTATGTTTCTCACGCAGGAAAGACGGTGTTTGTTTAGAACTGATGAGAAATATTTTTTTTTTGTATTTTTTTATTTTATTTATTATTATGTGTTTGGTAGATGAATATGCGTGTTGTTAATCTCTCTCTCTCTCTCTCTTCTTTATCTTCCTCTCTCTTTATCTCTCTCTCTCTCTCTCTCTCTCTCTCTCAGTCTTCCTTCTTCCCTCACTCCCTCTTTAACTCACTTCCTCTCATATATTCCTCCCTCTTACCCTCTCTCTCTCTCTCTCTCATTCTTCCTTCTTCCCTCACTCCCTCTTTAACTCACTTCCTCTCATATATTCCTCCCTCTTACCCTCTCCCTCTCCCTCTCTCTCTCTCTCTCTCTCATTCTTCCTTCTTCCCTCACTCCCTCTTTAACTCACTTCCTCTCATATATTCCTCCCTCTTACCCTCTCCCTCTCCCTCCTCTCTCTCTCTCTCATTCTTCCTTCTTCCCTCACTCCCTCTTACTCACTTCCTCTCATATATTCCTCCCTCTCTCTCTCTCTCTCTCTCTCTCTCATTCTTCCTTCTTCCCTCACTCCCTCTTTAACTCACTTCCTCTCATATATTCCTCCCTCTTACCCTCTTCCTCTCCCACTCTCTCCCACACCATTAAAAATGAAATTACATCATAAAAAACGACATCTGTACATTACAAAAAATATATACAGAAAATACAAAAAAAAATACAAAATAACTGAAATAAATTATGGAGTTACAGGTAAAAATATAATGTTATCTCCTATGAGTCAATCAACCATCATATACAGACGTAAAAAAATTATGTCAGCCTAGCCATATTTACATTACTGGTGTTGACGCATGATGTACAATTTACAGGTATAATTTACAGGTATAATTTACGATTTATATTATTTACAGATATACTTTAATAAGAGCAATAAGGTGTGTTTGTTACGTTCAAAATTATTGGGAATTACTTATACGCGAGACACAGGTGTGGTTAAGGTGTGGGTACAGGTGTGGTTAAGGTGTGGGTACAGGTGTGGTTAAGGTGTGGGTACAGATGTGGTTAAGGTGTGGGCACAGGTGTGGTTAAGGTGTGGGTACAGGTGTGGTTAAGGTGTGGGTACAGGTGTGGTTAAGGTGTGGGTACAGATGTGGTTAAGGTGTGGGTACAGGTGTGGTTAAGGTGTGGGTACAGATGTGGTTAAGGTGTGGGTACAGGTGTGGTTAAGGTGTGGGTACAGGTGTGGTTAAGGTGTGGGTACAGGTG
>CAUDMG010003561.1:350000-355000 GCA_958450375.1 Homarus gammarus | reverse complement strand
AGGGGAAGAATAAATACCTATTCAATTTTGGTGAAAGCATTATCTCTCTCTCTCTCTCTCTCTCTCTCTCTCTCTCTCTCTCTCTCTTATTTATTTCCTTCTCTATCTCTTCCGTGTCTTCCAATGTCTCCCTCAACTCTCCCTAATCCCTCCCTCTCTACCCTAATCCCTCCCTCACTCTCCCTAATCCCTCCCTCAACTCTCCCTAATCCCTCCCTCACACTCCCTAATCCCTCCCTCACTCTCCCTAATCCCTCCCTCACACTCCCTAATCCCTCCCTCACTCTCCCTAATCCCTCCCTCACACTCCCTAATCCCTCTCACTATCTCATCAACCACAAGACCATCCTTACATTATTCCCACCTCCCAAACACTCAAGTCCAGGAAATCGGGAATCTTGGAATTTGGGAATGTTGGAATTTGGGAATGTGTATCTTCGGGGTGATTTACTGCCGCTGGTGTTCCTCTGGGGGAGAATTAAGGCCCGGATTTATATGGAGGATTTAATGGCTAATTGTCGAGGAAGGGATTAACGCTACGCTGCAGAGAGAGAGAGAGAGAGAGAGAGAGAGAGAGAGAGAGAGAGAGGATGGGAGGGTGTTTGACAGAGAGGTGAGGGGAGGTAGGGAGAGGTAGGGAGGTGAGGGAGAGAGGTATCCAGGTGATGCTCAGTCAAACGAACCCTCTCGCATTACCGATCACCTAATTACAGGTAGGTAGGTCGGCAGGTAGGTAGGTAGGTAGGTAGGTAGATTTTCGTCCTTCTCACAAACATTCAACCTTACGTTACTCATTCTAATCGTTATTTACCTTCTGTTCCATTCCCTTCCATTATTCCTCTGTTCCGTATTGTACCACCACGTTAGGTCACGTCCGTTCCACCTCACTATGGCAGGATTTCTCAAAGGTTCTGACGTCAAAGCTGTTCTCTCCTAACTAGTGATGTGATTATCATCTAAATTGGCTTCAAACTCTCAAAGCTACAGACTCTCAAAGCTTCAAATTCACAAAGTTTTAAATTCATAAAGCTTCAAATTGAAAGCTTCAAACTTTCAAAGCTTCAACTCTCAAGGCATCAAATTCTCAAAGCGTTAGACCCACCAAGCTTCAAGCTCTCAAAGCTTCAAGTTCAAAGCTTCAAAATCACAAAGCTTCAAATTCTCAAAGCTTCAAATGTCAAAGTTTCAAACACTTAAAGCTTCAAACTCACAAAGCTTAAAATATTCAAAGCTTCAAATATCAAAACTTCAAAATCACAGAGCTTCAGACTCTCAAGGCTTCAAACGCACAAAGCTTCAAACACCCAAAGCTTCAAACGGTGAATACAACCTCGTAGTTAACGGTTTTGCGAATACATTTAGCCATGTGATATAACTTACTAAAATATATATGATAAAAAATATCCTTGAAATAGAAGCTTTTAGTTGTATAAAATGAAAGAAAAAAAAATACTGGAGAAAGCTTTTGAAAATCTGGGCCGCTGAGTGAGGCTTGTAAAGGCATGGTAAGTCATAATCCCGCGCGTCTTTTGTTGTGTTCCAGTAACGCGGCGAGCACCACCACCTGCGAGGTCTTCAGAAAGGGCGCTGTGTGTGTGTGTGTGTGTGTGTGTTCTCTCTCTATCTCTCTCTCTCTCTCTCAATATATTTTTCATGTTACAGTAGATTTATATTGCCCAATCCAATGAATCCGTGAAAACAATTTGGACAGATGGACGGAGAGACAAACAGACAGGCAAAATTTACGCCACCAATACTATACTGTTTGCTGAGACAAGTTTTGGGTGACTGGGATAAACAAAAAAGAAGAAAAAAATGATTAATAACATACATTAACATAAAAAAAAGCTTAATGTTATGTTAATAATAATAATAATACTAATAATAATAAACCTAACCTAACCGACACACATATACAGTATATACGGAAAAATCTTCAATATTAGGGAATTTCAGGGTCACATTTTCACTCTCCAATGTACGAGGCAGTTTGGCTGTCACACTGATGGTAATAAACTATTGGAAGCCGTAATTGTTTAGCGACAATCTAAAAAAACAAAAAAAAACTTGGGGTAATATATTTCATTTGATATAAGAGTTACGGAATTTTCTGAACTGATTTACGGAATAATTTCTAAAACGAATCGCTTAACGGTATTGTAGAGTGTAGTGTGTATTGTGTAGTGTGTATTGTGTAGTGTGCTGTGTGTAATGTGTGGTGTAGTATGTATTGTGCAGTGTGTAGAGTGTAGTAGTAGCGTGTTGCAGTATAGTGTGAGGCAGTATAGTGTGTAGAGTGATGCAGTGTAGTGAGTATAGTGAGGAAGTACACAATACACTCAGGAAGGAGAGCTCCGCCACACACCAGTAAGTGATCTGAGGTGTAATGGAGCCCCGGTAATGTAGGTCTGAGCCGCTGACGCCGTGTTATTGTGTGGTGGTGGTGGTAGTGAGGTGGTGGTAGTGCTGCTGGTGGTGGTGGTAGTGGTGGTTATTGTTTGTTGGTAGTAGTAGTAGTAGTAGTAGTAGTAGGGATCCCACAGCAAATATACTAAGAGAAATCCGTCACGACGTCACGGTGGGACCGACTCTCCTTCAATTGGTAGGGGAGAATCTCTGTCACAGGACTTCCAACACATCCAATGAAGCCCATATGGCCGTCAGTGCTCGAGGACTCTGGACACGAGGACAGCGAGACTTCATTGATGTCAGGATATTCGACCCCATGGCCGCATATCACCGTAACCTAGCTCTCGAAGCAGCACACAGGAGGAACGAGAATGACAAGCAGAGGAAGTATGCGCAGAGAATTCAGAATGTGGATCACGGCAGCTTCACTCCTCTGGTGTTCACAATCTCCGGCGGGATGGGATCCAAGTGCACGATGCTTCTACACAAGACTGGCCGAAGTGTTATCTGAACAGAAGCAGCAGCCCAGAAGTTACGTCGAAGCCTGGTTGAGATGTCGACTGCCCTTCTCCCTGCTTAGGTCTGCACTGCTCTGCCTCAGGGGAACGAGAGCTTTAGCCCCAAAGAAGACAACAGTCACAGATATTGACTATGAGGCAACAGTCACTGAGTGCCGCAGAGATAAGCGGCTTAACTAACTCAGCTAGGGTAGTTACTTTTGCGATAGTATATTTAATATTACAGTTAATCAAATGGTGGAGGTCAAGTAAAATAAATAGTAGTAGTAATAGTAGTAGTAGTAGTAGTAGTAGTAGTAGTAGTAGTAGTAGTAGTAGTAGTAGTAGTAGGTGGTAAAGATCTTGTGGTATCTACGTATTTTACTCTCCTCAATAGAATAATAGTTACAACAACAATAAAAACAACAACAACAACAACAGAATAAATCTTCTTCACCAATAATTACTTAAACAACAATAATAAAAATAATAATAAACAAATTAACAAAGAAGTAGAAATGATAAAGATACTCCTCCAAAAAGATACTCCAAAAATATTCTAAAAAGATACTCCTCCAAAAAGATACAACAGAAGGCAATAGTATAAAATATATCTGAATAAGGAAATGGGTAAAACAGAGACAGAATTTTCAGAACAAGTATGACGGGAAAAATTGGAGAGGGAAAGGGGGGAGAGAGAGAGAGAGAGAGAGAGAGAGAGAGAGAGAGAGAGAGAGAGAGAGAGAGAGAGAGAGAGAGAGAGAGAGAGGGGTCCTTCTGTCAGCTCCCACACCTAAGAGTTCATTTAATGCTTGGGTTATAATCAAGAGTGGGTGAGGGGGGGGGGGTGTATGCTAGGAGACAGAGGACAATAGGAACTCTCTCTGTCCCTCTGTCTCTCTCTCTGTCTCTCTCTCACCCTCTGCCCTATACGCTCGGCCATCGCAGGAACACAATAGCTGACGGTCGCAATAAATACTGATAACACGACAAGCGGAGAGGGCGGACGGAGAAAGGAGAGTATACATAGAGAGACAGTGGCATACATCTCTATACATATACGCATACACAAGGATCTAATGCACCTATACAATATATATACACATAAAGATACATACATACATATATACATACATACATACATACATACATACATACATACATACATACATTCATACATATATACATACATACATACATACATACATACATACATACATACATACATACTCTTAGCATTCTTTAGCACAAGGGACAAGTGGCAGTGAGTTTCCTAATTAAGTCGGCCAATGAGAGGCAAGAGCAGAGCCAACTTGTGCCTCCCAGTTCTTAAATATACGTATGTTAATTTTAACCTTGTTAGAGAGAGAGAGAGAGAGAGAGAGAGAGAGAGAGAGAGAGAGAGAGAGAGAGAGAGAGAGAGTGTGTACGTGTATGTGTGTGTGTGTGTTTGGTTGTGAGAGTGTCTTCCTGTAGGTATGGTGGTAGTGGTGTTGATAGTGGTGGTTGTAGTGAGAATAGTAGTAGTAGTAGTAGTAGTAGGTAGTGGGAGGAAGAACCACCACTACCACCAGCACCACCTTCACTACCGCCACCACCGCCACCACCACCACCACCAGTAACACTTCGACAAGAACTATGGATTGGTGCTATAATGTGGTGTAACAGACCCGGGTAAGTTGTACTGTATTCTGCTGTAACTGACCAAGTGGTGCTGTAATCGACCTCTGTGAGCTGTAATCCGGCCACACCAGCCAGTTCAATCACACAACTCTAGGTTTTTCTAAGTGTCACCGTGACCAGCCAGCCACCCAAACTTTCAAAGCTTCGTAAACATCAAACAGTCTCTCTCTCTCTCTCTCTCTCTCTCTCTCTCTCTCTCTCTCTCTCTCTCTCTCTCTCTCTTCAGTATCCGGTTACAGTATGGTCTCCGAGTAATTTCGACACCATTTTAGGAGACCTTTCTTTTTCTTCCTTCCTGTCGAACTGAGATAGATATGTGTGTGTGTGTGATCAGTTAAGGGAAATATTCACCGTGAGTATTTCAGAATTCAAAGCGGGAGACAAAAATATTATTTCTGCTCAGTGTGACTC
>CAUDMG010003561.1:340000-345000 GCA_958450375.1 Homarus gammarus | reverse complement strand
TCGACAGGTGTGTGTGTGTGAGGAAGACAGTTATATTTATACGTGAATCTATACATGTCGTTAGTTAAACCAGAGTCGGGTTTATGTAAATACACACACACACACACACACACACACACACACACACACACACAACACACACACACACACACCTTTTGAATAACTATAACGCCATACAAAAGCTATATACGAATCACAATATAGTTCACCTATCAGCAACTGCTTTGAATATTTTCACTCCCAGAACTCGACACAAAAATCCATAGCCGATGAAAAATACGCCAGTTAATTAACCAATGCTGAATCACACACTGTTTTTTTCTCTCTACCAAAACTGACAAAAAAAATTTAAATATGTTGAGAGAGAATAAATACGTTATTTTTTTGGAATGCTATGTACACACGAGAGGTTTGGTTAGGTTAGGTTTGGTTAGGTTAGGTTTGGTTAGGTTAGGTTTGGTTAGGTTAAGTCACATTGGTTTCATGTTTTAGGTTAAAAAATCATACGTTTTTGTTGTTCTTTTTATTTTTTTTTTTATTTTTTTTTTATGGATCACTGTTTTGTCAGACTCGTTAATTTGGGTGAAATTTACCTGGAGATTTGATTATATTGTGTGAATTTTTTTTTACAAGTCTTTTTATTCATTTTTACAATAATTTTTTTTACAATGACTTTTTCACAATGAGTATTTTTTTTTTACAGTGAATTGTTTTACATTTTTTTTACAATAATATTTATAATGAGATTTTTATTTCAGAGGGTTGCTTACAATGACTTTTTACAATGACAGTTTACAATGAGAGAAATTTTTTTTACAATGATTTACTTTCTTACGATTATTTCCCTCTGTATCGTCTTCAAGCGTATCAAATTTCCTCCCACCCCCCCACACACCTGTCATGGTACCCCCCACACACACACACCTGTCATTGTACCCCCACACATACACACATGTCTTGGTCCCCCCACACACACACACCTGTCATTGTACCCTCACACACACACACTCACCTGTCATGGTCCCCCCACACACCTGTTATTTGGACACCACACACCTGTCATTTGACCCCACACACCTGTTATTTGGACACCACACATCTGTCATTTGACCCCACACACCTGTTATTTGGACACCACACACCTGTCATTTGACCCCATACACCTGTCATTTGACCCCACACACCTGTCATTTGACCCCACACACCTGTTATTTGGACACCACACACCTGTCATTTGACCCCACACACCTGTTATTTGGACACCACACACCTGTCATTTGACCCCACACACCTGTCATTGGACCCCACACACCTGTCATTTGACCCCACACACCTGTTATTTGGACCCCACACACCTGTCATTTGACCCCACACACCTGTCATTGTACAGGTATATAAACAATATCTTAATACCGAGGCTTCTAGTGGTCTACTGTGTGTGTGTGTGTGTGTGTGTGTGTGTGTGTGTGTTTTACAAGTAGGAAAGTGGCCGTTCCGAGGTGAGTATTATTATTATTATTACATTATTATCATCAACCGGTAACTAATTCACTCTCCTACCTACCCAGTCTTTCCTCCCACCTACCCAGTACACCCTCCCACCTACCCAGTACACCCTCCCACCTA
This sequence comes from Homarus gammarus, assembly GCA_958450375.1. Lineage (NCBI taxonomy): Eukaryota > Metazoa > Arthropoda > Malacostraca > Decapoda > Nephropidae > Homarus > Homarus gammarus. Next base: position 343,374 of record CAUDMG010003561.1, on the reverse strand, counting down.
CCCAGTACACCCTCCCACCAACCCAGTACACCCTCCCACCTACCCAGTTCACCTTGAAATAGCCAATCAGGTGAGCATGAATGAGCTATGACCCACACATTGATTTGGTTGAATTCCGGCTACCTGTCTTGATTACCTGGCTTGATTACCTGTCCTGATTACCTGTAAATATTACCTTGGAGGGAGTAGGAAGAAGCATCTTGGAGGGGAGGAGGAGGAGGAAGAGGAGGGAAGAGGAGGGGGAAGAAGAGGAGGAGGAGGAGGGAGAGGAGGAAGGGTGGGGGAGGAGAAGACGAAAGAAGAGGAGGAGGAGGAGGAGGAGGAGGAGGAGGAGGAGGAGGAGGAAGAGGAGGAGGTTAGTGTGCTTCTCTAAGGTGTTGTAAATGTCGCGCTGATCACAAGGACACGAAGGTTATAAAAAAAACAACGGCGACAGAGGCAGAAGGCGGGCGAAGGTACGTCAGACTATATCAATAAGACTTTTTTAATAGAAGGGACAAAGAACATAGCTAGGTTAGGTTTAGGTTAGGTTACGTTAGGTTTAGTGTTAGGTTACGTTAGGTTTAGGTTAGGTTACGTTAGGTTTAGGTTAGGTTACGTTAGGTTTAGGTTAGGTTACGTTAGGTTTAGGTTAGGTTACGTTAGGTTTAGGTTAGGTTACGTTAGGTTTTATGTTAGGTTACGTTAGGTTTAGGTTAGGTTAGGGGAGAGATAGTGAAACAGTCATATATAATACCGTAGAGTTTTAACCCCTCCCGCCTTCCTACACCTACCAGGCTCCCGTTGGCTTAGCTGAGAAAAGAAACGCCTGGCGATGAGAAAAGTACCCGATAACCCCCCCCTTCCCCCCACACCTGCCTGGTACACAGTGAAAGAAACAAAACGTGGGTGTGACGGTACAAGGTGGGTGTGACGGTAGAAGGTGGGTGTGACGGTACAAGGTGGGTGTGACGGTACAAGGTGGGTGTGACGGTACAAGGTGGGTGTGACGGTAGAAGGTGGGTGTGACGGTACAAGGTGGGTGTGGACGGTACAGTGTGTGGACGGTAGAAGTGTGTGGACGGTACAGTGTGTGGACGGTAGAAGGTGGGTGGACGGTACAAGGTGGTGTGTGACGGTACAGTGTGTGTGACGGTAGAAGTGTGTGGACGGTACAGTGGGTGTGACGGTAGGTGTGTGTGACGGTAAAGGTGTGTGGACGGTAGCAGTGTGTGGACGGTACAGTGTGTGGACGGTACAGTGTGTGGACGGTACAGGTGGGTGTGGACGGGTACAAGGTGTGTGTGGACGGTACAGTGTGTGGACGGTACAGTGTGTGGACGGTACAGTGTGTGGACGGTACAGTGTGTGTGACGGTAAAGGTGTGTGGACGGTACAGTGGTGTGGACGGTACAGTGTGTGGACGGTAGCAGTGTGTGGACGGTACAGGTGTGGTGTGACGGTACAGTGGTGTGGACGGTACAGTGTGTGTGACGGGTACAGTGTGTGGACGGTACAGGTGTGTGTGACGGTACAGGTGTGTGGACGGTACAGTGTGTGGACGGTACAGTGTGTGGACGGTACAGTGTGTGGACGGTACAGTGTGTGGACGGTACAGTGTGTGGACGGTAGAGTGTGTGGACGGTACAGTGTGTGACGGGTACAGTGTGTGGACGGTACAGTGTGTGGACGGTACAGTGTGTGGACGGTACAGTGTGTGGACGGTACAGTGTTGTGGACGGTACAGTGTGTGGACGGTACAGTGTGGGTGTGACAGGTAGAAGGTGTGTGTGACGGTACAGTGTGTGGACGGTAGAAGGTGGGTGTGACGGTACAAGTGGGTGTGACGGTACAGTGTGTGGACGGTACGTGTGTGGACGGGTACAGGTGGGTGTGACGGGTACAGTGTGTGGACGGTACAAGGTGTGTGGACGGTACAAGGTGTGTGTGACGGTACAGGTGGGTGTGGACGGTTACAAGTGTGTGGACGGTACAGTGTGTGGACGGTACAGGTGTGTGTGACGGTACAGGTGGGTGTGACGGTACAGTGGGTGTGACGGTACAGGTGTGTGGACGGTACAGGTGGGTGTGACGGTACAGTGTGTGGACGGTACAGGTGGGTGTGGACGGTACAGTGTGTGGACGGTACAGGTGGGTGTGACGGTACAAGTGTGTGGACGGTACAGTGTGTGGACGGTACAGTGTGTGGACGGGTACAGTGTGTGGACGGTACAGTGTGTGGACGGTACAGTGTGTGGACGGTACAGTGTGTGGACGGGTACAGTGTGTGGACGGTACAGTGTGTGTGACGGTACAGTGTGTGTGACGGTACAGTGGTGTGGACGGTACAAGGTGTGTGTGACGGTACAGTGGGTGGACGGGTACAGTGTGTGGACGGTACAGGTGGGTGTGACGGTACAGTGTGTGGACGGTACAGGTGTGTGGACGGTACAGTGTGTGGACGGGTACAGTGGGTGTGACGGTACAGTGTGTGGACGGTACAGGTGGGTGTGGACGGTACAGTGTGTTGACGGTACAGTGTGTGGACGGTACAGGTGGGTGTGGACGGTACAAGGTGGGTGTGACGGTAGAAGGTGGGTGAGACGGTACAAGGTGGGTGTGACGGTACAAGGTGGGTGTGACGGTACAAGGTGGGTGTGACGGTACAAGGTGGGTGTGACGGTACAAGGTGGGTGTGACGGTACAAGGTGGGTGTGACGGTACAAGGTGGGTGTGACGGTACAAGGTGGGTGTGACGGTACAAGGTGGGTGTGACGGTACAAGGTGGGTGAGACGGTACAAGGTGGGTGTGACGGTACAAGGTGGGTGAGACGGTACAAGGTGGGTGAGACGGTACAAGGTGGGTGTGACGGTACAAGGTGGGTGTGACGGTACAAGGTGGGTGTGGATAGATAGAGTGTGGACAGGTAAGCCAGGTACAGGTAAGGCTCCCTCAAGACCCTAGTAATTGCTGCGGCCATTTTATTTCCTGCCAGGTATTTTATTGCTTCTCCAGAGACTAAAATTGTTCCATGATTTTTGTGTGAGTTTAACTTTTAGCCTGATTGCTGCCACGTGTAATACAGACTCGTATGTATGTATGTATGTATGTATGTGTGTATGTATGTACGAGTATCTATCTATCTATTTATCTATCGATCTATCTGCAGTATATGAAAAAAGTAACACACACACACACACACACACACACACACACACAATCATCGTCACACTCCGGGTACAGACAGACACACACAGGAGGGCCACGACACATAGCACACCATCATCACCATCACCATCATCATCATTATCATCACCATCATCATTATCATCATCATCATCATCATCATCATCATCATCATCATCATCATCACCATCACCATCATCATCACCAT
>CAUDMG010003561.1:202500-335000 GCA_958450375.1 Homarus gammarus | reverse complement strand
AAAAAGGTAAAAGGGGATAAAAGAAAGTTAAGGGGTGAAAAAGGAAGGTACGAGGTTAAAGGGGTTGCAGGTAGTTAAAGGGTTAAGGGGATTAATGGGTTAAGTTTTTAAAGGGTTAAAGGGTTTAAAGGGTTAAAGGATTAAGGGACTAAAGGTAATGGTGTTGTTGTGGGGATTAGTTTTGTATAAAAGATTTTTACGGCCAACCGGGTGTTGTTTCCACTAATAGAAGAAACAACAAAATACTACTACTACTACTACTACTACTACTACCACTACTACTACTACTACTACTACTACTAATAATAATAATAATAATAATAATAATAATAATAATAATAATAATAATAATAATAATAATAATAACAGGCACCCAGGCAGACACCCTCCGTGGCACCCAGGCAGACACCCTCCGTGGCACCCAGGCAGACACCCTCCGTGGCACCCAGGCAGACACCCTCCGTGGCACCCAGGCAGACACCCTCCGTGGCACCCAGCCGACAGTGCCAGCCATCCACTACTAAGAGTACAGTAATAACGTGGCCGAGTGGGGTTGCCACATATCATTAACAGTAATAACAATAAACTCAAATTACTACCATATGCCTTTATTAGTTGTAGTATTAATAATGCCTAGAGTAATGGTGCTAGGGTGTTATGGTGTTCTGGCGTTGTGGTGTTATGGTGATGTGGTGTTAGGGTGATGTGGTGTTATGGTGATGTGGTGTTATGGTGTTGTGGTGTTATGGTGTTAGAGTCTTATGGTGATGTGGTGTTAGGGTGTTATGGTGTTATGGTGATATGGTGTTGTGGTGTTATGGTGATGTGGTGTTATGGTGATGTGGTGTTATGGTGTTGTGGTGTTATGGTGTTAGAGTGTTATGGTGATGTGGTGTTAGGGTGTTATAGTGATATGGTGTTGTGGTGTTATGGTGATGTGGTGTTCTGGTGTTATGGTGTTAGGGTGTTATGGTGATGTGGTGTTAAGGTGTTATGGTGATATGGTGTTGTGGTGTTATGGTGATGTGGTGTTCTGGTGTTATGGTGTTAGGGTGTTATGGTGATGTGGTGTTAAGGTGTTATGGTGATACGGTGATGTGGTGTTATGGTGATGTGGCGTTATGGTCTTGTGGTGTTGTAGTGTTATGGTGTTGTGGTGATGTGTGTGTTATGGTGATGTGTGTGTTACGGTGTTGTGGTGTTATGGTGTTGTATTGTAGTGTTATAGTGTTATGGTGTTATGGTGATGTGTGTGTTATGGTGATATGGTGTTATGGTGATGTATGTGTCACAGTGTTATGGTGTTATGGTGATGTGGTGTTATTTTTTTAGGACACCACCATCAATAACAATAACCAAAATAACAATAATAACAAAAAAAAAACAACAACAACAACACAAGTGGCTGCCATCATACCATCAATACTAATAATAACAAAGATAACATTCCCCCTCCCCCCTCCCCCCTTACCCCCTCCCCCCTCCCCTCATAGCCACAACATGACAAAGCCTCATAATTCAACCAGGTAAATACTGCAGTGTTAATTTCAATGTGTTTATGATGAACTGAATTAAATGAGGTGTGTCAATATACTGTTGAAATAAAAAAGAATTATATATAGGTGAGAGAGAGCTAATTTAATGGTGCTGTAAAGGTTTATAATGGGTAGTGTGTGGTCAGCGTGCCATTAGTGTGGGTGGGTGGGTAGGGGAGGGGAGGGTGGGTTAATGGAGGTCAGCAATATCAATTATAGGTCACTATGTTTATTTTATTTTATTGGTTCTATTTATGGTGTATTGGGTCGTCTATTGATTTGTCTATTATTGCCTATATATCGTCTATTGATGATATTCTTGTCACTTACACACACACACACACACACACACAGACACACACACACACACAGACACACACACACACTTTGACAACAGCTAGCAGGATAAACAGGGATAGTTGAGTTACCCCATCCCTCTTGCCCTGGTGTGTCCTGAGAAATGCCTCCTTGTACGTGGAGTGAGTGAGTGAGTGAGTGAGTGAGTGAAGTGAATGAGTGAGTGAAGTGAGTGAGTGAGTGAGTGAGTGAGTGACTGGACTGAGTGAACTAAATTAAACCACACCAAATCCAATTAAAACTCACCAGAATTTAATTAATATTCTTACCTGTACTTAAGTTACCTGAGCCTCACCAACATCATCTTATAACATCTATGAAAAAAAAAAACTAACATTAACTAAAAAAAAAAAAAAAAAAATAAAAACCTATGATCCTTTAGGGGAGGAATTCAACTCTTGTTTGTATGTCTACGTAAGATTAATCATATTCTCAAACTTTTATTTTAAGAGGAAAGGAAAAAAAAAAGATCTTAACGTTTACGAACTTTTTGGAATATCTTTTTCAGGAGGTGTTTTGACTGAGCCTAACCCCCCCCCCCTACCCCTTACGATAGAGGTTGTGTCGTGGGGTGGGTGTTGAGTGAGGGGTAAGGGGTGGGGGGTGAGGTGGGAGAGTGAGGGGTAAGGGGTGGGGGTGGAGGAGGGGTTAGTGTGAGAGGTATGGGGTGGGGAGGGGTGGAAGGGTGAGGGATAAGGTGTAGGTCTGTAGGGGATAAGATGGGAGGGTTGGGGAGGGTATGGGAGGGTTGAGGGGGTATGGGAGGGGAAGGGGGGAGGGTTGGGGAGGTATGGGAGGGGAAGGGGGGAGGGGAGTGTGGAGACCGACTGGGAAGGCTATGGTGAACACGGCCTATTAAAGGTTCATGGTGTGATAGCTTTAGTGGTTCATAGTGAGTCGGCCTCTTCCTTCCCCTCTTCCTTCTTCCTCCTTCTCCCTCTTCCTCCTCCTCCCATCCTCTTCCTCCCCCCCCTTCCCCTTCCTCCTCCCTCTTCCTGGTAATATATCTGGCTCCACTTGAGGTTGACACCATTACTGTCGAGCGCCACTGATATTTATGAGGCCACTGTGTCATGGAGCACCAATAAGCACCTTAAGGCCTGCCCCCGCCTCTCTGTCCACCAGGTCTAGTCTATGATGGGGCTGGATGGTGGGGCTGGGTAATAGGGGCTGGGTAATAGGGGCTGGGTGATAGGGGCTGGGTAATAGGGGGCTAAATAATAGAGGTAAGTAATGGGACTGATAGATTGAACTGACTGAGAAAATAAGCTGATCTACCAGACAAATTATAAATAAATAAAAAAAAAACGCTAAAAAAACGAAAAAGAAAATGTACCAGAAATCTATAGGAGAAAAAAAGTTTAAAGTCATCAAGTCATCATTCTCTCCCTTCACCTCCTCCCCTCCTTTACAAGACGTCCCCATCACATTTAAGAGACGACCACTATAAGAGATGCTATACGCTACTCGACAAGGCTGTAATATTCATGATCCCTTCTCCCCCCTCCTCCCCCCTCCCCCCTCTCCCTTTCCCCTCTCCAATCCCTCTTAGACTTCTTTCAAAGCTTAGGATCGAGGTCTTAAGAGATTCGTAAAAGATATCTTGTTTACCCCCTCTTAGCTGGGTGAGGGGTGAGGGGTGAAGGGTGAAGGGTGAAGGGTTGAAAAACGAGATTGTGATTGGTCTAGACAGCCATGACGTCACTAGAGGTATAAGAAAACTACCATTAGTAATTGAACTCACAAACAAATCTAAACCAATTATACTTCCAAATTACCCTCGTTAAAAATAATCATTCTGCAAACACCCAAATTAAGAACTGTTGTTTTTAATAGTCGTAAATCATGTTAATATATTGAGCATTTTAACATTAGTAAATAAGTTTGGTAACTACTGGGCTTTGTTCAGTTAGTTATTGTTCAAACTCTCTCGTGGTGAGTAAAGTAAAATAAACGATAATAAAACATATGAACTTTTCTTTACTAATTATAAGGTCTATTGTATTGTTTAATTCCTAGATATGATAAGTGAGTATAGACCTCCTAACCTAACTTAACTTAACCAAACCCCACCAAACCCAACCAAACCCCAACCAAACCCCAACCAAACCCCAACCAAACCAAGACTAACCCTGATCTAACAATTATGGAGTTGAACTTTACGTGAAGAAGCGAGACACGTAAACACATTATTAATAATTGTTGATGCTTATGAACCTCTTGAGTTAATCCTCTTATTTGGGATGGCTTGTTTATGTCACAGAGGGAGACGTGTAGCCAGCCCCCCCCCCCCCCCTCCCACATACACACACCACCACCAGTATGAATTAGTCACATATTGGAGTCAACCTTCCGATAGCTTGACAGATGTGTTGTGTTGTGGTGGTGGTTCATTATCTATAAGCATACACCTGGTATTTCTCACTACACATATATATTTCACTGTGTTTGTCTGTCTGTCTGTCTGTCGTTTTCAATCATCATCTCTCTCTCTCTCTCTCTCTCTCTCTCTCTCTCTCTCTCTCTCTCTCTCTCTCTCTCTCGGCCTGCCAATCACTTTCGTAATTTGTGTTTCATATCTGTGGTGGCTGGTAGCGTTATGATTATGTTATGGTTATGTTGTGGTTATGTTGTGGTTATGTTGTGGTTATGTTGTGGTTATGTTGTGGTTATGTTATGGTTATGTTATGGTTATGTTGTGGTTATGTTGTGGTTATGTTGTGATTATGTTATGGTTATGTTATGGTTATGTTGTGGTTATGTTGTGGTTATGTTGTGGTTATGTTGTGGTTATGTTGTGGTTGTGTTGTGGTTATGTTGTGGTTATGTTGTGGTTGTGTTGTGGTTATGTTGTGGTTATGTTGTGGTTATGTTGTGATTGTATGCCTCCCAACCACTCCTCGTCCTTTGTGTTCAGCCCAAGTGCGTAGACCTACTTAAGTGTGTCTCATAGTGTCTAGATGTGTTTAAGTACATCTGGTTATCTACTTAAGTGTGTCTCATAGTGTCTAGATGTGTTTAAGTACATCTGGTTATCTACTTAAGTGTGTCTCATAGTGTCTAGATGTGTTTAAGTACATCTGGTTATCTACTTAAGTGTGTCTCATAGTGTCTAGATGTGTTTAAGTACATCTGGTTATCTACTTAAGTGTGTCTCATAGTGTCTAGATGTGTTTAAGTACAACTGGTTATCTACTTAAGTGTGTCTCATAGTGTCTAGATGTGTTTAAGTACATCTGGTTATCTACTTAAGTGTGTCTCATAGTGTCTAGATGTGTTTAAGTACATCTGGTTATCTACTTAAGTGTGTCTCATAGTGTCTAGATGTGTTTAAGTACAACTGGTTATCTACTTAAGTGTGTCTCATAGTGTCTAGATGTGTTTAAGTACATCTGGTTATCTACTTAAGTGTGTCTCATAGTGTCTAGATGTGTTTAAGTACATCTGGTTATCTACTTAAGTGTGTCTCATAGTGTCTAGATGTGTTTAAGTACATCTGGTTATCTACTTAAGTGTGTCGTAACTCGGCCCCAGTGAAGTGGTGCATCGCTTCGTGTTGCATTAGTTTGTGAAAGAATTTAATTTACTCTTGTTAAAATATTTTATGAGTGTTGGCATTGTTGATAATCATGCACACACACACACACACACACACACACACACACACACACACACACACACACACACACACACACACACACACACACCCCCTTCCCTTCTCCACCACCACCACCTCCTCCCCACCAACACCACCACCTCCCCACCACTTCATCAGCCACTTAAGATCTTTCCTCAGTGACGATATCGAGTGCCTCCTCCTTCCTTCCGCCCTCCTGAACCACCCTTGCCACCATCCCCCCTCCTCCTCCCCCTATCCTCCCCCTCCCCTCCTCCCGCTCTTCATCTTCCTGACACTTAAGGACCCCAGGCTACCCCATGGAAAACCCCAGACGAGCGCTAGATGACCCCCAGATGAACCTATAAAATCAATGAGAGGGAGCGAAGGGAAATGAGAGGTAGGTAAGAGGGAGAGATAGGGAGGGAGGGAGATAGGGAGATAGGGAGGGAAGGGGGATGTATGAGGGAGGGTGATAAGGTGAGGGAGGAAGGGAGGATGAGGGAGGAACTGGAAGGTATGAGTGAGGGTGGGTTGACAGAGGTTTGGGAGGGTGGGCAGGGGGTGAGTAAGGTGCGTTCTCTCACTCTGGTAATGACCCACTCAAGCCCCTCAACACGTTCTAGAGAGGGGAACGACCTGACCCAAGTCAATTGGCTACCCTCGATACCTGCCTCTCTCTCTCTCTCTCTCTCTCTCTCTCTCTCTCTCTCTCTCTCCTGCTCCACTCTCTCTCTCTCTCTCTCTCTCTCTCTCTCTCTCTCTCTCTCTCTCTCTCTCTCTCTTGTCGGCAGCACTAATTAAAAATCTGTCCTGATACTCACTTTTCAAAAATCTGTTCATCACTTATCAGTAGGCAGTGCGCTGGAAAAAGCTAATACACATACTGCACACACACACGCAGTGTATATATATATATATATATATATATATATATATATATATATATATATATATATATTATATATTTATTTATTTATATTGCGTGTGTATGTACACTACGTGTGTGTGTGTGTGTGTGTGTGTGTGTGTGTGAGAGTGTGTGTGTGTGTGTCATTAAGGATGTGCACATGACCTTCGGCTTCCATGAGTCTCTGCCAGTTACGGCCATTAAGCCTCTTTTCAACTCTCACAACTCTCACAACTGACTCACAACTCTCACAACTGACTCACAACTGACTCACAACTCTCACAACTGACTCACAACTCTCACAACTGACTCACAACTCTCACAACTGACTCACAACTCTCACAACTGACTCACAACTCTCACAACTGACTCACAACTCTCACAACTGAATCAAAACTCTCAGAACTGACTCACAACTCTCACAACTGACTCACAACTCTCACAACACTGACTCACAACTCTCACAACTGAATCAAAACTCTCACAACTGACTCACAACTCTCACAACTGACTCACAACTCTCACAACTGACTCACAACTCTCACAACTGATTCACAACTCTCACAACTGACTCAAACTCTCACAACTGACTCACAACTCTCACAACTGACTCACAACTCTCACAACTGATTCACAACTCTCACTGATTCACAACTCTCACAACTGAATCAAAACTCTCAGAACTGATTCACAACTCTCAGAACTGACTCACAACTCTCACAACTGACTCACAACTCTCACAACTGAATCACAACTCTCACAACTGACTCACAACTCTCAGAACTGACTCACAACTCTCACAACTGATTCACAACTCTCACAACTGATTCACAACTCTCAGAACTAAATAAATAATCCCTGTTAGCCGTGTGGTGATTGGTGCATCAGGTAGGACGAACACCCAATCATCTAATCCCTCAGGTGGAATTTAAATAAGAGATAAACATTCTCCGTCAAGATTAGCCAATCGAATTTAACCCTCACTCCCCCTCCCCCTCACTCCCTCTCCTTCCCCCTCACTCCCTCACTTCCCCCCCTCCCCTTCACTCCCTCTCCTTCACTCCCTCACTCCCCCCTCCCCCTCAATCCCTCTCGCTCCCTCCCTCTCCTTCACTCCCTCACCCCCCTCCCCCTCACTCCCTCTCCTTCACTCCCTTACTCCCCCCTCCCCCTCACTCCCTCTCCTTCACTCCCTCACTCCCCCCTCCCCTTCACTTCGTCTCCTTCACTCCCTCTCACCCCCCTCCCCCTCACTCCCTCTCCTTCACTCCCTCACTCCCCCTCCCCTTCACTTCCTCTCCTTCACTCCCCCCTCCCCCTCACTCCCTCTCCTTCAGTCCCCCCCTCCCCTTCACTTCCTCTCCTTCACTCCCTCACCCCCCTCCCCCTCACCCCCTCTCCTTCACTCCCTCACTCCCCCTCAATCCCTCTCCTTCACTCCCTCACCCCCCTCTCCCTCCCTTCCTCCCTTTTAGACAGTGATTAGATAGAAATCGCATCTAGTTCAGGTATAGTCTCAGAGTAATTACGGCGCCATTGATGTCTTAAGTAAAGTCCTCCCTTAATTACTTTAATCTCCCTTAATCACTCTCTTCTCCCTTAATCACTCTCGTCTCCCTTAATCACTCTCGTCTCCCTTAATCACTCTCGTCTCCCTTAATCACTCTCGTCTCCCTTGATCAGTTACACCTCGAGTTATTTGGAGGCCATATTGGTTGCGGAATTGTAAGGGTGAAACAATTTATCGTAGGAAGTTTCAGGGAGTTGGTACATTTAAGGGAGATATTACCTTTAAGGGAGTTACAGGTATAAAATAATTAGTTAGGTGGTTTAATTATTTTATATACATTTCTCCTACTCTTTCTTTCTCTGTCTGTCTGTCTGTCTGTCTGTCTGTCTGTCTGTCTGTCACTAAACCTACACACACCTTTCCCCCTCTACACTTACACCCTCACCTGTACACTCGCAAACACAAACGATCAGAATTTCCATGACAAAGAACGTGTGAGGTAGGGAGGAGTCCACACACACGAGAGAGAGAGAGAGAGAGAGAGAGAGAGAGAGAGAGAGAGAGAGAGAGAGAGAGAGAGAGAGAGAACGACGCGCTGTCTTTGGTGACGACGAACAAAGAAAGTTTGAGCCACAACTGAGGAGCTTGTAAAGTGCCAAGGTAACCCAACAGGTGTACCAACCTTGCCTACCTCATTCTCCTCCTCTTCTTCCCCCCCTTCTCCTCCTCCTCTTCCCTCCTTCACTTTCTACTTCCCCATCCTTCTCTTCTTATTCCTCCTACTTCCTCTTCCGTCTCCTTTATCTTTCTCCTCCCTCCTCTCTTTCTCTTCTTTCTCCTTCCTCAATCTCCTTCTCTTCTTCTTCTTATTCTTCTCCCACCCCCCCTTCCTCTTTCCTCCTGGTCCCTCCTCTATCTTTTCTTAACTCCTCTTCCGCCTCCTCCTTTATCTCATTCTCATCTTATTCTCTCTTATCTCCTTCTTCCCTCCAACCACTCACAGTCATAATCAAGGCCTCTCTCTCTCTCTCTCTCTCTCTCTCTCTCTCTCTCTCTCTCTCTCTCTCTCTCTCTCTCTCCTTTCCCTCAACATCCCCACTCAATCTTACCCTCCTCACCTCCCTCCCTTCCTTCCTTCCTTCCCCCCGTTCCCATTACTCCCACCCTCCTTCCTTCACCCCCTCACACTCTTTCTTTCCTTTACCCCATTACCCTATATTATCCTCCTTTCCACCCTCTTCCCTATCCTCCCCTCTCCTCCCTTCCCTCTCCCCCTCTCTCCCCACTCTCTCGTAGGAAGTTTACCTCAATAAGCGCCAAAATTTCTTTCGTCTTGGCGTCGCTGGGAGATAATTGCCCCCAGGTAAAGTTACTAGGAGACAAGTCGAATTGAATATAATTAATGACTCGTTTACTCAGCCAACCAACTTAGTCCAGAGTTTTAAGAAGGTTGGATCATACGGCTGAGTGATCATCTGTCCAGTGTTTATGATGGTGGTGGTGGTGGTGGTGGTGGTGGTGGTGGTGGTGGTGGTGATGGTGGTGGTGGTGATGGTGGTGGTGATGGTGGTGGGATGGTGGGTGGTATGGTGGTGTGGTGTGGTATGGTGGTGGCAGTGATGGTGATGATGATGATGTATGGGTGGATGATGGTGTGGTGGTGTGGTGTGGTGGTGGTGTGGTGGTGGTGGTGGCTGGTGGTGGGTGGTGGTGGTGGTGGTGGTGGTGGTGGTGGTGGTGATGGTGGTGATGGTGGTGGTGGCGGTGGTGGTGATGGTGGCAGTGATGATGATGGTGGCAGTGATGATGATGACAGCAGTGATGATGATGATGATGATGATGATGTTACATTTGGGATTTTCCTCCCCAAAATATAAAATAAATAGACCTAATCCCCCCCCCCCCTCCCCCCACACACACAGACCAACCCAACAAAAAAAAATTCCCACAAGGTAAATAACTTTAAAAATATTCAAAACGGGAGCCAAAGGGCGAGAAGCAGCGTCCATACATCACAATTCTAAGACCGTCACAGGTGGAGGAGCGAGTCTGGCCCGTAAACAGGTATATCATAAGGGTAATAACACCTTGCTGCAGGAAGAGAGCCAGAGTGGGTGCCGGGTCAGGAAGTTGATAGGGAAAATTATACGTAGAAATGAGGGGAATTACCCGAGCCTAGGTCAGCAAGACGTGTGTGTGTGTGTGTGTGTGTGTGTGTGTGTGTGTGTGTGTGTGTGTGTGTGACATTAAATTTACGTCTCTCTGTCAAGGAGCTTCTTGTTACATAGTTCCGGGTGAGGGGGAAGGGGAAAGGGAGGGTGAGGAGTAGGGTGAGGAAGCTGAAGGTGAGGGTAAGGGGGAAGCTGAGGGGTAGGAGGTAGGGTGAGGGGGGGATAAGGTGAAGGGGAGGGGTAAAGTGAGGGGGAGGGTGAGGGGTAGGGGGGGGAATTAGTTTGTCCCCTCCTAAGAAGTCATCAACTTTCAAAGTCATTAGTGACTGACGTCTCCAAGGTAATTGTTTAATCAGCGCTTAAGCGGAAGGGTTAACTTCGAGTAGTCGCGAGAGAGAAAGAGAGAGAGAGAGAGAGAGAGAGAGAGAGAGAGAGAGAGAGAGAGAGAGAGAGAGAGAGAGAGACACTCCTGACCTTATCTTACCTACAATACTGGAGAGCAACAAGTTTAGTTCTGCCTGCGGAGGAACTTCGTCAGGCGAACTTGTCTCGTCTCGTTAACCTTGTGAGTAGTTGAGGGTGTTGGTACGATGGAGAAGTTATGTCGTTATGGTTGCTGATTGGGCCGTTAATGACTCTAATTGCATCGTTATTGACTCTAATTGGCTCGTTAATGATTCTGAATGTTCTTTATTGACTCTGATTGGCTTGCTAACAGGTTTAATTGATTGATTAATGATTCTAATTGGGTCAGTAATAATTCTGATTGGTCTCTTATGTTTCTGATTGGGTCGTTAATAATACTGATTGGGCCGTTAGTGATTCTGATTGGGCCGTTAGTGATTCTGATTGGTCTCTAATACTTCTGATTGGGGTTATGACCAGTTCTAAATGCATAATTTAATTGGTTGTTTGGGGGAACTAACTGGATCGATAGTTACTGACTGTGAATAGGTTGAACTGACTGGGTTTGACAGGTTCAAGCTGTTCTATAGCTGATTTTAACCGGTTCCGACTGTTTTTTGGGCTGGTTTAACAGGTTTTAGACTGGTTTTAACTGGCATTACTGTGTTACCAGGGGATTAAGAGTGGTTTTGACTGTCGCTCGATGAAGGTATAACTGAGAGTAACTGTGTCATTAAGGCTTTAACTGGTACCCCTCGTCATGAGAGAGAGAGAGAGAGAGAGAGAGAGAGAGAGAGAGAGAGAGAGAGAGAGAGAGAGAGAGAGAGAGAGAGAGACAGACAGACAGACAGACAGACAGACAGACAGACAGACATACATACATACATACATAGACAGACAGACAGACAGGCAGCCAGAGAGACAGACAAACAAACAGACAGAGGCAGAGACAGACAGACAGACAGAGACAGACATACAGACAGAGACAGAGACAGAGACAGAGACAGACAGACAGACAGGACGCGATATCAGCATAGGTTTCTAGTCCATCCAAGAGTTAAGATAGTTAGGGTAATCAGAGCTTAATAGTCGTTAGCATTAGGGTGTTGAGCTGTTAAGTGAGGTCGTTAGGGTCTTTGTGATGGTAATGTGGAGGCGTCAGGTGTAATGACTCTAAACACTGGTGAATGGTCTTAGTGTATATTATTAAGTGTCTAAAACTCTTATAGTCGTCCAGGGAGTCAGTCGTAATTCACACCTGACTTAACGACTCACACCTGACTTAACGACTCACACCTGACTTAACGACTCACACCTGACTTAACGACTCACACCTGACTTAACGACTCACACCTGACTTAAGAGACGTAGTGTTAATAGTATGTGTTCTGAAGGGATTATATGTAGTTAGGGAGTTTATGTAATCCCAAAAATATGTAACTAGGGATTTCAAGTAATGATTAGGTTAGGTTAGGTTAGGTGACAGGGATTACAAAAAATAAATCCGAGTTATAAATTTTAGAGATTACAATAAATCCCTAGTTATATAAATCCCCAATAATAATAATAACAATAACAATAATAATAATAATAATAATAATAATAATAATAATAATAATAATAAAAAAAAAAATAATAATAATAATAATAATAATAATAATAATAATAATAATAATAACAATAATAATAATAATAATAATAATAATAATAATAATAATAATAATAATAATAATAATAATAATAAAAAAAAAAAAAATAATATAATAATAGTAATAATAATAATAATAATAATAATAATAATAATAATAATAATAATAACAATACTAATAATTCTAATAATAAAAATAATAATAATAATAATAATAATAATAATAATAATAATAATAACAATAATAATAATAATAATAATAATAATAATAATAATAATAATCCAAATGCAGACGGAGATACAATACAGTGAAAAAAACAAAACAAAAACACAATATACAAATAAAATAAAATTTATTCCATAATTATCAAAGTCCACATTCGTCTATATTACAATTATATTCGACTATATCATATTTTATCTACCTTCTATATTATATTTATTTAACAGCTATATATTTTTTCAACTCAAAACAGAAATCAGATTAAAAAATAAAAATAAAAATAAAAAAAAAGTTTATATTCAATTTTGTCAGTCAAGTTTATAAACAAAATTCTCTCAATGGTTGTTTTATCGTAACTAAGTTCTCTCTCAAAACAAAACAAAACAAAATAAAACAATAAAACATTCTCTCACTTAGGGAAAAATTCTCTCTCCATTTGTGCTCAGAATTATTTAATTGAGTGTAGTGTAAAATTAGTCTTGTGTTGCCTAGGTGATGTGTCCCTCCTTCCCTCCTGTCCTCCTTCCTTCCTTCCTTCCTTCCCTCTTTCACCCCCATCTCTACCCATCCCTTCCCTCTCCCCTTTCTTCCTTCCTTCCCATTCTTTCTCCCCTACCCTACCTCTTTCTCTCCTTCCATCCCTTCCTCCTCCTCTTCCCTCCTTCTAATTCCTTCCTTCATTCCCTTTCCTCCACCTCCTCTTCCTCCCTCCTTCCCTCTCAAAGTTACTTAACATATATCCTATAAAAATATATATGAGACGTAGATATGATAGTGATATATATATATGCATAGATATACACATGAAATATATACTCCAATACACATTCATTAAATATCTCACATCCAAACACTCAGCTATATTAAACGTGGCTATATTTCAAGAGGTGATATAGATAAGAGAGGCGACAATATAACCCCCCACCCCACCCACCCCCACATTACCATTCCCGATACAATGTTCCAACTAAATTCCCATCACTATTCCCAATTGGCAAAAGGAGAAGAATGGCCAAACAATATTAGTAGGAATATTACTGATGGGGGGGAGGGGGAGGAAGGGGGATGGGTGAGAGGGGTAGAGAGGGGTGAGAGGGGTAGAGAGGGATGAGAGGTAGATAATATTTCGACTGAGAGAATTAGCACACTGTGGGAGTCACGGTATCACAATTTTCCAAAGGTTCCAAAACACATCAGGAGTATTTTGTAGTTGATAAATAATACAATATGAGGGGGAGGGGGGGGGAAGAGGGGAGGGGGAGGGGGGGAAGAGGGGAGGGGGAGGGGGGGAAGAGGGGAGGTGCTGGGGAGTAAGTGAGAGGGGGATAGAATAGGGTAGGGGATGAGGGTGAATGGAGAGGGGATAGGGGTGAGGGGGAATGGAGACGGGATAGGGGTGAGGTGGGAATGGAGATAAGTCAGGGAATTAGGGGGAATCGGGAAGGGTTAAGCATAGAGGAGGGGTAGGGGATGATAGGGATGGGGGAGAGGGAGAAGAGTAGGTGATGAAGGGAGGAATGAGGAATAGGGAGGAAAAGAGAGAGAGAGAGAGAGAGAGAGAGAGAGAGAGAGAGAGAGAGAGAGAGAGAGAGAGAGAGAGAGAGAGAGAGAGAGGGAGGGAGGAGGGAGGGAGAGAGAGAGAGAGAGAGAGAGAGAGAGAGAGAGAGAGAGAGAGAGAGAGGGAGGGAGGGAGGGAGGGCGGGAGAGAGGGAGGGAGGGGGGAGGGAGGTGAGGGGGGGGGGAGGGAGGGGAATTCCAGCTCCCTACCAATTCATAGGTATATCTCTGTAGCAAATATGAGCGCCATCTATTCTCAATCATTTTGCAGTTATGCCAGAATTCTTTGTCCAGGGTAAATATGTATTACTGCGGGTGAATATTCAATGGACAGTGGGGCGAGTTTAATGCCCGGGGTCACCTTTTTTTTCCACCCCTCCCCCCCCTCCCCCACCAACCCAGTGGATAATGCCCCCCTCCCCCCCTCCCCCCTCCTCTGTGTGTGTGTGTTGCTATTACTCTCGGTACAACGATGGCTGGTTCGGCTTTCTGTCTTTTTATCTTTCTCTCTCTCTCTCTCTCTCTCTCTCTCTCTCTCTCTCTCTCTCTCTCTCTCTCTCTTCAGATTCCATTTTTCCAATACATTACCAATCCATCAACATTCTGCAATATGCAATCGAGCTGATACCCTCATTCATTACACTGATGAGCCGCCTGCAGTATATAATCCCCTTCCCTCCCTTCCCTCCCTTCCCTCCCTTCCCTTCCCTCCCTTCCCTTCCCTTTCATTTCATTTCCTTCCCCTTCCCTTCCCTTCCCCTCCCCTTCCCCCTCGTACAATATATATACACACTGACCTCATACTCGTGTACACCAACTACACTCACTTATGTCACCAGTCAGACACACACACACACACACACACAGGAACATACACACAAACACACATACATATAACACACATACACAACACACACCATCATAAACACATCACCATCACACACCAAGATGTTGATGATGATGACAAAGTATTAAAGCAGTGAAGTATATATATATATATATATATATATATATATATATATATATTATATATATATATATATATATATATATATATATATATATATATATATATATATATATATATATACAGTACATCGTATATCTATAATAAAACTCTATATTTTACCTTTAAAAGAATTTCAATATTGAATTTCCGACACTTTTATGAAAAAATAAATAAAAATAATTAGATGATGCCTCTAGGGAGGGGGGGGGGGTGACACACACACACACACACACACACACTCTCTCTTAACCACCACATTAACTTTCCGTCAACCTATAATGACTTTTATCATCCATAGCGTAAGAGGTCGTGCGCCCTCGCCTCTCGTCTTAACAGGTGTGGGTTCGAATCCTGTTAGAGGATGGTAGGAAGTGTGGGAGGGATTGTAGAGGGCGTGGAAGGGATTGTAGAGGGCGTGAGGGGATTGTAGAGGGCGTGGAGGATTGTACAGGGCGTGTGAAAATTGTGTGGGGTGAAAGGCGTGTGAAGTGAGAGGCGTGCGGGGTGAGAGAGGAGTGTGAAATGAGAGGGGCGTGTGGGGTGAGAGGCGTGGTGGGCGCTGCGTTATGAGTGCTGGTCATAGCAGGGGGTCGATGGAGTGAGGATTGGAAAAGATGTTAGGCAGGAGGCAGTCACAGAAGGCGCGGGGGGCGTGGCGGGGCATGGGATGGAGTGTAGAAGGCATGGGAGGGGGTGTAAGGGGTGTGGAAGGCATGGCAGGGGGTGTAGGGGGTGTGGAAGGAAGGCATGGGAGGGGGTGTAGGGGGTGTAAAAGGGGGTGTGGAGGCCGTAGGAGTAGGTGTGTTGGAGCTGGGGGGTCGTGGGGGGTCGTGGGGGTCGTGAGGGTCGTGAGGGTCGTGAGAAATACGAGAAGGATTCGGAGAGGTCATGGAGGTCGTACTGGAATGTCCTGGGGATCGTAAAATAATAATGGTGGGAGCTGGGGATCTGTCAGAGGGGTCCAGGGGGTGAGGGAGGGATCCTAGGGGTGACGGAGGGGTCCTAGGGGCGACGGAGGGGTCTTAGGGGTGACGGGTAGGGGTCCTAGGGGTGACGGAGAGATCCTAGGGAAGACGGAGGGGTCCTAGGGGTGACGGAGGGGTTCTAGGGAAGACGGAGGGGTCCTAGGGGTGACGGAGGGGTCCAAGAGGCGACTGAGAATCCTAGGGGTGACGGGGGAGGGGTCCTAGGGGTGACGGAGGGGCCCTTGGGGCGACGGAGGGGTCCTATGGGTGACGGGTAGGGGTCCTAGGGGTGCCGGAGGGGTCCTAGGGGTGACGGGGGTCCTAGGGGTGACGGGGGGTCCTAATGGTGACGGGTAGGGGTCCTAGGGGTGACGGAGGGGTCCTAGGGGGTGACGGAGAGGTTCTAGGGAAGACGGAGGGGTCCTATGGGTGACGGAGGGGTCCAAGAGGCGACTGAGAAATCCTAGGGGTGACGGGGGAGGGGTCCTAGGGGTGACGGAGGGGTCCTAGGGGTGACGGGGGGGGGGGGGGTCCTAGGGCCAGCGAGAGAGAGACAGACAGAGAGAAAGACCTAACACAGCAAGAGGCAGGTATAGGAAAACCATCAGGTAGGTCAGCGGAGGAGGAGGACGAGGAAGAGGTGAAGGAAGAGGAGGAGGTGGTGGTGGTGGAGGAAGATGAGGAATAAGACGAGGAAAAGGAGGAGGAGGAAGAGAAGTAGGAGCCCAAGATCACCCTTCCTCACAACTTTCTCTATCATGGTCCTCACTTCTGTTCTAACCCAACCCAACCCAACCTAACCCAACCCAACCCAACCTAACCCAACCCAACCCAACCCAACCTAACCTACCCTAACTTAACCCAACCTAACCCAACCTAACCTAACCTAACCTAACCCAACCCAACCCAACCCAACCTAACCCAACCCAACCCAACCTAACCCAACCCAACCACCTAACCCAACCCACCAACCAACCTAACCTACCCTACTTACCCACCACCCAACCTAACCTAACCTAACCCAACCTAACCTAACCTAACCTAACCCAACCCAACCCAACCCAACCTAACCTAACCTAACCTAACCCACCCAACCCAACCCAACCTAACCTAACCCAACCTAACCCAACCTAACCTAAACCCAACCCAACCCAACCCAACCCAACCTAACCTAACCCAACCCAACCCAACCCAACCCAACCCAACCCAACCCAACCTAACCTAACCAAACCTAACCAACACATCGAAAAACTTATATATTTCTCTTCTTCTTTATTCAAGAGATACTATTTAATAGTCACAAAAATAATAATAAAAAAAATAACATTCAACTTTTTCTTTAGAGTGAAATACAAAACAAAGATTAAAATATTACTTTTTTGTTTCTTAATTAAAGGTTATATAGAAAAAAATATAAAGTGTTTTGTTTGAGGAGAAAAAAATACTTTTGCTTTTAAAACATATACGTGAATATAAATGTAAGCGTATATTTATATTGGTTTCGTCTCACTAAAAATATATATACTTTTTTACCTAGCTGACAAAATTACCGAAAATACTTATATATATAAATATTATTTTTTCTATATATACAGTATATATATATATATATATATATATATATATATATATATATATATATATATATATATATATATATATATATATATATATATATATATATATATATGTATATATATTTATTTTGACGAAAAAATACACAATAGATGGTTTATACATACGTACATACATACGTACATACATACGTACATACATACATTCATACATACATACATACATATATACATACATACATGCATACATACATACATACGTACATACATACATAAATACATACATAGTGAAGCCATATAAACACAAATGCCTACATACATGGCTAAAGAATGTGTGTGTGTGTGTGTGTGTGTGTGTGTGTGTGTGTGTGTGTGTGTGTGTGTGTGTGTGTGTGTGTGTGTGTGTGTGTTCTTTTAATAAGCCGTCAATTATTATAACCCTTCAATACACACAAAATATGGCTCTCCCCTCCAACCTTCCCCTCCCCCCATCTTCCCTCACCCCTCCTCCTTCCCCCACCCCTCCTCCTTCCCCCACCCTTCCTCCTTCCCCTCTTCCCTCACTCCTCCTCCCCGTCTCCCACATTCCCCAAAAGAAACCGTAATTAGCTTACGATATAAAAATACAAATAAAAACCCCTATAAAAACAGGTTATATTACAGTGCAAATATAATCCACTTCTCAATGCCAGGTCAGGTTAGGTTAGGTCAGGTTAGGTCAGGTTAGGTAAGGTCAGGTTAGGTCAGGTTAGGTTAGGTCAGGTTAGGTTAGGTTAGGTCAGGTTAGGTAAGGTCAGGTTAGGTCAGGTCAGGTTAGGTCAGGTTAGGTCAGGTTAGGTAAGGTCAGGTTAGGTCAGGTTAGGTTAGGTCAGGTTAGGTCAGGTTAGGTTAGGTCAGGTTAGGTTAGGTCAGGTTAGGTTAGGTTAGGTCAGGTTAGCTTAGGTTAGGTTAGGGTAGGTTAAGTTTGGTCTATATTCATAACATTATATTACTATAAAAATATATGCGTCAAAAATATAAAAATATATTAATGTTGCAGTCATATTAATCATCTCGAAATATAAATATACATGTGTGTGTGTGTGTGTGTGTGTGTGTGTGTGTGTGTGTGTGTGTGTGTGTGTGAGAAGCGAGAGGGATTTGTATGTACGTATGTATGTATGTATGTATGTACGTATGTATGTATGTATTAGTCCACATATCACGTAACAGCGACTCGCTACATATTAAACCATTTAGAGAACTTCCGGTACAGCACCACCACTACACAGCTCTAACACAACACTCCAGGAACAACACAAACAACAACAACACCCCAGGAACAACACAACAACAACACTCCAGGAACAACACAAACAGCAACACCCCGTCCCCAGGCCCCCTTTACAGCACAGCAACACAACAACAACACTCCAGGAACAACACAAACAGCAACACCCCGTCCCCAGGCCCCCTTTACAGCACAGCAACACAACAACAACACTCCAGCAACAGCACAAACAGCAACACCCCGTCCCCAGGCCCCCTTTACAGCACAACAACACAACAGCAACACTCCAGGAACAACACAAACAACAACACCCCGTCCCCAGCCCCTCCTTTACAGTACAACACAACAGCAACACTCCAGGAACAACACAAACAGCAACACCCCGTCCCCAGCCCCTCCTTTACAGCACAACAACACAACAGCAACACTCCAGGAACAACACAAACAGCAACACCCCGTCCCCAGCCCCTCCTTTACAGCACAACAACACAACAGCAACACTCCAGGAACAACACAAACAGCAACACCCCGTCCCCAGGCCCCCTTTACAGCACAGCAACACAACAGCAACACCCCGTCCCCAGGCCCCCTTTACAGCACAGCAACACAACAGCAGCCCGGGAACACCATCATAAAACAGCCCAGAGTCATATATTAAGTAAGGGGCTGTTAGCTTATCACAGAGGGCGGTGTTGAGGTCCACGGGATGTTAGGTCTCTTATTATCTCCCTTATCTCTCAGGTCCTGGAGATGAAGGCAGGTGTCTCTCTCTCTCTCTCTCTCTCCCTCATACCTCCCCCACGCCCTCCCTCATACCTCCCCCACGCCCTCACTACATATAATCCCTCACCTCCCCAGCTGGACGCCTACTCACTGAACTCCCCAGACATCAACGCTGAGTAATGGTTGGTCTTGTGGACACCAATTCCTCGGGGGAAGGAGGAGGAGGAGGAGGAGGAGGAGGAGGAGGAGGAGGAGGAGGAGGAGGAGGAGGAGGAGGAGGAGGAGGAGGAGGAGACTTAGGTTATCTTCCCTCCCTCTCTCCTCCATCCCTCGTTCGACCTCTCATAGTGTCTACAGCACCCACACACACACACAGACACACACACACACCACACACACACACACTACTGTCTGTCTGTGTCGCCCTATCTCTTGTCTTGTCTGTCTGTCTGTTCACTTTTCTTTCATTCTCCTTCACTTTCTTTCTCTTCTAATCTTTAATTCTCTCTCTCTCTCTCTCTCTC
Source organism: Homarus gammarus (assembly GCA_958450375.1). NCBI lineage: Eukaryota > Metazoa > Arthropoda > Malacostraca > Decapoda > Nephropidae > Homarus > Homarus gammarus. The sequence continues at coordinate 315,003 of CAUDMG010003561.1, read as the reverse complement.
TCTCTTTATCCCCAATTCACCCTGTCTTTCTGTCTACATCTCCCTCTCTCTCCTGTGTCCCCTCAACTCTTACCCTCTCCCCTCTTTTTTCTCCCCTCTTCATTTCGTGTCTCCTCATCTCTCACTCTCTCCCCTCTCCTTCTCCTTCCTCCTCATCTCTCTCTCTCTCTCTCTCTCTCTCTCTCTCTCTCTCTCTCTCTCTCTCTCTCTCTCAGTGAGGTTCATCTGCAAACAGGAACTTGTCTACAAGGGTGTATGTCCCCAGAGGTCATACTCCAAGGTCGAGTATATCCCAGGATTAGCATACACCTGTCACCATGGCATATATCAGGTGTGTGTGTGTGTATGTGTGTGTGTGTGTGTGTGTGTGTGTGTGTGTGTGTGTGTGTGTGTGTGTGTGTGTGTGTGTGTGTGTGTATATATATTTTATTTGTAATCTCCTTAATACTCAACCATCATCTTCCCATCACATCTCTACCACATCCCACCATCTCACCTCCCAGCACATCCCCAGCACCTCTCCCAGCACATCCCTTCAGACCAGAGAGACTTCGGTAATGGCAGATTCATTTGTTATGCAGTGGTGTGTTGATCTAGCTGGGAGGGAGGGAGTGAGGGAGGGAGGGAAGGAAGAGAGGGAGGGAAGGAAGGGAGGGAGGGAAGGAAGAGAGGGAGGGAGGGAAGGGAGGGAGGGTCTGGTGCTTCCTGCGACCACACGACCTCACCTCAATCTGTCTGTGTTTATCCTCTCCTCGACGAGTTCAGTCTCACTTCACTGCGTTCAATCTCTCTTCACTGTGTTCATTCTCTCGTATTTGTGTTCATTCTCTCGTATCTGTGTTCATTCTCTCGTATCTGTGTTCATTCTCTCGTAACTGCCTTTATCCTCTCCTACTTGCATCAATTGTCTCTTCTTGCTTTCATTCTCTTCTTCTTACGTTTATTCCCTCCCTGCATTCATCTCTCCCTCCCTGCATTCATCTCTGCATTCATCTCTCCCTCCCTGCATTCATCTTCTCCTTCCCTGCATTCATCTCTCCCTCCCTACATTCATCTTTCTCCTCCATGTCTCTACGTTCCTCCTTCTCCAGCAACATTTTTCTTCACCATTCATCTCAGTTTAGTAAGTGTTATGTGTCATAATCTTGTTTACATATCTCACCACATTCTTCTTAGATGGGTGTTTGTTTATCTTTTACACACACACACACACACACACACACACACACAACCACACACACACACACACACACACACACACACACACACACATCTGAATGAGTATCCCACGTTGCAATATTATCTGCATGTGGAACTAATCTTGCATATTGCTACTTTTATATTTCCTGCGTCGAAGGTTGCATGAGAGAGAGAGAGAGAGAGAGAGAGAGAGAGAGAGAGAGAGAGAGAGAGAGAGAGAGAGAGAGAGAGAGAGAGAGAGAGAGAGAGAGAGAGAGAGAGTTATCGGAAGGTTTCAGTATGCCCTGCACTTTGAGAACGAGTTAAGAGGCAAATATGGGAGATAAATAACACGATAAGTGGAGGGAAGAGGAGGAGGGGGAGGGGAGAAGGAGGAGGAGGAGGGGGGAGAAGAAGGAGGAGGAGGGGGGAGAAGGAGGATATTTTTCACTTCATTGTTTGTCCAATTATCCGTCTGTCCTTCTCTCTCTCTCTCTCTCTCTCTCTCTCTCTCTCTCTCTCTCTCACTCTCTCTCTCTCACTCTCTCTCTCTCTCTCTCTCTCTGCAGCTAAGAATGACCTGTCCCGCACCTTATGAGGAACTTACCTAAGATAAATACTCAACACTGGTAGGAAATAACATTGTTTCCCCCCAGTACACGACTCCAACTCCCAGAGACTCGTAAGTTAAATTTGCCTCTTAAGTTTGTAATCTTAGAACGTATATATATAACTTGTTGACGACACACACACACACACACACACACACACACACACACACACACACACACACACACAATATCAATCAACAACACAAACATAACACACCACCAATGCCTTCCTCTTCCTGTTCCTCCTCCTCCTCCTCCTTCTTCTTCTTCCTCCCACTCTTCCTCCTCTTCTTCCTTCCAGCGCACCAAAATAACACTTCACCAACCACACCTTTCATAACTAACCTCACCTCACCTCACTTCACCTCACTTCACCTCACCTCACCTCACCTGGGTCTAAAATAAGCAACATGACGTCCAATTACCACGCGCTGACTACCTGATTATGAACAAGAGGATACGAGAAAATTACCAACACTCCAAGTTTAGATATTTCAGGGTTCGAATTTATAGGGTTCGATTTTTTAGGGTTCGATTATTTCAGGATTCGAATATTTCAGGGTTCGAATTTATAGGGTTCGAATTTTTTAGGGTTCGATTATTTCAGGATTCGAATATTTCAGGGTTCGATTATTTCAGGATTCGAATATTTCAGGGTTCGATTATTTCAGGATTCGAATTTTTAGGGTTCGATTATTCCAGGGTTCGATAATTATTTAAGGATATTAATATTTCAAGATTCGATTATTTCAAGGTTCGAACACTCCCAAGTCCCAGGGTTCAAACGTCGTTATATATCCTGAACCTGACCTTAAAGTTTTCGAACCCTTATATTAAAAACCTTTATGAATTCGACTCTTTTGGGATTCAAGGACTTTAGGTGTAAATCTCTTAAAATTTGAACCTCTTGGAATACAAATCTTTCAGTCTTCGAACTTGTTAAAAATTTGAACGATTGGGAAAGTTAGAACCCTCCCTAAATTGTCTGAAAGGAGGGAGAGAGGGAGGGAGGGAGGGAGGGAGGGAGGGATGGATGGAGGAAGGGAGGGAGGGAGGGAGGGAGGGAGGGAGAGAGGGAGGGAGGGAGGGAGGGAAATGAATGAAAGAAGGGATGTGTCCAGAGGTGGAGCCCAACACGGGAGGCTGGTGTACACGGGCTGTGGCTTGGTGTACACGGGCTGTGGCTGGTGTACACGGGCTGTGGCTGGTGTACACGAGCTGTGATTGAGGATGCTGGTAGCGGTGAATATTTTAGAGAACCATAATTAGCGTGGTGACTTTGAGCAGCCGAGCGCTAAATGCTAACGGCAGGCAGGTGGCTCAGGCCGCTCGATATAGCATTGCCTGCCGCTACCCCCGTCTGCGACCTGTGATGCGGGGGTGGCCAAGGGGACGTCTGTGTTTGTTTGTCTGCCTCTGTCTAACAATTTGCAAGTCTGTCTCTTCATCTTTATTTATATGTCCTCTAGTGTCCTCTCTCTCTCTCTCTCTCTCTCTCTCTCTCTCTCTCTCTCATCCTTTCAACAGTTTATATCTATCTAGTTTTCTACATATTTAATGCGACCGTGTGTGTGTGTGTGTGTGTGTGTGTGTGTGTGTGTGTGTGTGTGTGTGTGGGAACGCCTGACTGTGTGGGCGTATATCAATTATTGTTTCAAAGCACTGGGCGGACGTATGATAACTTTTCTATACCGACAGGCGTGGTCAATTGGTCTGAGAGTACTGTGGGCGTGTGGTCTGAAGTACTGTGGGCGTGTGGTCTGAGAGTACTGTGGGCGTGTGGTCTGAGAGTACTGTGGGCGTGTGGTTTGAGAGTATTGTGGGCATGTGAACTGGGAGTACTATGGGCGTGTGGTCTGACAGTACTGTGGGCCTGTGACCTGAGAGTACTGTGGGCGTGTGACCTGAGAGTACTGTGGGCGTGTGACCTGAGAGTACTGTGGGCGTGTGACCTGGGAGTACTGTGGGCGTGTGACCTGAGAGTACTGTGGGCGTGTGACCTGGGAGTACTGTGGGCGTGTGACCAGAGAGTACTGTGGGCGTGTGGTCTGACAGTACTGTAGGCCTGTGACCTGAGAGTACTGTGGGCGTGTGGTCTGACAGTACTGTAGGCCTGTGACCTGAGAGTTAAATAGGAAATATAGCGAGTAGTCTATCGCTTTAACAGCCTTGCGGGCGTGCGATCTAATGGTCTAATAACCTCGCGGGCGTGTGGGTTTGTAAACCATTGGCCTAATAGCCGTACGGGCGTGTGGTCATGCAATCCATTGTCCTAACAGCCCAATAACCTCGCGGGCGTGTGGGCGTGTAACATAGAAGCAACAAGCTGCTGGTCCAGTGGGTGTGTGTGTGAGGGACCACCGACTCAACCTCCGCCATTCATCATGACTTATATCGCAATTTTGGCGCCCGAGACTGACTGAGCTGTCGGTGCAGGGAGGAAATTGACCCGTGGCTGGGGAAATACTGCCTGACGGAGGGAGGGTCAGGAGGGAGGGAGGGAAGTTATTGTTGTTATTAGGGTAAAAAGATGAATGGGTGGATTATCAGGTGTGTGTGTGTGTGTGTGTGTGTGTGTGTGTGTGTGTGTGTGTGTGTGTGGTAAGGAACGACATTGCAGTGGGATGGAAAGGAGAGAGAGAGAGAGAGAGAGAGAGAGAGAGAGAGAGAGAGAGAGAGAGAGAGAGAGAGAGAGAGAGAGAGAGAGAGAGCTCCTTCTTCCATTAATGTCCATCCACATCAAGATACATTAAAATCTCATTTTCAAAATTTCAGCGGCAACATCATCTCGTTTAAGCAGTGAGAAAGCAGCTGCCTCCAGCACGTAACATCCCGCCACGGAGGATAACCGACCCAAACAAACTGAAGAATACGAATCGAAGTCGTCTGCTCCACCTCTTACCTCCCCAACCATCCCACATACCAGCCACCCCAGACGCCTCTAACTGGTCCAGTCACTCCCAGTCAGCAACCTGTCTCTTTCGTCAGTTTTTACGACACACCCACTCACTATAAACCCCCCCAGGGTGCAAAATGCCATCGGTTGGAAAATTGGTGATTGTGACGAACCAGAACGTCGTAAATCGCTACTCAGTCAGCAAGAGCGACGCCCAAACTAACCCCGATTTTCTCCAGCGTCTCGGCGGAAGTGCGACAAAAAGAATGGTTTTCTCAGGATAGCGAAGTTACCCCTAATTATAGAAGACGATGTCGTATATACTGGCCAGCTGGGGGCAATGGTTGTATCTCGGACAGTATTTATTTAATTCATTCTAGAGTCTTCTTCTTCTTCTTCTTCTTCTTATTATTATTATTTTTATTAAAGTACCGGCGACTGATCCTCCCAAATAAGGTCTTTGTGTGAAACTAATGGACGATGTGAGACAAATTTCTCAATTCAGCCATTAAGAGAATTCCTTCCAAAGAAGACGACAAAAAAGTGAGATATTTAGATGAATAAGTAATGATTTAAGGTGATCACACACAGACACACACACACACACACACACACACACACACACACACACAGACACAGACAGGCACACACACACACACACACACACAGACACACACACACACACACACACACACACAGACACACACACACACACACACACACTACACCTCTCCTACACCCACCACCATACACCCTCCTACAACCACTACCCTATTTCCAACCATATTTTCTTCTTCCTCCTCCTCCTCCCTCTTCTCCTACACCCCCCTCCTCCTCCTACATACACACACCCTCCCTCCCTACACACCCCCCCTCCTCCTACATACACACACCCTCCCTCCCGTTCCTACACACCCTCCCTCCTCCTACACACACACACACACCCTCCTCCCCTTCCTACACACACACCCTCACCTCCTAAAACTGCACAGGTACAATTTGCGAATTTTATGGAAGATAATTGCGCTCGCGATTTGGGACCCACGAGGAGGAGGAGGAGGAGGAGGCACAACCCGCGTGTGTGTGTGCGTGTTTGTCTTGGGTCGACCTGACAATGTTTACACAGCCAACATGTCGCAAATTGTCATGAATTAGAAATTTCTTATTGCCAGGGTTAAGGAGCACACACCCCCAGCTGGTTGGTCCCTCATTGAAACAATTCCTCTGAGATTAGTGAAGGTTTAAGTAATGTTAATCCTCAGGCGGGAGATGTCAGTTTAGGGATTCCTTTCGAGGCCTCAATCTTGGGTTATTTGGGACGATGTATGATAATGTATGTCTGTAATGTATGTCTGTAATGTATTTCTGTAATGTATGTCTGTAATGTATGTCTGTAATGTACGTCTGTAATGTATGTCTGTAATGTACGTCTGTAATGTATGTCTGTAATGTATGTCTGTAATGTACGTCTGTAATGTATGTCTGTAATGTACGTCTGTAATGTATGTCTGTAATGTACGTCTGTAATGTATGTCTGTAATGTACGTCTGTAATGTATTTCTGTAATGTATGTCTGTAATGTACGTCTGTAATGTATGTCTGTAATGTATGTGTGTAATGTATGTCTGTAATGTACGTCTATAATGTATGTCTGTAATGTATGTCTGTAATGTGCGTCTGTAATGTACGTCTATAATGTATGTCTGTAATGTATGTCTGTAATGTATGTCTGTAATGTGCGTCTGTAATGTATGTCTGTAATGTATGTCTGTAATGTATGTCTGTAATGTACGTCTGTAATGTATGTCTGTAATGTATGTCTGTAATGTACGTCTGTAGTGTGTGTCTGTAATGTATGTCTGTAATGTACGTCTGTAATGTATGTGTGTAATGTATGTCTGTAATGTACGTCTATAATGTATGTCTGTAATGTATGTCTGTAATGTACGTCTGTAATGTATGTCTGTAATGTATGTCTGTAATGTATGTAATGCAGGTGAGGTGGGAGGAGGGGATATCCAGGAGTAATGTAGGTTATTGTGAAGGATATATGGGGATATTTCAGCCCATCTAGTTTAACTACTATGAGGGAGTAAGGGATGGTTACTTTACATATACACACTAGATAAATTAGATTGAAATGTTTTGTATTGTGATGTATGTATGTATGTATGTAGGTATGTATGTATGTATGTATGTATGTATGTAGGTCAGGAAGTCGTAAGAATTCCAGTGTTTACTTCTAGGAATATAATAATGTATGTTGGTGATAGTTAACATAGTGTGTGTGTGTGTGTGTGTGTGTGTGTGTGTGTGTGTGTGTATACGTTGTTTACGACTCAAAACTCACACGGGTCAGGAACTCCGGAGTGAAAAAAACCAATTATTTAAAAAACGATGAAAATCCGTGAGAGCAACCGTTGACCTTATGAGTGTGTGTATGTGTGTGTTATTCTCTCTCACACACACACACACACACACACACACACACACATACAATACTGTTTATCTCGGTGTATGTATGTATGTATGTGTTTGTTTGTTTGTGCATGAGGAAGAAAGAGCGGCAAAAAAATGACATCAACACAACAGAAGTATTAAAGGCTGTTTGATCCGATGAAGTTATTGTTGTACCAGACTATGTAAACAACGGGACGGGTAAACAACGGGACGGGTAAACAACTGAACAGAAAAATAATGGAATGGGTAAGGAACAGACCGTGTAAACAACAGAAAATATAAGCAATGGAACACCCACACAAAGGTACTCCAAAACAACGGGACACCAAAACAACGGAACACCAAAACAACGGAACACCAAAACAACGGAACACCAAAACAACGGAACACCAAAACAACGGAACACCAAAACAACGGAACACCAAAACAACGGAACACCAAAACAACACAACACCATAACAACAGAACACCATAACAACAGAACACCATAACAACGGAACACCATAACAACAGAACACCATAACAACACAACACCATAACAACAGAACACCATAACAACAGAACACCAAAACAACGGAACACCATAACAACAGAACACCATAAAAACAGAACACCAAAACAACAGAACACCAAAACAACAGAACACCTAAATAACTCAACATACGCCAACAAGCTCAACGCAATCATTCACTTGGTAATTGTTGAACGAGGGGACATGACAGCTGACACCTTGTAATAACGGGGGCTAATGAGGTGAATTAATGCCTTGTTATCACAGGTAAATCCAGGTAATTACCGAAAAAAAAATGAAATTTATTTTTCGTTTTGGTTTTCAATGAGTCGGAGCGTGACGGGTAAAGAACTGGGCTGTGATGGTATGAGAGAGAGAGAGAGAGAGAGAGAGAGAGAGAGAGAGAGAGAGAGAGAGAGAGAGAGAGCCAGTCATCCCGCTGTGTAAACTAACCACAGCTATTAAGGACATAAATTATCGTGGCTATTTTCAGAGCTTTTAATACCACAGCCGAACAAAGTGTGTAAATAAAATGGAACTTTATTCGCCTCACATAATTCCCTGCCTCTCGCTATGACCATTAACAACAGCAACAACAACAATAATAACAACACGAGGGTAGCTACGTGAATACAAAAGTAACTACGTCAACACAAGAGTAACTACGCCAACACAAGTGTAACTACGTCAATACAAGAGTAACTACGTCAATACAAGAGTAACTACGACAACACAAGAGTAACTATGTCAATACAAGAGTAACTACGACAACACAAGGTTAACTACGACATCATAATGGTAACTACAAATTGATCTTTTAAGTGAGTAGCTCTTAGGAAAAAATAACATCCTCACGTGAGTAAAACATCCATCCGTCAAGTGCAAAAAGACAGGTACGGAGTGAACTTAACACAGGTATGGGGTGAACTTAACACAGGTATGGGGTGAACTTAACACAGGTATGGGGTGAACTTAACACAGGTACGTGGTGAACTTAACACAGGTACGGGTGACTTACACGGTACGGGTGACTTAACACAGGTACGGGGTGACTTAACCAGGTACGGGTGAACTTAACACAGGTACGGGGTGAACTTAACACAGGTACGGGTGACTTAACACGGTAAGGGTGAACTTAACACAGGTACGGGGTGGACTTAACACAGGTACGGGATGAACTTAACACAGGTACGGGGTGAACTTAACACAGGTACGGGGTGAACTTAACACAGGTATGGGGTGAACTTAACACAGGTACAGGGTGAACTTAACACAGGTACGGGGTAAACTTGACACAGGTACTGGGTGAACTTAACACAGGTACTGGGTGAACTTAACACAGGTACGGGGTGAACTTAACACAGGTACGGGGTGAACTTAACACAGGTACGGGGTGAACTTAACACAGGTACGGGGTGAACTTAACACAGGTACGGGGTGAACTTAACACAGGTACGGAGTGAACTTAACACAGGTACGGGGTGGCCATAACACAGACGGAATACATCCACCCGTCAGGCCAGAAAGGACAGTAAAAAACGGTAATTAGATCACACAAGTAACTTCAGGCTTCGGGCGACAACTCTGACAAGTTTCAAGGCAATCACTTGAAAAATTAAGACGTTGATTACATAACTACGGAGCTTATTGTACGACGGGCGGATAGACGGATTAACGGACGGGTAACTGGATGGATGTATGGACGGAGAAAAGGACAGACAAAGGGCAAGATTAAGCTGACGGACAGACAACTGCAAGGGAATATGGACGGAAAACGCAATAATATATAAACAGACGGATAACTGGAAGGATATATGGACGGAGAAAGGGACAGAAAAACGCAAGAAAATAAACGGACGGACGGGTAACTAGAAGGAAATATGGACGGAAAAAAGACGGGAAAACGCCGCCCCCCCCCCCCCCCAAAAAAAAACGAACGGATTAACAAACACACGAAAAAATATCAATACCTACGACTAGAATTCTACCAAAAAAATTCCATACGTCAATTTTCCTCATTTCTATAAACGTTAAAACACCTTCACCTGTCTGACTGACGGTAAATAAATCTCAAAATGGCACCCAAATTACACTGAGACTCTACCTTAACTATCCTTAACTATATACACACCGACATAACAACCAACAGAGACACAGGGCGTAAAATTTATCATGGCGGCGACCAGACGTACTGACTTAAAAACAAAAACATTCATTAAATACACTGTGATTGGTAGGAGCACGTGACGTCATAATCCTATAACCATACAACATGAACCCTGAACCCACTGTGATTGGACGGAGCACGTGACGTCATGATCCTCTACATGAACCCACTGTGATTGGACGGAGCACGTGACGTCATAATCCTGTACATGAACCCACTGTGATTGGACGGAGCACGTGACGTCATAATCCTGTACATGAACCCACTGTGATTGGACGGAGCACGTGACGTCATAATCCTGTACATGAACCCACTGTGATTGGACGGAGCACGTGACGTCATAATCCTGTACATGAACCCACTGTGATTGGACGGAGCACGTGACGTCATGATTCTCTACATGACCCCACTGTGATTGGGCAGAGCACGTGACGTCATGATCCTCTACATGAACCCACTGTGATTGGGCAGAGCACGTGACGTCATGATCCTCTACATGAACCCACTGTGATTGGGCAGAGCACGTGACGTCATGATCCTCTACATGAACCCACTGTGATTGGGCAGAGCACGTGACGTCATGATCCTCTACATGAACCCACTGTGATTGGGCAGAGCACGTGACGTCATGGTCCTATACGCATACAACATGAACCAATAAAAAATTACCGTAAGATGGTCAGCTTAATGTTGATTGGTTTATGTTCGTTAATGCCGTCTTGAGAAGCGTCGTAAAGAACCCCCCCCCCCCCCAGACGCTGTATTTATAAACACGACGTCACGCACTCCCTACCAATCACAACACAGATGACGGCCGCCCGCTAGCCAACCAGACGTGTGCGTAAATAAACCACATTACGCAAAAATAAACTCTACCTCCCTCCCTCCCTCCCTACCCCCGTCCCTCCCTCCCTCTCCCCCTCTCTCCCTCCCTCTCCCCTTCCCTTTCCTCTCTACCTTAATCCCTCCTTTCTTCTCCTTTCCTGTTTCCCCTTTATCTTCCCCCTCCCCTCCACCCCCCTACTCATTTTCCTCGTCTCTCTCTCTCTCCCCTTACCACCCCCTCCCTCTCCCACCTCCCCCCTTTACCCCTACTCCTTCCCCCCTCCCTCCACACCTAAGACACTCCCACCCAGGTACAGGCAGGTGTATTATGAACCATCACTCACAACACTAGAAAAGAAATTACAATCAGCTAATGGCATCACAAATTAACCCTCATCCAATACTTATATCCATTCTTTTTTGGGATCATAATGGTGTAGTTTGTGTTATACGACGGCCGCACGCAACGCACTCACACACGCAAGAACACAACAATCTACCTACCTTCAGTGTCTCCTCCAGGTAGATTAATAAAGTAGTGTTCTTCCCCTCATCTGTTTACACTCCCCCCACACACACCCCCACACCCCCCATCCCCCCACACCCCCCCTCCCCACCCACCCCCCCCCCCCCCGCCACAAACACATAAGTTAAGGGATCTGATTTACTGTGTGGAGAGAGAGAGAGAGAGAGAGAGAGAGAGAGAGAGAGAGAGAGAGAGAGAGAGCTAACAAAAACACAGTGAATAAATACAGTGTCAAGCAATAACAACGAAACTCAACCCAAAAACAACGACAGATAAACAAAGACAGGCAGTAAGGCAAAACACACACACACACACACACACACACACACACACACACACACACACACACACACACACACATTTAGACAGTGAAGCCCAAGAGACAGGAAGGCTACAGGTCATTAAGTAGACACACGACAGGTATTAAACAGGATCATTGGAGGGACACAGCCGACTCCTCATGACGGGTGGTGGTGAGGGAGGTAGGTGGTGGTGAGGGAGGTGTGGTGAGGGAGGTGTGGTGAGGGGGGTGTGGTGAGGGGGGTGTGGTGAGGGTGGTGTGGTGAGGGGGGGTGTGGTGAGGGAGGTGTGGTGAGGGAGGTAGGTGGCTGTGAGGGAGGTGTGGTGAGGGAGGTGTGGTGAGGGGGGTGTGGTGAGGGAGGTGTGGTGAGGGAGGTGTGGTGAGGGAGGTGTGGTGAGGGTGGTGTGGTGAGGGGGGTGTGGTGAGGGAGGTGTGGTGAGGGAGGTAGGTGGTGGTGAAGGAGGTGTGGTGAGGGAGGTGTGATGAGGGAGGTGTGGTGAGGGGGGTGTGGTGAGGGAGGTGTGGTGAGGGAGGTGTGGTGAGGGAGGTGTGGTGAGGGGGGTGTGGTGAGGGAGGTGTGGTGGTGGTGAGGGAGGTGTGGTGAGGGAGGTAGGTGGTGGTGAGGGAGGTAGGTGGTGGTAGAGGAGGCAGACGGTACCAAACCTTCAAAATTCCCACCGTCAACAATACAGTAACCTCGAGCGCCACAGGTCAAGGGTCATAACACTAGACTAATGAGTAACTGATATATTAGTGGTCATAAAAATAAATTTGTATAGTTTTAATTGTTCTGTAATTAGTCTTTTTTATTTCCAATTAATTTTTTTTTATTAATTATGTATTTTGGTGAGGTTTAATTTTTTTAGCCATATTTATATATTTTAGTATTATTTTTTGCTATATGGAAATAAAGGTATGTAGATAGGATTTGGTTTATCATATAGAGATAATAATAATAATAATAATAATAATAATAATAATAATAATAATAATACAAGTATACCTCACGTGGGAAAAATATTAATTAGTTAGATCAGGACAGGAGGAAGAGGCTGCTGCTGACCTGACACACACACACACACACACACACACACACACACACATCTACTAGTGACAGATTTATCCGGCAGGTGTCGGGCCAAAATGTTAATGTAACGCATTATTTGTTCCATAATCAAAACAGACGCCCCATGTAATAGTTATTTATTAGTGTGATGTTATATAGGACAAACTATGAACACGGTAATGAGGCCTGATCGTTTGCTCTGATGTGTGTGTGTGTGTGTGTGTGTGTGTGTGTGTGTGTGTGTGTGTGTGTGTGTGTGTGTGTGTGTGTCGACATTAACTAATTTGTAATATAAAAGGTTAATGCTTCAGGGAATGTTGGTTGTGTGTGGTTAAATGGTGTTCACAGAGTAATGATAATGAGCTGATTACCCCCATCATCATCATCATCATCATCATCATCATCATTGAATACTTTTTAATATCCTAATAGATATCAACACACACACACACACACACACACACACACACACACACACACACACACACACACACTAATGTTTTAAGCCTCACTATATAAATTTTTCAGTACCATCGCCGTCAAATTTTAATCTTGTCGAGGGCATTACTGACAGACAGAGCATCATACACGTCTGTCTCTCTGTTAGACGGGTAAGTGGCTTCATGCAGCTCAGTTAAAGACAGGAATTATTAGTATTGTTCTTGTTCATAATTCACAAAAAAATAATTAGTGACAACAAGTGACCTAATAATAATAATAATAATAATAATAATAATAATAATAATAATAATAATAATAACTAACAACAACAATAAAAATAACAATAACGATGACTTAACCCTTTGAGTACGATAACTTAGCCCTTTGAGTACGATAACTTAGCCCTTTGAGTACGAATATTTTATACCCCCTTGAGTACGATGACTTGTCTTAACCCCTTATAGTACGATGACCTATTCACTTGAGTATGGAACTATTGTACTCCGAGGGTTAAAGTCTTCATACTCAAGGGATTAAGTCATCGTACTCAAGGGGTTAAGTCATCGTACTCAAGGGATTAAGTCATCGTACTCAAGAGATTAAGTCATCGTACTCAAGGGGTTAAGTCATCGTACTCAAGGGATTAAGTCATCGTACTCAAGGGATTAAGTCATCATACTCAAGAGATTAAGTCATCGTACTAAAGGGATTAAGTCATCGTACTCAAGAGATTAAGTCATCGTACTAAAGGGATTAAGTCATCGTATTCAAGGGATTAAGTCATCGTACTCAAGGGATTAAGTCATCGTACTCAAGGGATTAAGTCATCGTACTCAAGGGATTAAGTCATCGTACTCAAGAGATTAAGTCATCGTACTCAAGGGGTTAAGTGTCCAGTAGATCGATAAAAGAACCTGGAATTAAAACATCTCATTTATTCACATATTTACCCATTTTACATAAAGATTTCTTCTCTTACCCTGACGCAATGTTAAAGTGATAGAGAGATTATAAACAGCCTCTAAACCCACCTTATATACGGTTTATAGAGAGAGGAAGCTTTATATCGGCCATAAACCAATTACAGAATACGACCCACATGCTAAGCTATTCCCAAGTGTCCAAGAAATTATGATCACAACTGTACGTGGTTGAGTAGTGTGTGTGTGTGTGTGTGTATTGATCTTGAAGGAAATGGAAAGAGGTAATATTGATGAGAGAGAGAGAGAGAGAGAGAGAGAGAGAGAGAGAGAGAGAGAGAGAGAGAGATAAGGTAGGAACAGGTAATAAGTCAGACCTACTCCTTATTATCCTTTACTCGTCTCTGATATTAGTTTGTTTCATCCAACCCAGACCATTGTATACACCCCTCCCTCACCCCCCTCCCTTCCCTCACCCCTCACCTCCCTCCTCTCAAGGAATAAATCGTGTGATCTCTCTCTCTCTCTCTCTCTCTCTCTCTCTCTCTCTCCCTCTCCCTCAGGTGCTCCGGGTGCCTCTACAACCTCGCTGGACCTCTTCCTCCCCCATCAGGAAGGTCCTTGACGTCAATACCTCGGGTCCAGTGCGCTCCCCGTGTGTTGGTTGCCTCGGGGGGGGTTCTCTCAACACCATAAAAGCCTCTTAGAAGCCCTCTCAAAGCCCCTTGGAACCCTCAGAATGCACCCGGAAGCCCTGGAGAATCACTGGAAAACTTCTCGTGACTCACTCATAGTTCTATAAGCTCTACAGAAGCCCTCTGAGAGCCCTTGGAAACCTCTGAAAATCCATAAAGGTTCATTAATGACCCTTGGAATCCCTACAAGCCACCTGGAAACCTCTGAGAATAACTGGAAACCTCTTTAACTCACTGATATACCCTAAACCTCCACGGAAGCCCTTGGCGAAAGTGATTGGAAGCCTTCAAGAATCCATGGAAATCCACCGAAGCTACGAAAATCCTTGGAAGTACGAGAAACCTCCCCCCCCCCCCCCCTCCCCTCCTGGACGGTCCTGGAGCCTGGAAACCCCATAATGGCCCTCGGAAGTAAAGAACATTCTACAGAAACCTTTACAATCCCTGAAAGTCCCTAACTGTTCCTCATAAGTGACTGGAAACCTCTAGAGACACGAGGTTTCCGGGTACTCCTGTTGGTTGAAAATAATGGTGGTGGTTTTATATTAAGTTAGGTCCTGGGGGGGGGGGGGGCGGGTTGAGGTGCTTAAGCGGGGAGTACCAAACCTAACCTAACCTAACCAAAGATAACCAGGCATAAACTAGCCCAATCTATCCTTACCTAACCAAAGTAACCGAGCTATATAATTACCTAACCTGACCTAACGATCGTATAGGTTAAGGTTAGGTTAGGTTACGATCCAGATGCGTTAATTAGTGATTCTCTCAGACAAGATAGTTAACTGGTGCTGTGAGTCGTAGCTTAACACTCGAGGGTGGGGGGGAGGTTGGATCCTGTGGGACTCAGTAAGGTCGGAGGGTGATAGTCATCCTTCAGTCGAGCGTGTACAGTGTGCCAATCGAGGTAGAACTTGAGGCGCCCCCTTGATGTAAAGGGTGAGGTGTGTTCCCTCCACCCCACGACCCTCTATCTACGGCAAAGCTAGAACTAGTGGGGTGGGGTGGGGTGGGGTGAGATGGGGTGGGGTGGGGTGGGGTGGGGTGGGGTGGGGTGGGGTGGGGTGGGGTGGGGTGAGGTGGGGGAGGGGTGAAGGGGAGATTAAGAGCTGGGTCACAAACACTAACCAGATCCGCTAAAAGCTGGGTCACAAACACTAACCTAACCCCCTAAAAGCTGGGTCACTTACACCAACATAACCTTTGACCTGAGACACTTAGGTAAGAAATCAGGGTGACAGTCAGACCCAGCTGGTGGCCCCAAGAAGTCCCCGGTCTGCTACAAACTTAAAACCTTAATTTGTGTTTGTCAGTGGGTGTTGGGGCCACTCGCGTCCAGGCCACCAGCAGGAGGAAGCCGCGGTGATGGTCGACCCTTAGTGAAATGTGGGGTTAGGGTTAGGTTAGGTTAGGTTAGGTTAAGTTAGGTTAGGTTAAAATAGCAAAAAAAAAAAAAAAAGATAAAAACACGAAATAAAAGCAACATAGAAAGAGAAGCGAAGAGAAGAGAAGAGAAGAGAAGAGAAGAGAGACCAGTCGAGCAAACAGGAGGAGGCTAAAGACAAAAGATACTTGGGAAGGCGAACAGGGGGAATAAAAAAGGGAAGAGAATGAGAGAATTAGGAGAGAGGGGAAGAGAAAGGGTGTTGAAAGAGGAGGAGGAGGAGGAGGAGTTGAAAGTGAATTAACTATATACCAGAGAGAGAGAGAGAGAGAGAGAGAGAGAGAGAGAGAGAGAGAGAGAGAGAGAGAGAGAGAGAGAGAGAGAGAGAGAGAGAGAGAGAGAGAGAGAGAGAGAGAGAGAGGTGATGGAGATTGCGAGGGTAAACGAAGCAGGTGGCAATGAAGATGACGGGATAAAGGGGGAGGTGGAAGGAAATGCAAGATGAAGCAGGGAAGTGGGAGGAAATGCAAACACTAAGTGAAGGAAACGGAGGAGAGGGAAGGGAAGGAATACAAACAGTAAAAGAGGAGGAACCGAAAGGAATGTGATAACAGAAAGATAAGAAAAGGAGAGGAAACGGTAGAAATGGACAGGGAAAGGAGAGGGAAGGAGGAAATGTTGTTGGGGGCCACACCTGAAATAAAACCCCAGGTGAGGGCCACACATGAAATAAAATATCAGAAGGTGAGGGCCACACATGAACATCCCAGGTGAGGGCCACACATAAAATAAAATCCTTGAAGTGAGGGCCACACATGTTATAAAATCCCAGAGCTATGGGCCACATCATAACATGTCTCCAACACCACCCAACACCGCCCAACACCACCCAACACCGCCCAACACCACCCAACACCACCCAACACCGCCCAACACCGCCCATCACCACCCAACACCGACCAACACCACCCAACACCGCCCAACACCACCCAACACCGCCCACACCGCCCACACTATCTCCACGATCACTTAGAATAATCATATGTTTCCATTTATCTCTGAAGGTCTCCTGGCTTTTCATGGGTCTCCTTCTCCCTGCACTTTCTCTTTAACGCTAATTATAAATCTCCACAGGTCTCCACCTTCTCCCCCTCCCCCTCCCAGCGTAATCTCCCAGCGCCAGGCAGGTGGAGTATAATTACCAACTGGCTGCAAGAACCATCTGCAAGACCTGATACGGGGGACACCATTAATCTGTAAAAAGGTGCTGTATGGCGCAGGTAAGGAGGGAGAGTGAGGGAGATGGTTGGAGAGTGGGGAAGGAAGAAGAGAGGAATGAGTTGCAGGGGATAGAGGTAGGGAAGGCTTGCGGAGTGAGTGTGGGGGGGGGGGGGAGGGTGGAGGAAGGAGGGAGAAAGGGAAGGGAGAGAGGGAAGGGGAGGGAGGGGGAACTAAGGCCTGGCAGTCTATTAGGAAAATTAAGTCACCCCTAAGTACATAAGAGCATTCGATTCATCTTTACCTATTTTTCATTTCACCTCCACAGCCACCTTTAGTACTGTCTGTCTGTCTGTCTGTCTGTCTGTCTGTCTGTCTGTCCTCACCCCACCCATGATAAGTATATTTCACTTATAATCCTTCCATTCCGCATCGCCACGTTATATATAGGAATTATAATCTATTCAATAAGTGAGTCACACACACACACACACACACACACACACACACACACACACACACACACACATATGTATAAATAAATACATATATATTAAATTTTTTTCATTAATTTATCGTGTTTAATTGGAATTTTATGAATGTGTACTCAGTTGCTAAAATATTGATTGATTACATACATACATACATACATACATACATACATACATACATACATACACACATACACATAGGTAGGTGCATCCTCACTCATCATAATTACACTCACTAACACACCTGCACTCACTAACACACCTACACTCACTAACAAACACACCTGCATTCACTAACACACCTGCGCTCACTAACACACCTGCACTCACTAACACACCTGCACTCACTAACACACCTGCACTCACTAACACACCTGCACTCACTAACACACCTGCACTCACTAACACACCTACACTCACTAACACACCTGCATTCACTAACACACCTGCACTCACTAACACACCTGCACTCACTAACACACCTGCACTCACTAACACACCTGCACTCAGACCATGGCAACAGGTGTGTCTCGCTCATCACCCTGTTACGGTCACAAGTTCGTCGCAACCAAAGGTAATTCCTCCTCCCTTATTACTGAAACTGAAACTGAAACGTGTGTGAGAGAGACAGTTGTACACAGGATATAAACTGAAACTCTAAAACTGAAAATGAGATTAACTGAAACTGGATATAAACTGAAACTGGATATAAACTGAAACTGGATATAAACTGAAACTGGATATAAACTGAAACTGGATATAAACTGAAACTGGATATAAACTGAAACTGGATATAAACTGAAACTGGATATAAACTGAAACTGAATATAAACTGAAACTGGATATAAACTGAAACTGGATATAAACTGAAACTGGATATAAACTGAAACTGGATATAAACTGAAACTGGATATAAACTGAAACTGGATATAAACTGAAACTGGATATAAACTGAAACTGGATATAAACTGAAACTCTAAAACTGAAGGAAATCGACACGAAACGGAGACAAAGTTAAAACAAAAAAGGAAATTATAACTGAACAAAAATTAAACCACAAACAAACAAATAAACAAAACCCCGAACTAACAAACTAAAGAAACAAAAAACCAAAACAAACAAACAAAATCGACACAAAAATAAAACCTTAAACCCCAAAACCCCTAAAAAAAACAAAAAAAAAAACACGACAAACTAACACACAAAACGACTTCACAGATAAGAATGAAACACTAAACTTTTTTTTTTGGGGGGGAGGGGGGAGGGGGAGGGGGGAGGAGGGGGGAGGGGGGGTAGGGGGGGAGGGGGGAGGAGGGGGTCTTTTATTTCATACTTAACTTTTCCTAAAACTTTCACTCACTGGGACATTTTCCATCCAGGTTTAATTCTCCCTTTGGATCATTCAGTGTCCATTGTTCAGCGTTCAGTGTGGGGGAAAGTGTTCACTGTTAGCTGATATTGCATGCAAATATTTATTTCATTTGGACTGAATGAATTTAACCACGGGTGTATTTTATCAAACAATTTCGTTTATTGGTTCAACGTAAACAGAGAGGGGGGCTAAACATACATACATACATACATACATACATACATACACACATACATACAGTATAAACATAGCATTCGACAGTGCCAACACACACACACACACACGTGACCTGTGACCTAATCTTTTTATTCGTGACCTCAACTGTGAGTCCAATGGTTGTTGCTGCACAATTTCACCACAGTATTACAGATCTAAGTCAGGTTGGGAGAATATTCATCTATAAGAAACGCACTTTAACACACTTATCATTACAAAGTGCTCTAGGCGGGCGTCAATGGGTCAATTGCTGTTTAATTGCGAAGGAAAAAACCAGAGTGAAAACTACACTTAAAACAAACACTATATTTACATGGGAAAACTCACCCAAAACAAAATGGTAACTTAATTTAAATTCCTCCTAAGCAGAATACCTAATTAAAATAACAATAACTTATCTGTTGCGTTAAGTACAGGTCAGTCACGTAAGTAAATAATCAAATACCCAGACAACACCACGAGAATTGGGGAAGCAGCTCAGACGGCTTTTCCCAACCCGACAGGTGGATGGAAGGGAATTTAAGGTCCTCAGGTGTTAATCACAGTAACTAGTCTAATGGCTGTTATGCAGAAGGTAGCTAATTAGAATAAATAACTATATAACTGCATTTTACACGTCATATTACTACAAAATAGTCTACATAACTTAATTAGAATATAATATACACAATACACCTGGGTTTATATGAGCTCCAGTGAATCACCAATACCTGATTCACTGGAACTGTCTGTGATCCCGAGTCACCTCCAATAAGGCTTCATGAGAATAGCTGGACAGTTGAGCGGATGGATGGATGGATGGACACTCCCTCTCATGCCACACACTCCCTCTCATCCCCACACACTCCCTCTCATCCCACACACTCCCTCTCCCCCCACACACTCCCTCTCATCCCACACACTCCCTCTCATCCCCACGCACTCCCTCTCATCCCACACACTCCCTCTCATCCCACACACTCCCTCTCATCCCTACACACTCCCTCTCATCCCACACACTCCCTCTCCCCCCACACACTCCCTCTCACCCCACACACTCCCTCTCATCCCACACACTCCCTCTCATCCCACACACTCCCTCTCATCCCCACACACTCCCTCTCATCCCACACACTCCCTCTCATCCCACACACTCCCTCTCATCCCACACACTCCCTCTCATCCCACACACTCCCTCTCATCCCACACACTCCCTCTCATCCCACACACTCCCTCTCACCCCACACACTCCCTCTCATCCCACACACTCCCTCTCATCCCACACACTCCCTCTCATCCCACACACTCCCTCTCATCCCACACACTCCCTCTCATCCCACACACTCCCTCTCCCCCCACACACTCCCTCTCCCCCCACACACTCCCTCTCCCCCCACACACTCCCTGCCACACTTCATACATCAAGTGCTAAGGTAATGTTTACAAGCATTTCCCTACTCACCCACACTGTATGTACCGCCACCTCACCTGTTGGTCACCTGCATAAGGTTGAACGTCATAACAACACGTCCAGGCCACTACTTGGGCCTATGTGGTGGTGGACCATGGACCATGTGAGGTGGACCATGGACCATGTGAGGTGGACCATGGACCATGTGAGGTGGACCAGGGACCATGTGAGGTGGACTGTATGTTGGGTGAATTATGGCCCATGAACTCTTATACTGTAGCTTGATGCAGTGTAAACAAACATGACACACACACACACACACACACACACACACACACACACACACACACACACACACACGCACCCGCACACACACATACAAGTACCAAGACAGTATTTGTTCCAACATTGTAACCAGAGGATACACCAACACTTTTGATCACTGTGTCTATACCACGCCTGTGTTCGCTGTTGACACTGACACACAGGCGCGCTGGGGACACGACTCACCAATTTACATACAGCCCGGACGTAAATAACTCTTGGCGTGTAAAAGAGAGAGAGAGAGAGAGAGAGAGAGAGAGAGAGAGAGAGAGAGAGAGAGAGAGAGAGAGAGATCAGTTTTTGATGGTGTGTGTATTTCTTGTTTCCTCTTCCTATCACCATCATCACCATCATCACCATTATCACCACCACTCTGTTTTATTGGTCGTGAGTGTGAGGTCATGGTGGTGATGGTGAGGATGGTGATGATGATAGTACATAAGCGACACAAGGCGACAAAAACAGACTTGAAAATACAGAGAGAGTACATACATACATACATACATACATACATACATACATACATACATTACCAAGACGAGACGATCACAGGAAAGGACAGTTCATCGTGCACACCTCATTAACTCCACCACTCAATTACGAGGTTAAATTTCTGACGTAATTAGTACTGATTGGGAACTTTGTTGAAAGATTAATACACAAGTTATGTCATTAGCGAAAGGACAATGAGTAAGGTATTATGTCAACAAGTGTCAGGTGTTTAGGTACAATTAAAAGGTGAGAGGAGGGAGGCATAGTAGTCACCCTTCACATTCACCTCCTCATTCACCTACACATTCACCTCCCACAATTACCTTCTCATTCACCAACACATTCATCTCCCACACTCACCCCCACAACTTGAAACAGCTAATTACCATACCTGTACACTATAATCTTCTAAACTAGCTAATCACTTCCAGACTGGCTAATCATTTCCACCTCATTCCAGGAACGCCAAACTAATATTTCTCTTTCTATTTATTTGTCACTTTTTCAGAGACTTTCGACACAGGTATGACAGTAACGCCCCGAGGGTCAATTAATCTTACCTGTCGGGACGAGGTGCTTTGTCACAGGTGTTTGGTGGGCGACTAAACCTGAACCACGATGACCTGACCTCACTACTGTGTTAATCAGGGCCCTTATGGTTACTTATGCATTTGATGATGATGATTATAATGATGATGATGATGATGATGATGATGATAGACTACAACACTCATCCACCTATAATCTTCATCAGCAACAAACTTTACATTAGAGCAGTTGTCCCGGAGATCACAAGAGGCAAAAGTTTGAGAAGAAAACGAGAACTGTGTCAAGGGGAAACTCTCTTAAAAAATGGACATGAAATATTAGGGAACAGCAACACGGTGTAAAATAATGCGTTGAATATAATAGCCTTGACAGTGAGGGATGCTTGTGCCCTGTGAGAGTCCAAGAGGGAGTGGGGGGGATTGAGGGAGTGAGGGAGGGAGTGAGGGAGTGAGGGAGGGAGGAGAGGAGTGTGGGAATGAGTGAGAAGAGAGAAGGGGGAGTAAAGGAAGGAGTGAGAGAGGGAGGGAGAGGAGAGAGCAGGAAGAGAGGAAAGGGAGTGTAGGAGGAAGGGAGAGAAGGTGGGTGAGTGGGTACAGGAGAGAGGGAGGAGGAGTGTGGGAGTGAGAGGAGGGAGGGAGGAGAGGAGGAAGAGTATGGAAGGCTAGGGGGAAGAGGTGGATAAGTGAGGGAGGGGAGACAGAAGAAGGGAGAGAAGGTAGGTGGTTGGGTGAGAGAAAATGAGAGGGAGGTAAGGAAGAAGGGAAGAAGAGGAAAGAGGGAAGAGAGGAGAGGAAGGTTGAGGGAGGAGTGAAGAGAATAAAAGAGGGGGGACAGGGGGAAGGAGGGAGGCAGAGGAATGAGAACGAGGGTAGAGAGAGAAGGGGGAGGGGCAATGAAGGAAATAAAATGAGAGAAAGGAGAAGAGAAGAAAGAAGGAAGATGAAAAGAAGATTAAGAAGAAGATAACTAACAAAATGAGGTTCCAATCATTCGAGCTATTCTTTCCTCCCCCCTCTCCATCCCCTCCCCCCCCTCCACAAAACCCCTCCCGTCCCCCCTCCCGTTCTAGCTGGCGATCAAACTTAAGGTCGAGAGGTGTGGGGGGGGGGGGGAGGGGGGTAAGACATTGTACCTGTGTGTTTGTTTCTTTGTTATGTTAGTGATGCAGGTGTTGAAGGTGTTAAGAGAGACAGGTGTGTGAGGCAGGTGTGTGTGACTGTGTGTGTCAGGTGTGTGTGTCAGGTGTGTGTGTGAGAAGGTCTTGCTTGGCCTCAGTTACGTACATATCCCACCGTCCATATTAAATCATCTCTCAGATAATTCATGAGACAGCAGGTTAACAAAGAGGATTGCGTCTGACCACCGACCACCGACCCCCGACCCCCGACCCCCGACCACCGACCACGTCTCCCTGGAAGGAATCATCTCCGAGCTCATGAAAAATACACACTTGTCTGACCTAACATGATTATGAGATGGAATACCCCCAACTGTCTCTGTTAAAAAAAAAAAGTAAAAAAAAAAATAAAAAAAATCCGCATAGGTACACAAACCCAGAACAAGATACGAGGATTTTATTGTACTTTATCTTGTCTATTTTACTGTGAGAGTGAAAATAAATTGGTGAGAATTAGAATAAAATGCTTTTACTGGAACAAAATACACGAGTAGCCAATAACCCTTAAAAAAAATAACACTACAATTATAGAATAAATTTCACCTTGACTCACAGCTCAGTAAATATTGGGATCTGGTTGGTAAAATTTTTTCCAACAAAGTTAACATTACGACCAGTTATAACCTTTCAAAAAAAAATTAATAAAAAAAAGCTTGCAATTATTGTGTAAATTTCCACATGACTCAGAGCTCAGTCACTGTCGGTGCCGGGAGGTAAACACATATCATGGCTATTCGACTGAGTTACAGCCTTGGGTGAGCAGTAGCAGTAGCAGTAGCAGTAGCAGTAGCAGGAGTAGCAGCAACAGCAGTATTTCTCTGTGCGTGTGTAGTTGAGTTTAAACCTAAGTGAACACCCAAGGTCCCTGAGGCAGTCTGCGACAATATTACTCTCCCTGGCAACTCAGAGGTCATGTGTGCGCGATCCACCGACTCTCAAAGGAGCGTTCATTAAACATACGAGAGAACACCATCCAAACTCCCTTAAATAACGAAATACAACACACAATAATAAAAAAAACACAAACCCACACAATAAAATCCCTTAAAGAACTGAAACGACTCTATAAAAGTTGAAAAGATATATATATATATATATATAGATATCACCTCGTCGTTATAAAGTTATGGCGGGGGGTCGAAAGTTTGACCATACGAATCTGTGGGAGTAAGGACACAAGGGGAGGGGAGGGGAGGGGAGGGGTGAGGAGGGGAGGGGAGGGGTGGGGAGGGGTGGGGAGGGGAGGGGAGTCTTGATCTAGCGGCCACCAATAACACGGGGACGAGGAGGTGGACCAGGGAGTTGAATGACGGCTGTGTTCTGGTGATGAGTTGAGGTTAAGAGGGAAACGAGCATGTGGGCAGAGAGAGAGAGAGAGAGAGAGAGAGAGAGAGAGAGAGAGAGAGAGAGAGAGAGAGAGAGAGAGAGAGAGAGAGAGAGAGAGAGAGAGAGAGAGAGGCTTCAAAATTGGTGCAAAAGAGGAGGGAGGAGGAGGAGGAGGGAAGGGATGTAAAAGGGGAAAAGGCTTCAAAATTGTTGCAAGAAGAAGGATGAGGAGGAGGAGGAGGGGTGAGAAAAGAGGGGAAAGGGAGGAAAAAAGTGAGAGGAAAGGGAGAGAAGAGAGAGGAGGAAGGGGAGAGGGGAGGTTGAAAAGAGGGGAGAGAAAGTTTTCCCCCCTGGCTGTAGCAAAAGAAGTGAGGAAATATTTGACAGGGCATTGTTGTGGGTTGACCAAGGGGGAGGAGGGAGGGAGGGACGGGGGGGCAAGGCAGGGGGAGGAGGGAGGGAGGGGGGGCAAGACAGGGGGAAGAGGGAGGGAGGGGGGGGCAAGGTAAGCATATCTCTCCCCCAATGGCAAATGTTTACTTCAAGACAGACCAGGAGATATAATTTATTACTTTTAGGTCGTATCTCTCCTGGGTGGCTGTGTGGCTTTAGTTGTTGTTGTTGTTTTGTTATTGTTCTTATAGTCGCTGTTGTTGTTATTGTTCTTGTCGTCGCTGTTGTTGTTATTGTTCTTGTCGTCGCTGTTGTTGTTATTGGTGTTTTTGGCTCTTCGTTTAAGGGACAATCAGCTGATCAACTACAAATCCAATTGTTTATTTCTCTAACTCCCAGATGATGTTTGTTTACGAGTCCATCTATTGTTTATGTTTCAAGCAAGTCGTGTGTTTATCCTTGACACCAGCTGATCTACGAGTCAAGGTCTTATCTCTCCCGTATGGCCCGTGTTGACTCGAGAGATAACAGCTGATCTAGAGGTCCCGCTTCTTATCTCCCTAAACGTTTGTTTATATGAGAGACTAAAGGTCTGTTCTCCTTGTATGTGAAGACGTACAGAGGAATAGGTGATAATTATTGATGATGAATGAATAGAGAGAGAGAGAGAGAGAGAGAGAGAGAGAGAGAGAGAGAGAGAGAGAGAGAGAGAGAGAGTGTGTGTGTGTGTGTGTGTGACATCAACGACCACCCACAACACCCCAAAACCACCCACAACACCCCTAAACCACCCACAACACCCCTAAACCACCCACAACACCCCTAAACCACCCACAACACCCCTAAACCACCCACAACACCCCTAAACCACCCACAACACCCCTAAACCACCCACAACACCCCCTAAACCACCCACAACACCCCTAAACCACCCACAACACCCCCTAAACCACCCACAACACCCCCTAAACCACCCACAACACCCCAATAACTCAACAATTAATTATCTCCCTCACGTAAAACACAACTCTCAATAATATATTTATTTTAAGCAGAAAGAAAATGAAACTTTATACCCGGGAAAAAATGCGGCTGAGTTAGCATAAAATTTGCAGTAAAGAAGCAAAGTTATTTTTTTCCCCACTTTTTTTTTTTTTGTGTGTGTGTTAGCGGCCAGATAGGGACACACTGTTATATTTTGTTGCTTAAAAAAAGTTGGCTATTATTAGACAAAAGCTGGTAGGTTGAACCGATAAATATATATATACTTTTTTATTACTTTTATTTAAGCTGATGATGTACTTTTTAATGATATTTTTTTGTAATTTTTTTGTGCTTTTAGTCGAGAGATATTATACTTTTTTTGTGTTAGTAGAAGTAGATAGATTTGGGGGGGGTGGGGGTGGTGAGGGGGTTGGGGGGAGGGGGGATGGGGGGGGGGGGGGGATTTAGGACTTTTTTTGTTTTGTGAGTAGAGAAATTATTTACTTTTTTTTAATATATATTTTTTTTAAGTACAGAGGCTTTATATTTGTCTACTTTTTATACTCGTAAACTTTTTTATATCTTAAATAAAGGGACGATATACTTTTATTATATATTTTCCATAAGAATCAAATTATTAATACTTTTTTTACACAAATTAGCTAAACTGGGAGGTAAAACTTTTTCATATATTTTACTCATACTTTGGGTCAATATATACTTTTTTTTTATACTTTGGTTACACAATGAATAAACACACTTCAACTTTGCTAATAAAACACTATATAATTTTTTAGACAAGAGGCCGACAGGTAGGAATAATATATACTTTTTTTTTATACTTTGGGGTACAAAAAAAAATACTATAACTAGCAAACAAAAAATGAATAATCTACTTTTATATTTTGTTGGTAAATACAATAAAGTTACTATATTTTGCCGTAGAGGAAATAATTACTAGGTACCATATTGGTTAAGAGAGACGATACACACACACACACACACACACACACACACACACACACACACAGACACACACACACACACACTTTAATACTTTTCCACGTCATTAAAAAAATATTATAATTAAAGTAGAAGATTAATTGAGGTAGAGAATAATTATATGTTTTACAGGAATTAGAGGCTTAATATCCTGTCTAATTAATTTATATATATACAGGTAATTGATTAATATACGGTTGTGTTAAGGAGGTAACTAACATGCTAATTTAACATGGTCTGTGATAGTGAGGATACCTGTCTGTCTGTCTGTCTGTCTGTCTGTCTGTCTGTCTGTCTGTCTGTCTGCCTCATTCTCTCTTTTAGTTCTCTTTCATTATTTCAACTCTCTCTTATCCTTATCGGTTGTCTCATTCCTCTCTCCGTTCTTCATTTACTCTTCTTTGCAACGAAAGAGAGATAGAGATAGATAGAGAGAGAGAGAGAGAGAGAGAGAATAAGAGATAACATTGATAGGTCACCCAACGAGAGAGAGAGAGATAGCATTAATATTTCACCCAACAAAAGAGAGAGAGAGAGAGAGAGAGAGAGAGAGAGAGAGAGAGAGAGAGAGAGAGAGAGAGATAATACACTGGTAAAATTTTCACTCCAAACTACAAGATAAATATTAACTTTTTTTTTGTGCAATAATGAATAAAAAAAACTGGCCGCAGGTGTGTCCAGAACCCACTCCCTTGTAGCTGTGTGTGTGTTTGTTGTGGGTGTGTGTGTGGGTGTGTGGGTGTGTTTGTGTGTGTTTTTACTGAGGTATTTGTTGTGGGGTTGTTTGTGTGTTTGTTGCGGGTGTTTGTCTGTTTGTTGTTGGTGCGTTTGTGTTTGTATTGAGGTGTTTGTGTTCAGGTACTTATGTTATTGAAGTGTTTGTGTCGGTGTAGCGCACGAAGAGAGAGAGAGAGAGAGAGAGAGAGAGAGAGAGAGAGAGAGAGAGAGAGAGAGAGAGAGAGAGAGAGAGAGAGAGAGAGAGAGAGAGAGACGAGACTCACCCCAGGTCGGGTATCTCTCCAGTAAGAGACATAATGATCCAGTCTCTGTCTCGACCAGAATCTCACAGTCTCGTAAGTTTGAGGACAAGAGACCGGGATATGGTCGAGTCTGAGCGCAGTTTCGTAGACATCTTGACCTCGTTTCTGTTGTGACGTAACTAGGTCAAGAGTCGTGATGGGTGCTCTTATCGCTAGTTAGGGTAAATTGTACGACTCTTTGAGGAGCACAGAGTCGTTGAGAATCACAAATAATTACTAAGATTCACCTATAATCGTTAAGAATCAATAAGAATCACCTACAATCGTTAAGAATCAATAAGAATCACCTACAATCGTTAAGAATCAATAAGAATCACCTACAATCGTTAAGAATCAATAAGAATTACCTACAATCGTTAAGAATCAATAAGAATCACCTACAATCGTTAAGAATCAATAAGAACCACCTATAATCGTTAAGAATCAATAAGAATCACCTACAATCGTTAATAATCAATAAGAATCACCTATAATCGTTAAGAATCAATAAGAATCACCTATAATCGTTAAGAATCAATAAGAATCACCTATAATCGTTAAGAATCACCAACAATCGTTAAGAATCACCAGTAATCGTTAATAATCACTAAAAATCACCTATGATAGATAAGAATAATAAGGAATCACAGATAATATATGAAAAAACCCACGGAGAATCATTAAGAATCATAGATAATCGCCGAGACACAGAGAGAATCATCGAGAGAAAAAGAGAGAATCATTGAGAGAAAAAGAGAGAATCATTGAGACTCGTAGTTCTAAATTATCAGAGACAGAGCTGGAAAATATGTCACACTAGGGTAACAACTTTGTATTTAGATCAGGGAGACGGTGTTCGAATCTCCCTCCCTGCCTCCCTCCCCCCCTTTCCCTCCCTGTCCCCCCTCCCTCCCTCTTTCTTTCTTTGTCCCTCCCCTTATCTCCGTGTCCCTAGCCCTTCCTCCTTCCTTTTTTCCTTGTCTCTCTTCTTCCTTCCCTCACCCCTCCTTCTACCTCCCTCCTTCTTTACCTCGTCCCTCCCACTCCTGTCTCCTCCCCCTCACTTTATTCCTCACCCTTCTCACTCCTCCCTTCCCTCACCACTATCCTCACCTCACAAGTCTCTCTCTCTCTCTCTCTCTCTCTCTCTCTCTCTCTCTCCTACACCTCTCACTTCTCCTTCCACCTCACCTTTCACCGTAATCTCTCTCACCTCTCCCTCACCTTTGCTCCTCACTTCACCTCTCACCATAATATCTCTCACCTCCCCTTCCTCTACCTCACCTGTCACCGCCCATTCCTCTACCTCACCTGTCACCTCCCCTTCCTCTACCTCACCTGTCACCGCCCCTTCCTCTACCTCACCTGTCACCTCCCCTTCCTCTACCTCACCTGTCACCTCCCCTTCCTCTACCTCACCTGTCACCTCCCCTTCCTCTACCTCACCTGTCACCTCCCATTCCTCTACCTCACCTGTCACCGCCCATTTCTCTACCTCACCTGTCACCTCCCCTTCCTCTACCTCACCTGTCACCTCCCCTTCCTCTACCTCACCTCTCACCGCCCCTTCATCTCCCTCACCTATGACCCCCCCCCCCTCACCCCTCCCTCACCCCCGTCGCAACATTTAGGCAGTGTCACTCTCCACACTGTCACCCGTAATGGACTGTCGGCCCCGGGCTGTGCTGCCGCTGCTGACAACCAACACTTTTTGACTGAGTGTCATCGGAATTATGCCCGCGTGTCTGCCAGGTGCCACGAGTCGTGATCTGGTGTGGGAGGAGGTGCCGTGGGTGAGAGGGTAGTGTGGGTGCCGTGGGTGAGGGGGTAGTGTGGGTGCTGTGGGTGAGAGGGTAGTGTGGGTGAGAGGGTAGTGTGGGTGCCGTGGGTGAGAGGGTAGTGTGGGTGCCGTGGGTGAGAGGGTAGTGTGGGTGCCGTGGGTGAGAGGGTAGTGTGGGTGAGAGGGTAGTGTGGGTGCCGTGGGTGAGAGGGTAGTGTGGGTGCCGTGGGTGAGAGGGTAGTGTGGGTGAGAGGGTAGTGTGGGTGCCGTGGGTGAGAGAGTAGTGTGGGTGCCGTGGGTGAGAGAGTAGTGTGGGTGCCATGGGTGAGAGGGTAGTGTGGGTGAGAGGGTAGTGTGGGTGCCGTGGGTGAGAGAGTAGTGTGGGTGCCGTGGGTGAGAGAGTAGTGTGGGTGCCGTGGGTGATGAGGCATCAAGCTCGTCCTACGATTGACTTCTCGATACTATTTTTTAGGTAAGGTCAGGTCAGGTCAGGTCAGGTCAGGTTAGGTCAGGTCAGGTTAGGTCAGGTTACGTTAGGCTACATTCCTGTGTTTCAGTCAAAAAAGAGTCATACAATAGAAGTCCTTCCCATACATAATGTAAGAGTCGACCTTATTGCCCCTTACAAACCATACGACTAAAGGAACACAAAAATGGCTCACAAAATGCCTCAAAACTTTAACTAGATAATTATTTATATACAACAACAAAGGGAACAAAATTAACATCAACATTATCTGTACAAACGGTATCAATTTTTTTTTTTTTAAGTAGGTACAATTAATCGTGATGCTTTCCATCATATAACGAGCTGAACTATGTACATAACCCGGAAGTAGTGGGGTGAAATTAACCTGCTCGTGGTCAGGTGTAAACACAATCAGGGACCAACTCAGCCGTACTAATTAAACCGAAAAGGTGAGGAAGTGATTCATTAATGGAAAACACTGATTCTCTTAAATGACAGGATGTTTTAATTCAACTTTGGGACCTCTCTCTTATTCCTCCTCTTCTTCTCCCTCTTCCTCCTCCTCCTCTTCTTCTTCTTCTCCATTTTCCACTTGCTGTTCTTCCACTTCTCTTTTCTTTTTCTCTTTTCTCCATCCTCCGCTCTCCTCTCACCTTCTCTCCTTTTACTAGCCTCCCTCCTATTCCTCATTCTCCTCCCCTTCTAAACTTCCCTCATCTTCCTTCTTCCATCCTCCCTCCTCTTACCCCCATCCCTCCCTGCCTCCTCTTCTTTCTCCTTCTCTTCCTCTCCCCCTCCTCTTCCCTCTCTCCTCTTCTCCCACCTCTTACCACCCTCTGTCCCTCTTTCGTCCTCCCCCCTTTCCCCTTTTCCCCTCCTTTTCCTCCCCTTCCCCTCACCACCCCCCCCCCTTCCCTTGTTAACAAAAAGGAAAAAATTCACGAACATCAAGAATTATTTACATCTTAAATTCGATTTTTCACAAAGCGTCACGAGGCAGCGGGGGTCAACGTTGTCCATTATAGGGTAGGGGGAGGGGAATCGCGGTGGGAGTTTGGGGGGTCAGGAAGGGTCTGGGGGTGTCAGGTGGGTCAGGGGTGGCGGCAGGTTCTCGAGGCGTCTGCAACTCACAATGGCAGACATCGTACTCTAACAATGTACCTTACAGACTCAGGGCAGCATTTTTTTTTATTTTCTTATACCTTCTCGTAGCTAATGGAACCCTCGCACGGACGATGCATTATGGTCCCCCTACCGTAAAAAAAAAACACACACACAACGCCAGCACGAGCGATCAGGGGAGTTTGGCGGACGTAATCTCTCTCCTCCACGCAGCAGGGACATGACACAAACGCCAGGTGAACTATATAATAAACACAACGACAGTACGAGCGAAAAACAACGCCTGGCTACCCTCCTCCTCTGCACGTACAAAGGCATTCTGTTAAGGTGCTAGTTACTATGATGCGACGAAAAACTCCTGCGGGGCTATGATTGTGGTGCAGTGGTGTAGTGGTGTGGTAGTGTGGTGGTGTGGTGTGGTGGTGTAGTGTAGTGGTGTAGTGGTGTGGTAGTATAGTGGTGTGGTAGTGTAGTGGTGTGGTGGTGTAGTGTAGTGGTGTAGCATTGTAGTGGTGTAGTGTAGTGGTGTGGTGGTGTAGTGGTGTGGTAGTGTAGTGGTGTGGTAGTGTAGTGGTGTGGTGGTGTAGTGTAGTGGTGTAGCATTGTAGTGGTGTAGTGTAGTGGAGTGGTGTGGTAGTGTAGTGGTGTGGTAGTGTAGTGGTGTGGTAGTGTAGTGGTGTGGTGGTGTAGTGGTGTGGTAGTGTAGTGGTGTGGTAGTGTAGTGGTGTGATTGTGTAGTGGTGTAGTGTAGTGGTTTAGTGTAGTGGTGTGGTAGTGTAGTGGTGTGATTGTGTAGTGGTGTAGTGTAGTGGTTTAGTGTAGTGGTGTGGCAGTGTAGTGGTGTAGTATAGTGGTGCAGTGGTGTAACGTTGTAGTGGTGCAGTGGAGCAATGAAATACTGTGGGTGATCTACGTATAATATGTGAGTTTGTATGAGTGTATGTATAAATATGCAAAAATATTTAAGTATATGTATGTATGTATGTATGTATGTATATATGTATGTATGTATGTATTGTATGTATGTATGTATGTATGTATGTATGTATGTACTTAGCACCAATGTACACCACGCTGTATGATTCACCAACATACAGTAAAGTTAGGTCGTGTTTCCCGCCCCATCCTCCTCTCTAGTACCGTGAGGGCTGCAACTTCTCTCTGTTTGGTATTGATCACCTAATTAACCCAAGACATAGGTAAGGAGATTTTTTTTACCTGTAATTAGTGGTGCTGCTTATAGCGTAACCCTCAACCTTTCCTCGTGTACCTGTGTGAGTGTGTAGATAGATATGAATGATTCAACTTAGGCAGGAAATGGAGGCACTAAGACAGGAGGTTCGTTATAACAGGAACATTGAGCCGAGTGTTCGTTATACCAGGTGTAATGGACGAAAAAAATTCATTATAACGCGGGTACTGAGTCAGGTGTTCACTGTAACGCAGGTATTGACTCAAGTGGTCGTTCTAACGGGGTTTGTTTGGGACACGTATATTATAGCTTATATTAATCGGTGTTGTCGTTAGTTTATTAAATGGGTGGTCAATTATACTGACAGAGGGTGTGTGTGTGTGTGTGTGTGTGTGTTTCTTCGTTAAGTCTCATTAAGTATTTCTCTCTCTCTCTCTCTCTCTCTCTCTCTCTCTCTCTCTCTCTCTCTCTCTCTCTCTCTATGTATATTTCCATCACTCTCCCTTACTCTCCCTTACTCTCCCTCCCTCTTCCTCACGGTCTACACTAATCCCCTTGGCACCACCTCTTCCCCTCACCCTCTCTCACTCACTCCCTACCTCTCTCCCCTCTCCCTTACTCTCCCTGGGGCAACATCACTTTCCTTCTCTCCCTCTTTCTCCTTCCTCTCTACTCTCTCTCTCTCTCTCTCCCTTTCACCCATACATCATTCTACTCTCCCTCTCATTCCCATCATCATCCCTCTTCCTCTTCCCCTCTTCCCCTCACCACCTCACTACTCTCTCCCCTCCCCTCACCACCTCACTACTCTCCCCTCACTACTCTCCCCTTCTCCCCTCTCCCACACGAGCCATAACACTCCCCCCCCCCCCCCGAGAACAGAATAACAGAAACTTAACAACCGCTTAATTGAAGAAAAGTGGAGGCAAGAATGACAGGGTCTCTCCTTCCCTCGACGATGCTTAAGGCTGCAATAGCAATTTTGTTTTGAATTATTACAGGGAAATTACACGAAATAAACGATGGGTAACAGGGCGATTGGCCAGTTCCAAAAAGGAGTGGGGGGGGGGGTCCAAGGCTTGTGATTGGTCAAAAGAGTCTCCCTAATCCAATAGTAGTTCCCAAGAGGATGATTGGCCAGTTCCAGAAAGGGGTTGGGTCCAAGGCTTGTGATTGGTCAAACGAGCCTCCCAATCCCTATGGTGGTCTAGTATAACCATTAGGACTGGGGAGCTAAGCTTAAACGAACTCAAACTGGGGAACTAAGCTTAAAGATCTCAAATTGGGGCACTAAGCTTAAAGATCTCAAACTGGGGTACTAAGCTTAAAGATCTCAAATTGGGGAACTAAGCTTAAAGATCTCAAACTGGGGAACTAAGCTTAAACCCAGACTTTGAAAGCTTTGAATATTTCCAATGACCTATTTTAAAGACGAGACAACACTTCATACCTTAACTTTTACCTTTAATTAAGAGTCAGGTAGAGGTACAGTACAGTGTTCTCATGTCTCCAGGCAGGTGAGGGGGGAAAATAGTATCGTACAGGGGAAAAGTATCATATAGGGGCAAAAAGTATCGCACAGGGGAGAAAAATTATCGTACAGGGACAAAAAGTATCGTACAGGGGAAAAGTATCATATAGGGGAAAATAGTATCGTAAATGGAAAAGGTATCTTACAGGAGGAAAAAGTATCATGTAGGGGCAAAAAGTATCGTACGGGGGCAAAGGTATCGTACAGGGGCAAAAAGTATCGTACGGGGGCAAAAAGTATCGTACAGGGGCAAAAAGTATCGTACGAGGGCAAAAAGTATCGTACAGGGGCAAAAAGTATCGTACAGATGTTTGAGAGTCATAAAGGGGAACTTATGTCCGTTTTACCCCGACTCGTTTTTTTCAATTACATCCGTCTTGAGACAGATAATAATACCCTATTATTGCTAGCGTTAAGGGGGGGGGGGGTATGGGTGGTGAGGTGGGGTATGGGTGGTGAGGAGGGGTATGGGTGGTGAGGAGGGGTATGGGTGGTGAGCTCAGGCAGTAGGCGAATACAAACACATTAATGAGGTGTTGTATGTTGTGTTTGGTGTATACTTTCACACACACACACACATACACACACACACACACACACACACACACAACACACACACACACACACACACACATACACACCTCATAAAAGATGTGTAGTACCATCGTCAGTACCAAATAAAGCTTGAAAATCCAATTTCCTTTACTCTACTCAAGGCGCACGACGAAGGTAATAAACTTCTCTCTTCCCTCTAACACACTTTATTCCCGACGCACCTAACACACTTTCTTCCCGACGCACCTAACACATTTTCTTCCCGACCCACCTAACATACTTTCTTCCCGGCCTACCGAACACATTTTCTTCCCGACCCATCTAGCACATTTTCTACCCGACGCACCTAACACACTTTCTTCCCGACCCACCGAACACATTTTCTACCCGACCCACCTAACTCACTTTCTTCCCAGCCCACCTAAAACACTTTCTTCCCATCCTACCCACTATCTACCCGAACACTTTTTTCCCGGCCTACCCACCTATCAGGACTGTGATTGACCTACAGGGGCCTATTAGTATTAGGGCCTATTTAGAAAGGGATCCACGAGCACTGGGGCCCACCTGAGCAGCCAGCGAGAGGCAGAGACACATAGGAAGGAGTATCTACAGTACCTGTGTCTCTAGGTGGGTGAGAGACGGTGGGTGAGAGACGGTGGGTGAGAGACGGTGTGTGAGAGACGGTGGGTGAGAGACGGTGGGTGAGAGACGGTGGGTGAGGGACGGTGGGTGAGAGACGGTGGGTGAGAGACGGTGTGTAAGAGACGGTGGGTGAGAGACGGTGGGTGAGAGACGGTGTGTAAGAGACGGTGGGTGAGAGACGGTGGGTGAGAGACGGTGGGTGAGAGACGGTGGGTGAGGGACGGTGGGTGAGAGACGGTGGGTGAGAGACGGTGTGTGAGAGACGGTGGGTGAGAGACGGTGGGTGAGGGACGGTGGGTGAGAGACGGTGGGTGAGAGACGGTGTGTAAGAGACGGTGGGTGAGAGACGGTGGGTGAGAGACGGTGTGTAAGAGACGGTGGGTGAGAGACGGTGGGTGAGAGACGGTGGGTGAGGGACGGTGGGTGAGAGACGGTGGGTGAGAGACGGTGTGTGAGAGACGGTGGGTGAGAGACGGTGGGTGAGAGACGGTGGGTGAGAGACGGTGGGTGAGAGACGGTGTGTAAGAGACGGTGGGTGAGAGACGGTGGGTGAGAGACGGTGTGTAAGAGACGGTGGGTGAGAGACGGTGGGTGAGAGACGGTGGGTGAGGGACGGTGGGTGAGAGACGGTGGGTGAGAGACGGTGTGTGAGAGACGGTGGGTGAGAGACGGTGGGTGAGAGACGGTGGGTGAGAGACGGTGTGTGAGGGAGAGGTGAGGAGCAGACTCAAATGTCAAGGTCTTGCTTTACCTGCCTGGCCCTGATGGATGGGTGGGTGGGTGGGTGGGTGGGTGGGTGGGCGTTACTCAAATGTTGTTTTTCAACTGTGTGAGGAACCTGTATGATGTTCAGCCCTCACTCAGTCACTCACTCACTCGCTGGGTCAGTCACTCACTTACTGGGTCACTCAGTCGGTCACTCACTCACTTGCTGGGTCAGTCACTCACTTACTGGGTCACTCAGTCGGTCACTCACTTACTGGGTCACTCAGTCAGTCGCTCACTCACTCGGTCAGTCACTCACTTACTGGGTCACTCAGTCAGTCAGTCACTCACTCACTGGGTCAGTCACTCACTTACTGGGTCACTCAGTCAGTCACTCACTCACTCGCTGGGTCAGTCACTCACTTACTGGGTCACTCAGTCAGTCACTCACTCACTCGCTGGGTCAGTCACTCACTTACTGGGTCACTCAGTCAGTCAGTCACTCACTCGCTGGGTCAGTCACTCACTTACTGGGTCACTCAGTCAGTCACTCACTCACTCGCTGGGTCAGTCACTCACTTACTGGGTCACTCAGTCAGTCACTCACTCACTCGCTGGGTCAGTCAGATATATGAAATCCAACTTTTAACTGACTCATTGATCCATTCCCTGAGACAACTTTCCGCATGACTCCCACTTAACGCAACTTTTGACCTCTCATGTCACCCTAATACTTAAATACTTATACACTTATGAACTTACACTTTCGCACTTACTTAACGTATACACTATAGAATACGTATAACAAGACTCAGAATACTTATACACTTATGAACTTACACTTTCGCACTTACTTAACGTATACACTATAGAATACGTATAACAAGACACAGAATACTTATACACTTATGAACTTACACTTTAGAACTTACTTAACGTATACACTATAGAATACGTATAACAAGACACAGAATACTTATACACTTATGAACTTACACTTTAGCACTTACTTAACGTATACACTATAGAATACGTATAACAAGACACAGAATACTTATACACTTATGAACTTACACTTTCGCACTTACTTAACGTATACACTATAGAATACGTATAACAAGACACAGAATACTTATACACTTATGAACTTACACTTTAGCACTTACTTAACGTATACACTGTAGAATACGTATAACAAGACACAGAATACTTATACACTTATGAACTTACACTTTAGCACTTACTTAACGTATACACTATAGAATACGTATAACAAGACTCAGAATACTTAACACTTATACTAAAACGTTTACTTGCACTCAGATATAAAAATACTTTTATCTGAGTACTTACACTTCTACCCACATTTATACACTCCAACAACACTTCAACACAAGCACTTACAATCACACTTACAAACACAAAAAGATCTTACAAGTTGGTGAAGAGAATAAGGGTACGACTTACACCAGCTACTGCTCATGATATTACAGGTCAGTGCACACCATCCTCCCGCTACTGCTCAGGATCTTAAGGCCCAGTGCACACCACCCTCCCGCTACTGCTCAGGATCTTAAGGCCCAGTGCACACCATCCTCCCGCTACTGCTCAGGATCTTAAGCACCAAAACACACCACCCTCCCGCTACTGCTCAGGATCTTAAGCACCAAAACACACCACCCTCCCTCTACTGCTCAGGATCTTAAGCACCAAAGCACACCACCCTCCCGCTACTGCTCAGGATCTTAAGCACCAAAACACACCACCCTCCCGCTACTGCTCAGGATCTTAAGGCCCAGTGCACACCACCCACCCGCTACTGCTCAGGATCTTAAGGCCCAGTGCACACCACCCTCCCGCTGCTGCTCAGGATCTTTCATAATGACCTCAGGAGCAAGTTAGGAAATCTCAGAGATGATCACGACGCTTTAAGGGCGAAAGTTAAAAACCTAAGCAGATGATTCCCAGAGGAGCTTTTTCCTTTTAGGGAGATGGGAAGTGAAGGAGGGTAAGGGAGGGAATGAGGGTGAGTAGTTTAATGAGGGATAAGGTGAAGGAGGTTAGGGAGGGGATGAGGGAGGTAAGGAAGGGTATGCGGATCAGTGGTTTAATGAGGGAGACTGTAAGGGAGTGGGAAAGGGAGGCTGTGAAGATCAGTTTGGTTGTGAGGGAGGGAGATTATTCCGGACCTCGAGTACTTTAGGGAGACTAACTTAAGCAGGGAGCATTATGTCAGGTAGCAAGTGATAAGTGTTGGCTCTTCAGGGAGACTAAAGAAGGGAAAACATATCAGGTATCTAGTGGTAAGTGTTGGCTTTTCAGGGAGATTAAGGAAGGGAGGATATGTCAAGTAGCAAGTGGTAAGTGTTGGCTCTTCAGGGAGATTAAGGAAGGAAGGAGAATATATTAGGGTGAAAAGTGTTAAGTGTTGTCTCTTCAGGGAGATTAAGGAAGGGAGAATATGTCAGGGTGAAAAGTGTTAAGTGTAAGGAGACTATCACAAGGGCAGTGAAAAGTGCTCAGAACAACGGTAGTTTTAAGTACTAATTCTAAGTGGAGTTTTAAGTGTTCTCAACATAAGGGAAAGTTTCAAGTGTTAAGTGGTGGCAGGTTGTCTTAAGAATGGAGTTGAGAGTTGTTATCCCGAGAGAAAGAATTAATGCTTTCACTGTGAGAAAGTTTACATCTATCACCATAAGAAAATTATGCTAGTTTAAGGTTTTTACCACAATAAAAGAAAGTACAATTATAAAGCTCTTACCATGAAAGAAAGTTTACAATTATAAAGCTCTCACCTACAAAAGAAAGTATAAAGAAAGTTCACACCATAAAAGAAAGTACAATTATAAAGCTCTCACCTCCAAAAAGAAAGTACAAAAGAAAGTCATCATATAAACTTTCCCTCTTAAAAACAACTCCAAAACTACCAAACGTCACCAAAAAAAAAATCGATTACTTTTTTTTGGGGTCACAAGTTCACTCGACGTCGACTCGCTTAATCCCCAATTTGTTTTTCAGCCTTTAAAGGTCAAGTGATCAAGTAAAGATTCGACTTCAACCTTTCGCAACTCTTATTGTGGTTCCTTAAATTTTTCTTATATTGTGGGGGGGGGGGGGGGAAGGAGGGAGGTAGGGAGAGAAGAGGAGGAGGAGGAGAATAGGATAGGGAATGGGGAGAAGAGCGAAGTGTGAAGGAGTAGGGATGGGATGGTAAGAGGTTGTAGAGGAGAGGGAGGGAATGGGGAGGAAGGAAAAAGAGAGGAAGGGAGGGGAGAGAAAGAAAGAACAGTTGACTAAAGCCATTGATGGTGAGGTGATGCTCTCTCTCTCTCTCTCTCTCTCTCTCTCTCTCTCTCTCTCTCTCTCTCTCTCTCTCTGCTCTTCCTTTCTCTCTTACAGACACACACACACACACACACACACACACACACACACACACACACACAACATTAGTGGGCATCGAGGGAGTGATCCTGGAAATCCATTGTTATTAAATTGGATACGTGTGTGTGTGTGTGTGTGTGTGTGTGTGTGTGTGTGTGTGTGTGTGTGTGTGTGTTTGTGTGTGTGTGTGTGTGTGTGTGTGTGTGTGTGTGTGTGTGAATCTCCCCATGTGAGAGTGTGCGCGCCTGCACATAAGTTATCAGCACACAAAACTATCAAAAAGTTAGACCATCAAAGGCGGGAGCCCCAACCAATCACTGACTGACACCCCTGACCCTGGCTGACATTCCCAGCTGACATTCTCTGACCCCAACTGATATTTTAGACCTTCATCTGACATTCCAGAACACCTACTGATCATATCTGACCCAAACTGATATTTCCTGACCCCAGTTGATATTCCCTGATCCCAGCTGACATTCCGGAACCCCACCTGACATCCTCTAATCACAGCTGACATCCCCTAACACCTGCTGACATTCCCCTGAGTGCTGCTGTTAATCCTCACTACCGTTTAATACAATTGCAGTGTGTGTGTGTGTGTGTGTGTGTGTGTGTGTGTGTGTGTGTGTGTGTGTGTTTACGTCTAATCAGGTGTTTTGGCATAACCTAACCTAACCATTGGGAATCGAAAAAATAACCACATTGTCGACGCTTTTAATAATAATAATAATAATAATAATAATAATAATAATAATAATAAACTAAAACAACAACAGCTACAATAACAACTACAATAACAACACTTA
This sequence comes from Homarus gammarus, assembly GCA_958450375.1. Lineage (NCBI taxonomy): Eukaryota > Metazoa > Arthropoda > Malacostraca > Decapoda > Nephropidae > Homarus > Homarus gammarus. The sequence goes on along the minus strand of CAUDMG010003561.1, from coordinate 274,879 downwards.
ACTCTGTATCTGCCAACACAACATTTCAAAACGAACACAATTTAGAAATGATAGTTCAAAATTCCCAATAGGTAACATTTTTAAATAGACGACGTAGGTTGGGCACAAAACAAAAACAAACCTATGTTAAAAGAAATAAATAAAAAAAAATTTGTTCGTCCAGATTAAATAAACGAAGCGGCAGTAACGTGGTATTGAAAGATATTGTTCCTTGTTCCATGTTGAGATATATTTGTTCCTTGTTCCTTGTTGAGATATATTTGTTCCTTGTTCCATGTTGAGATATATTTGTTCCTTGTTCCATGTTGAGATATATTTGTTCCTTGTTCCTTGTTGAGATATATTTGTTCCTTGTTCCATGTTGAGATATATTTGTTCCTTGTTCCTTGTTGAGATATATTTGTTCCTTGTTCCTTGTTGAGAGATATTGTTCCTTGTTCCTTGTTGAGATATATTTGTTCCTTGTTCCATGTTGAGATATATTTGTTCCATGTTGAGAGATATTGTTCCTTGTTCCTTGTTGAGAGATATTGTTCCTTATTCCATGTTGAGATATATTTGTTCCATGTTGAGAGATATTGTTCCTTATTCCATGTTGAGATATATTTGTTCCTTATTGAAGAGAATTTGATGTATAAACTGGCTTCGGGGACATTGATGTTTGAGAGAGAGAGAGAGAGAGAGAGAGAGAGAGAGAGAGAGAGAGAGAGAGAGAGAGAGAGAGAGAGAGAGAGAGTATATCCCTTGAACAACTCACAAGGTAACCAATGAACAAAATGGCTCATGGCAGAAGTCACTTGTGTATCCAGTTTTATTTATTTTTCTTTTTTTTTTATTATTCCTGTTTCTATTTGTCTATTATTTATTTCATTTCTCGCAAACTTTAGTGAAATAGTTATTCTGTTATGTTCATTCCAGTGTTTGTTTGTATGTTGTTTTTAAAAGTAGTAGTAGTAGTAGTAGTATTACTTTATTATCATTATCATCATCATCATCATCATCATCATCATCATCATCATCATTATTATTATCATTATCATTATCATTATCATTATCTCTTCTATATCTCCCTCTGACCCTTGACCCCATTAACCTTTACCGTGCACTAAAAGGTCATCATACGGCTGTAGACCAAGACACCTTTACCTCAACACGGAAATACAATAATTTCATAACTGTAGAAAACAAAAAGTTATTTCAAGAGATTTTGTATTATGTTCCGACCTTGAGAATAATACAGTTACAGGTACAAGTTACAGTAGCTTGTATGATGTTACTGTATAATAAGATTCGTGGTTTCAGTTAGGTAATAAAGTACAGGTACGGGTTAAGGTAATAATTACAGGTAAAGGCACAGGTGTACATTAAACCCCACAAGTAATGTCATAATTTCCACATGAGAGTTCTATTATGGAAGCTCAACAGGAGGTTAGGTCAGGTCAGGTCAAGCTAGGTTCAATCATAACAAGTTTAGGGTCACGATTCTCAATGAATATCCTTGTAAATAAAGATGTAAGAATTCATCTTATAAGAAAAATACACGTATGAGCCCTGTTAGGTTCTGGACTAAGGATAAATGGGGTGAGTGATCAAGTGAGGTCAAATCAGATTAAATCAGGTTCAGTTCACATAAGAGCGAAAATACTCTAAATTCACGTCACTTCTCAACAGCCCAATCAGGTTAGAGAGCGACCGGTTAAGAATAGATTAAGTCAGGTCAGGTCACTTTTGATGAGCTTCGATAAAGATTGGGTTAAATGGTATCAGATCAGGGTAGGTCAAGTTGGGTCAGGTCACTTTTGATCAACTGAGACAAAGATTAAAGTAGATTGTGTAGGAAAGGTCAAGCTGGGTCAGGTCACTTTTGATCAACTGAGACAAAGATTAAGGTAGATTGTGTAGGAAAGGTCAAGTTGGGTCAAGGTAAATCAGGAGTGGAGAGGGCAGTAAAAGCCGTGACAGGACGCACAGCAAGATAGGAAAATGCAATTCAAGATCTGTCAGCTCAGGTCGAGATCACATCAGATCAAAATTGGATCACGAGTGTGCTTCCTGACGCCACACACACACACACACACACACACACACACACACACACACACACACACACACACACACACAGTAGGTTGAGTGAGGTTAAGAGCTGGCACTTTACACCAGCCCTCCTACACACAGTCTCAGCAACCGTGTTTTATACAGGCAGAGGAGGAGGAGGAGGAGAGGTATAAGTAGTAGTAGTAGTAGTAGTAGTAGTAGTAGTAGTAGTAGTAGTAGTAGTAGTAGTAGTAGGAGGAGGAGGAGGAAGAGGAGGAAGAGGAAGAAGAGGAGGAGGAAGAGGAAGAAGAGAAAGAGGAAGAAGAGGAGGAAGAGGAAGAAGAGGAAGAGGAGGAGGAGGTTCTTCCAGCTTTATTGGCCGCCAACTCCTCCAGCTTTTACTAGGGACAATTAATCGTCTTGTGGGAGGCAAAGAACAAGGGCTCTTACCTAAGTTGTTGTCACACACTTTACCTTTTGCTGCCAGAGAGAGAGAGAGAGAGAGAGAGAGAGAGAGAGAGAGAGAGAGAGAGAGAGAGAGAGAGAGAGAGAGAGAGAGAGAGAGAGAGAGAGAGAGAGGCAGGTTAGGTTAGGTTTGAGTCAATTTAAATTAAGATTAAATTACGTAAGGGTAGGTTTCGTTAACTTAATAGCAGGTAAAGTTAGTTTAGGTAAAGTCAATTCTGGTTGTCAGTCCCACACAATTCCTGACACACAATTCCTGACACACAATTCCTGACATACAATTCCTGACACACGACTCCTGGCACACGACTCCTGACACACAACTCCTGACACACAATTCCTGACACACAACTCCTGACACACGACTCCTGGCACACGACTCCTGACACACAACTCCTGACACACACCTCCTGACACACAACTCCTGACACACAACTCCTGGCACACAACTCCTGACACACGACTCCTGACACACAACTCCTGACACACAACTCCTGACACACAACTCCTGACACAACTCCTGACACACGACTCCTGACACACAACTCCTGACACACACCTCCTGACACACAACTCCTGACACACAACTCCCAACACACGACTCCTGACACACAACTCCTGACACACAACTCCTGACACACGACTCCTGACACACAACTCCTGACACACGACTCCTGACACACAACTCCTGACACACAACTCCTGACACACAACTCCTGACACACAACTCCTAACACACGACTCCTGACACACAACTCCTGACACACAACTCCTGACACACGACTCCTGACACACAACTCCTGACACACGACTCCTGACACACAACTCCTGACACGACTCCTGACACACGAATGCTGACACACTCTTACAAATTTTATAACTTCTGACATTTAGATCAGGTTAGGTTCTTCTGTATACTGAAATGCCATTCACTGGCATGACTGACAAAGGCTTTAATAACGGATGATACAGTACGTGGTTTTGTGCTATGAAGATGCTGTGAAATGCTGTAAGATGCTGTAAAATGCTGTAAAATGCTGTGAAATGCTGTAAAATGCTGTGAAATGCTGTAAGATGCTGTAAATGCTGTGAAATGCTGTAAAATGCTGTGAAATGCTGTAAGATGCTGTAAAATACTGGGGGATGCTGTGAAATGTGGTAAAATGCTGGGAGATTCTGTAAAATGCAGTAAAATGCTGTAAAATGCGGTGAAATGTTGGGAAATGTTTTAAGTTGTTGATTTTTTTTGAAAGTATAGATTATTATTATCATTATTATTATTATTATTGTTATTATTATTTTTATTATTGTTATTATTATTATTATTATTATTATTATTATTATTTTTATTATTATTATTATTATTATTATTATTATTATTATTATTATTATTATTATTATTATTATTATTATTCCTGTTGTTGTTGTTTTGTTGTTATTGTCGTTGTTGATGTTATTACAATTCCTCAATCATCATTTACTGTTTTTGTTCACTGGTAGTTAAGATTGTTTAATGCTTTTCTTTACTGAGAAATTAAGACACTCCTTTCCACCAGGTAAGTCTCGACAGGTGTAATGCAACACTTGTCCTCCTCCTTGTCAGGTAATCCTAGATCAGTCCAAGAACACCAGCAGAACTAGAACAACCCCGGAATAGTTCCAGTCCCGTCCTAGAACAGTTCTGGAACATTTATAGAGCTAGAACAGTCCCATCACAAAATAGAACAGTTCAAGAATATCTACCGAATTAGAACAGCCTCAGAACAGCTGCTGTGAGAGAACAGAGCGGCAGTAACAGGTCGGCAGGAACACAGAGACACACCGCTGCCCCAGGACAAGGGATTCTATTAGGTCTAAGTGTCCTCCGTCGGCTGTTACCATTAGCAGTGAGCAGCCTCCATTAGCTCATGCGGGCACACGTAATGCAAAGAGATCACCATTAGGTATGAGAAGACACCAATTAGTTTTAAGGCATTCAGTCCCCTTTAACTAAAACGAATCCTACAACAACATCCCGGTGACACTCATTAGGGAATCTTTCATTACATTTAAAGGGGGGGTCGTGGTTAGCTCCGACGGGACCTTCTGTAATTGTAAGAGCCGTGGTTAGCTTCGTCAGGTTCTCATTATCTCAGGGAACTCCTATTATCTGAGAGGCTGACTCCTCCAGCGTCTGAGCTTCGTTCATCGACTTGCCATTTGTGAAATCGCATTGGCTCGCCAGGCTTCTAGACGCCCCCTTCCCCCGCCACTCAGGACCAGCTCTGACTGTGTCGCCAAGGATTATGTAAGTGGCAAATTGCTGCCTCTTGTAGAAGGAACATTAAGTTTTGTTTGTGTGAGAAATCTTTACTAAGGACGTTGACTGTAACGTGGAAATGACTTTATAAATTCCAGGTAAATTTTTATTGCCACTACTTGGGAATTATTGCACCTGTGATTTATATATGTGCCTGTAACTGTGTTGATAGTAATATCACATCTAGGTTAGCACCACACCTTTATGATACAGTCACCACCTGGGGCGTTACTGTATACCTGAACCTATACTGATGTTTCTATATATAATATCTGAATACACATGTTTGCTCTTACTCAACACACACACACACACACACACACACACACACACACACACACGGACCAACCAACTGTGATCACCTTGTCGGAGATGATCCCGTAAAAGGACTTCCTAAGGGTTCACCAGAGGTAACAGCATCATGGCAACTTATCCTATCAATTTAGTAATGAACAACCCACAATCAGAGAGAAAATCTAATTAGTTCTATCTGGGACAGCGCGAACACACAGTCCTCTCTACCTCTCTCTCTCTCTCTCTCTCTCTCTCTCTCTCTCTCTCTCTCTCTCTCTTATCAGGCCGCTTAATTAAGGTCAAATCAACCTGAACTAAGACCCCCCCAGCCCCACCCCTTCCCACACTCTCAAAGGTTCTTCTGTTAATTAATCACCACGAACGCGAGACTGAAAGAAAGAAATGTAATGCTTGGTGATAGAAGAGTCCCAGTGACGCCATGTTGGGAGTGATCTTTGTCTCGTACTCAGCTATTTATGGTGTGATCTGGAGTCAATGTGAAGATACTATATTGACTCACAGAGAATTATGTACCTGTAATTCCTTGACCCAGACTTGTAAAGGTTCGTGAGTCAATTGTTCATGTAAAGACGAAACTCTCTCTCTCTCTCTCTCTCTCTCTCTCTCTCTCTCTCTCTCTCTCTCTCTCTCTCTCTCTTTCTCTCTCTCTCTCTCTGTGTAGCTGAAAGACAAAGATTTAATTACTTAATTTCTATTTAATGAAGGAACCTTTGAGGGTCGTGACGTGTACAGGGATGTGAGAGGGGGAGGGATAGGGGGACGGAGGGATGCAAGAGGGGGATGGGGAGATACAAGAAGGAAGGGGGAGACGAGGAAGAAATGGGGAAGAGAAAGAAGGGGAGGTTGAGAGAGGTCCCTGGGGAGGTAACCTGGGTGAGGGGATATTTCTTGTGGGTTCTTATCAATTAATTAATAAAGGTGACAAAGGTTTGTTTTAGAGACATTTTCTATGAGAGTGTTTTGCTGTGTGCCGTTCTTCTCCTTCCTCCCCCTCCTCCTCCTTCATATTCCCCCTTCTTCATCTTCCTCTCGCCCTCCTATCCCTTTCTTCCTCCTCTCTTCCCCTTCCTCATCTCCCCATCCCCCCCTCCTCTCCTTCTCCCCCTCCTCCTGTAGACACTCTGATGTAGGCCTTGGTATCATCCTTCTCCTCCTTCTCCTCCTTCACCTCCTTCTCCTCCTTCACCTCCTCCTTCACCTACTCCTCCACCTACACACAGACACCCTCGGACCTAGTGACGTAATTATTTCACCATCTTGCTACCAGCTGTCTAGTTCCGGTAGTGTTCAATCATTTAGTAGTGTAGTGTAGTGTAGTGTAGTGTAGTGTAATGTAGTGTAGTGTAGGCAGGTGGTGACGTGTTCTCATGAATGATGTCTTACTCTGAGTGACGTCACGAAATGGTTAGGGGGAACAGAGCAAATAATTCAGTGATGAGGGAGCGAGTCAGCTAGCGGCGAGATGTCAGTGGTGGTACAAGGTTGTCAATGTACATGTAGAGGATATTGATACACAACGTACAATAGAGTGTGTACAATAGGGTGTGTGTACAGGAAGACTTGCCCAAATAACTGTCTGAACTACACCTTGGTCTTGTTACCTTACTCACCCTCGTAGATGACCCAAGTCTATCTCGAAAAGTGAAAAAAAAAATTAGATGGATTTACCCTGTGCTTCTCTCCCCAGTCATTTTTATATTATATGGATATTCGTCTGATACCTTTCTTGATCTTAGAGGGGGAGGAAAAGGTGGAGAGAGAGAGAGAGAGAGAGAGAGAGAGAGAGAGAGAGAGAGAGAGAGAGAGAGAGAGAGAGAGAGAGAGAGAGAGAGAGAGACAACACTACCCCCCCCCTCCCACACACACACAATACTCCTCATCAGCATCTCTCTCTCTCTCTCTCTCTCTCTCTCTCTCTCTCTCTCTCTCTCTCTCTCTCTCTCTCTCCACCTTTTTCTCCCCCTCTAAGATCAAGAAAGGTATCAGACGAATATCCATATAATATAAGAATGACTGGGGAGAGAAGCAGAGGGTAAATCCATCAATTTTTTCTTCATTTTTCGAGATAAAAAAAATAGGCCTCAGACAGACACCCATACACGAGAATGGCGGAAGAATCTATATATTTTGATAACTCTAATAAATCTCTGGGAGCACTCGGGGGGAAGGGGAGAAGGGAGGAAGATAGGGAAGGGGACGGGAGGGGAGGATAGGAGGGGAGAGTGAAGGGGGGTATTAAGATGCATGTCAAGGGAGAGGGGGAGATGGTGATGGGTCGAGATGGGTATTGAGAGGGGAGGTGATATGGGCCGCGTTTTGTTCCATTTCAGAGAGTCGAGAGTCGTCCCCCTCCCCTCCCCTCACCTCCCCTCACTCACTCACACCCCGACAGAAAATCCCCTCACAATACCGTACTCTATTACTCACACCCACCTCAAAACACCGCCCCTCACAACACCGCCCCTCACAACACCGCCCCTCACAACACCGCCCCTCACAACACCCCCCTCACAACACCGCCCTCACAACACCCCCCTCACAACACCCACCTCACAACACCGCCCCTCACAACACCCCCCTCACAACACCGCCCCCCTCGTAACCTCACAACTCCCCCTCACTCACACCCATACTGTCGAACGATGAGTCAGGTAGGAAGTGTGTGTGTGTGGGGGGAGACTCTTTCTTTTTTACTGTTCGCTGCTCACGTGTTGACAGCTGACGGCCGCGGCGCCTACAGTGGACGACGGGGGGAAGATGGTGTGTGTGTGTGTGTGTGTGTGTGTGTGTGTGTGTGTGTGTGTGTGTGAGAGAGAGAGAGAGAGAGAGAGAGAGAGAGAGAGAGAGAGAGAGAGAGAGAGTGAGAGAGAGAGAGAGAGAGAGAGAGAGTTTTTTAACTAATCATTACACTAAGCCAACTGTAAACTCCCTGGGACTTTGAGTTACGAGTCGAATACACAACAACCCCCCCCCCCCCCACCCTTAGGACACAACTACGTCTAACAGCCACATTTCCCAGTCCTGCCCTGCCTCAGTCCAACCTCAACCCTATCTCAGCCCTGCCCCCCCCCCCCCCCCAGCAATCGTATCCATTTAAATCCTTCATGTCACCATTGATAATTAAAGGGTCCCCATCACCCCTTCCCCCTCTCAACCACCCCCCCCCCCCACCGTCACTCAGAAAAGTGATATTTGACGCGAACAAACACCACGCCAGGTCACCACGCCACCTCACCAGGTCACCACGCCACCTCACCAGGTCACCACGCCACGCCAGGTCACCACAACACCTCACCAGGTCACCACGCCACATGAGGTCACCATGCCACACCAGGTCACCACGCCAAGCCCGCACAAAAGACTGAATGGCAAGGTTCGAATCCTCAGAGTTTTATAAGACCTCTGAAGACTGGGGCCTCCTGGAACTGGGGCCCATTAAGATTGGTGCCCATTAAGACTCGAGTCCAGCAGATTCCGGTGGAGGGGTGGTGCCCATTTGACGAGAGAGAGAGAGAGAGAGAGAGAGAGAGAGAGAGAGAGAGAGAGAGAGAGAGAGAGAGGCCTACACACCTACCTCACCTCACTCTACTACCCCTCACCCCCCCCACCCCAAAAAAAAAAATAAAGCGGTGTATTGTCGTGGAATTTTTCAATATTAAAATCAGATTTTTTTTTCGCTGTTTCCCCCCGCGCTTGAAAAAAAAATGCAAGCGAAACTAAATCCTGGTTATTTTATCGACGGGCGAGCCAGTCTTAAAAAAAAAAATGAAAAACGTACGTGGAAAAACAGTGGAGCCAAAATGAATTTCTCCCTGCCGCCCTGGGTGGTTCGTTTAGGACTGGGCGGCAGGATGGGCAGAATGCAGGGTGGGTTGGTATATAAGGGTGAGTGGGTGGCAATATGGATGGAAGGGTGGGTTTGTGTATTGGGTAAATTAGTGGTGGGCAGAGTGAATTGGGTGGGGTGAGTTAGTGGGTAGGGTTGGAAGGTAGGTAGGTGGGTGGGTGGGTAAGTGGGTTGGGTAGTGTGGGGTGGAGTTGGGTGTGAACAGAGCAGGTGTCTGAGATCAGATTTTGACTTCACAATTTTTCTGTTTCATTAAACTATTGAGTACGATGACAATTCTTCATACTCACGTTAAGCTTTCGTACTCAAGGGGTTAAATCATAGTACTCAAAGGGTTAAGTCATCGTACGCAAGGGGGTTACATCATAGTACTGAATGGGTTAAATCCTCTTATTAAAAAGGTCAACACACTAAACATTTCAGCCAAAACATAAAAAAAATAAATAAAATAAAGTCAATTGATTATACTCGACTCAGCTCCCAACAATGTCGACTTTCAACTCAGTGTTTTGAAAGAGTGTAAAACCAACTACCCTCCAACTCTATCCATATTTACAAGCTCGTAAATTAAATGTAAATCTAACACACATATATTTTACACGACAACTAAACAAACAAGTAAATAAATAAACAAACACATGCCTGTTCCTTGTTTTACTTACAGACTTCTAAACAAAATGTTAACCCGTACAGTTCAATATTTACAAACTATGAAAACACAAATAAAAGGTGAGAGAGAGAGAGAGAGAGAGAGAGAGAGAGAGAGAGAGAGAGAGAGAGAGAGAGAGAGAGAGAGAAAACAGGCGATAACAACCTCATACGTTTATTTACAGCTAACACACACACACACACACAGGTGTTTCACGGCCAGGTAAGGTAAATACTCCAGTAAGGGATAATATATATGTTACTTCATACCTGTTCACCTGTTTCATTATTTCGCGGTAAAAACACACACACACACACACACACACACACACACACACACACACACACACACACACACACACACACACGTTATATTATACACAAAAAAATATTTTCACTGTTTCACTTCTTTACGACCAAGTCCAAATTATATTTTTCACCATCAAGCTGTAACATCACTGGGGGCTGGACACACACACACACACACACACACACACACACACACACACACACACACACACACACACACACACACATTTTCCTTCTTCATAACATTATTATTTCACCTTGCTGCTATGTGTGTGTGTGTGTGTGTGTGTGTGTTGATGGTATTATATTAGTTTATATTGCGTTGTGTTCTATCATGTTGTGTTGTGTCATGTTGTGTTGTGTCATGTTGTGTTGTGTTGTGTCGTGTTGTGTCATGTTGTGTTGTGTTGTGTTGTGTTGTGTTGTGTCATGTTGTGTTGTGTTGTGTCATGTTGTGTTGTGTCATGTTGTGTTGTGTTGTGTTGTGTTGTGTTGTGTCATGTTGTGTTGTGTTGTGTTGTGTTGTGTTGTGTTTTGTTGTGTTGTGTTGTGTCATGTTGTGTTGTGTTGTGTTGTGTTGTGTCATGTTGTGTTGTGTTGTGTTGTGTTGTGTCATGTTGCGTCATGTTGTGTTGTGTTGTGTTGTGTCATGTTGTGTTGTGTTGTGTTGTGTTGTGTTGTGTCATGTTGTGTTGTGTTGTGTCATGTTGTGTTGTGTTGTGTTGTGTTGTGTCATGTTGTGTCATGTTGTGTTGTGTTGTGTCATGTTGTGTTGTGTTGTGTTGTGTTGTGTTGTGTCATGTTGTGTTGTGTTGTGTTGTGTTGTGTTTTGTTGTGTCATGTTGTGTTGTGTTGTGTTGTGTTGTGTTGTGTTGTGTCATGTTGTGTTGTGTTGTGTTGTGTCATGTTGTGTCATGTTGTGTTGTGTTGTGTCATGTTGTGTTGTGTTGTGTTGTGTTGTGTCATGTTGTGTTGTGTTGTGTCATGTTGTGTTGTGTTGTGTTGTGTCATGTTGTGTTGTGTTGTGTTGTGTTGTGTTGTGTCATGTTGTGTTGTGTTGTGTTGTGTTGTGTCATGTTGTGTTGTGTTGTGTTGTGTTGTGTCATGTTGTGTTGTGTTGTGTCATGTCATGTTGTGTTGTGTTGTGTTGTGTTGTGTCATGTTGTGTTGTGTTGTGTTGTGTCATGTTGTGTTGTGTTGTGTTGTGTCATGTTGTGTTGTGTCATGTTGTGTTGTGTCATGTTGTGTTGTGTCATGTTGTGTTGTGTCATGTTGTGTTGTGTTGTGTTGTGTTGTGTCATGTTGTGTTGTGTTGTGTTGTGTCATGTTGTGTTGTGTTGTGTTGTGTTGGGTTGTGTCATGTTGTGTTGTGTTGTGTTGTGTCATGTTGTGTTGTGTCATGTTGTGTTGTGTTGTGTCATGTTGTGTTGTGTCATGTTGTGTTGTGTCATGTTGTGTTGTGTTGTGTCATGTTGTGTTGTGTTGTGTCATGTTGTGTTGTGTTGTGTTGTGTTGTGTCATGTTGTGTTGTGTCATGTTGTGTTTTGCTGTGTCATGTTGTGCTGTGTCATGTTGTGTTTTGCTGTGTCATGTTGTGTTGTGTTGTGTTGTGTTGTGTTTGGGGTTGTAAATAAAAACAATTTATATATAATGATCACTCGACTCTTGATGATTCAGTTAAATGGGCCCCAGTCCTGATAGACCCCATCCTGTCCTAATGGGCCCCAGTCCTGATAGACCCCATCCTGTCCTAATGGGCCCCAGTCCTGATAGACCCCATCCTGTCCTAATGGGCCCCAGTCCTGATAGACCCCATCCTGTCCTAATGGGCCCCCAGTCCTGATAGACCCCATCCTGTCCTAATGGGCCCCCAGTCCTGATAGACCCCATCCTGTCCTAATGGGCCCCAACCTAACCTAACCCTGAGAGAGAGAGAGAGAGAGAGAGAGAGAGAGAGAGAGAGAGAGAGAGAGAGAGAGAGAGAGAGAGAGGGGTTCAAAGATTTGCAAGTCAAAGGATTGGGAGGAGAGGGGTGTGAGAGCACCGCCTGTCACACTCTGTGCGAGATTTTAAGACAGACAGACAGCCTGACAGACAGGCAGACAGAGAGACTGACAGACAGACAGACAGAGAAATAGATCTGCTCATTGCCAACACGTGATTCAACGGATTTAATAGAACATTTTCTAACCTTTGAAGACGTAACCGGTGGCTGTCTGAGAGAGAGAGAGAGAGAGAGAGAGAGAGAGAGAGAGAGAGAGAGAGAGAGAGAGAGAGACTCAGACCTGCCCAGTGGAGGTGTCTGATTCATCACACACACACACCTGGTTTCTCATAAGACACAGGAGGTCAATGCATTTCCTGTGCAGTTGCTGGTCAGGTAGGGTCAATCTCACCCTCCATTTCACTCAGCTACCCATTCACCCAACCCCACCCCACCCCACCTCACCCCACCCCACCCCACAAAACACCCTCATTGGGTGGACTCGAACCAGGAACAAGGGCACATTAAACTCTGACAACATGGCCGACTTACCAAACAATTTAATACGAGAAAATATATATATAATTCTTTCTCATGCCTACGGTCAGGGATCAAGAATTACAGTTGCAAAATAGAATAGGAATTTGAATGAATAATTGATAGTATTGCAAGTGAGGTGAGGCTGAGGTGAGGCTGAGGTGAGGTGAGGTGTTGATGTTGTTTTCCAGCAGGTTATTCAGTAGTTTGGAGTTAGTAGTTATTTAATACATGATTGTTAATATATAAAAATAACGGAACAGAGGAACAGTGGAATAAAATATCTGGTAATAATTGGACCAACACGAACTGTATCTCAGAGCTCAATGATGGAACCTTTTGATAAAATTTTATGATTATTAAAAAAAAGTCAAATAAAATAGTTATAAATTATTGGAATATTGAAAAAAAATTATCGTGTTAACAATTTACAAACAAAAACAGAGAAAGATTGTGTAAAAAAAAAGTTAGAAATTGTTGGAATATTGTAAAAAAAAAAAAAGCTTAAATGTCAAATATTAACAAGAAAACAAAGAAAAACAGAGATGAAAATAGTGTGTAAAAAAAAGTTTATGGTATGACAATTTACAAAAGAAATAAAAGCTGGGAGGTTGTAGAGTCAGAAATTGAAAAAAAAAAAGCCCAGAAAATGACTGCTAAAATTTTCTCAATAAAAGCTAGACTGTAGAAAGATATATTGAGGAAAAAACTAAAATTAAATACAAAAAAACATAAATTATAAATGGTGATATAACAAAATGTATCAAAACCCCCTCATAACAACAAAAACTTCACACACAAAAAGACTAACAAATAAAAAGGTAATAAATAGACACTACATCACCAGTCAGATCAGTAAAGGCGGATATTGAGGTTCGCTATACACATAACTGATTCACTACAGTACGAAGAAATATGAGAACTGACGCACTGCTACGGCACTAGAGATGATTTTACCAATTTATTAGTTAATGTTATGGGACAGAAGGACAGACAGGCAGACTATCATATTGTATAAATAAACTGGACCATTGTTATATCCCCAGAGAGAGAGAGAGAGAGAGAGAGAGAGAGAGAGAGAGAGAGTCGGCCCCTGGTGTAACAGTGAGTGTGGAGTCAACGTTTATTTTCTTATATAAACAAGAGGAGGAGGTTGACTCTGTATGTTATTGGACCTAACGTCAGGTGGGGCGAGAACACACACACACACACATACACACACACACACACACACACACACACACACACACACACACACACACACACACACACAGTGGAGCTCGCTAGGTAGTACCTGTATATAGCATGACCTAATGCAGTTAAGTTGGGACAGGTGAACCCTCCCCCACCCCCTAGCCCCCTCACCCCCCCCCTCCCCTATGGACCTTATCTTGCACTGACAGTGGTGGTAGTGGTGGTGGTGGTGGCAGGAGTGGTAGTAGTAGTGGTAGTACAGGTAATGGTGGTGGTAGTAGTAGTAGTAGTAGTAGTAGTAGTATAGTAAGTATTATAATAATTACAGTAACATTACTATCCGTATGTGAAGGTACACAAGTGAACACATCTGTTGCTGTGGTCATAACTCATGTTCCTTACGTCACCCAGACACACCAATGGTCACGCTTAAGACTTACACTATCACGCAGCAGACAGACAGACACACACACACACACACACACACACACGTACAGTCTGGCAAACACAACAAAAATCCAAAAGTTCCCAGAGAAAAGTCGTATTTTGGTAAACAACTCGAGCCGGCATGGAACAGTTGGCAGCCTTGATAAAAAACTAGAGAGTCTGTAGCAGTTAGCAGCCTTGGTAAACAACTAGAGCCGGCATGGAACAGTTGGCAGCCTTGATAAAAAACTAGAGAGTCTGTAGCAGTTAGCAGCCTTGGTAAACAACTAGAGCCGGCATGGAACAGTTGGCAGCCTTGATAAAAAACTAGAGAGTCTGTAGCAGTTAGCAGCCTTGGTAAACAACTAGAGCCGGCATGGAACAGTTGGCAGCCTTGATAAAAAACTAGAGAGTCTGTAGCAGTTAGCAGCCTTGGTAAACAACTAGAGCCGGCATGGAACAGTTGGCAGCCTTGATAAAAAACTAGAGAGTCTGTAGCAGTTAGCAGCCTTGGTAAACAACTAGAGCCGGCATGGAACAGTTGGCAGCCTTGATAAAAAACTAGAGAGTCTGTAGCAGTTAGCAGCCTTGGTAAACAACTAGAGCCGGCATGGAGCAGTTGGCAGCCTTGGTAAACAAACTAGAGAGCCCGGAACAGTTGGTAGCCTTGCTGGTCTAATTTGCTTTGTTTTGACTCTATTTTCCCTAAACAGAAACGTACAATAATTCTTCATTCCATTCTACAGTACATTTCAACCTCACATATCAAAAACCAAAACAAATGTGGTTAATTCGAGGTTAAGTCGGATTACGTCAGGATTAAGTACCCACAGCTTATTTCACCGGTTGATTAAAACACCCTAACGCCTCAATTAACTTAACCTAACCTAACCTAAGCCCCCAGGTAGCGTTAGAGTGTTTAATTGCTAGGTGAAATTAGCTGGGAGGTTAGGTTAGGTTAGGTTAGGTTAGGTTAGGTTAGGTTAAGCGTAAGAATGTTTAATCATCATATGAAATAAACTTAGGATACCTACTCTTCACGTGATCTGATATGTTACTCTTAAAACACACACACACACACACACACACACACAGAAATCTTCACGTCAGAAAAAAAGGACGAACTCTCCCCGACACACACGACAGTCCCCCCTCCCCCCCCCCCTTTCCTTGTATGTCTCCAGAATTTCGCGTGATGATTGTACTCTCAAGCTCAGGTACTCAAGCGGGAGGAGACGAAAGGAGAGGAGAGGAGAGGAGAGGAGAGAGGGACATCTCACCAAACCACCACACCATCACACCACACCACCACACCACACCACACCACCAGCCCCAGCACCACACCACACCACCAAAACACACCAGCACCACACCACACCACCAGCACCACACCACCACCACCAGCACCACACCACACCACCACACCATATCACCAGCACCACACCTCCACCACACCATACCACCACCAGCTCCTCCGGGGTTCAGTAAGTACCTCTAACCTCCTTGAGACTTCCGACAAGGCTGTGTTGACATTAACTTTTTTTATGATGATGTGAGGCTTAACAACATTTCCTGGTGACCTCGGGGCGAATATACCATGACCTAAGTTAAGAGAGGTCAAGCATTGTTATGTAGATGAGGAGCTGACCTAAACTAACCCAAGCTATCAGAGGTCATACAAGATTATTTAGTTGAGGGTATGTATGTATGTATGCATGTATGTATGTATGTATGTATGTATGTATGTATGTCATGGAGGTATATTTAGCCGGGAAGGTTCATGGAGGAAACATTAAGACCATCTTGCTACTCTCCTGCGATCCACAACACGAGTCTAAAGACCTTATCAAGATCATCTGTCTTTTACCATTAAACTTGGGCATGTATCCAGTCTTTATTATCCAGTCGAGGTACAGTCTTTATTATCCAGTCGAGGTACAGTCTCAGGGTAAATTTAACTCCATCTTGGTTGAAAGGAATTTTTTTTTACACTAGAATCCATGTATAACATCTGAGACTTAAGGCAAGGATTGTCAATGATTCCTAAGTCACTTTAATACCACGTAAACTCAACTCATCCTCGTTACAGTGGAGTCTCAGCACAGTTTCGACGCCATATTGGATTTTAGGACGCAGATACGACAAAGAGAGTTAGATGGTTTTTGTCATTGAATTAGTGAGAAATATTGTGTTTACGAACCTCTTGACTATTAGGATCCTATAAGAGGAGGAGATTCTTAAGGGAGTTGTTTTCTGCTGAGAGAGAGAGAGAGAGAGAGAGAGAGAGAGAGAGAGAGAGAGAGAGAGAGAGAGAGAGAGAGAGATGGAAGGTGTTAGTGTTGACATAGCATTACCGTCACACGTCAAGGTAGGACCAAAACAAGAAATATCTCAAACTCTCTCATGACTGGCTGTCGACAACACACACACACACACACACACACACACATATATACACACACACACACACAAACACACACACACACACACACACACACACACACACACACATCACGACGCCTGAAGCTTAAAAACACAAACACATATATTTTCATCCTTTTCAAAATTAATTATCAAAATGAAATGTATGTTTTGATAAATCTAATTAGCTTACGTTTTTTAAATGGAATTTGATACGAGTGAAAAATTATTTGAACAATGGACTGGAAACATATTTTGTGGTATTTATAATGAAGAGATGTGAAAAAACATTTGCCTCTGTTACTGTGTGCTGATATTGGATAAAGAATTTGTTTTTTATTTGTATTTTTTTATTGGTAATATTTTCAGATTTAGTTTTGTTTTTAATATGAGTAGCTGATTATGACTTTTTTGGTGTGTGTGTGTGTGTGTGTGTGTGTGTGTGTGTGTGTGTGTGTGTGTGTGTGTGTGTGTGTGTTTGTGTGTGTGTTTAAAAATAAAGTATGTGAACCACAAAAATTTGCAGATCAGCACAAGATGCGTGAAATTTTCAATTCCACTAAAACATTTTATGGGCCAATCACTCGCAGCGCAGCCCCCCCCCCCCCCTCCGCTCATCCGACGGTAACTCCATAATTAAAGACGACGAAGGCCTCCTTGAGTGCTGGAAAGAGCATTACCATTCATTGCTCAACCGAAACACTGATGTGGATGTCCTGACTACCCAGCAGGTCCCTCAGCATCCAGAGCTGACCCACCTCAGCTATCCTCCATCCCTGGATGAGGTAGCTACTGCCATCAAACAGATGAAAAATAACAAAGCCTAAGGGCCTGATGGAATTCCAGCCGAGGTGTATAAAGCAGGAGGACCTCTGCTTACTAGCCGTCTCCAATTTCTCCTGGAGGAAATCCCCCAAGCTCTTAAAGATGCCTCCATCGTCAATATTTATAAGAACAAGGGAGACCGGTCAGACTGTGGCACTACCGCGGGATCTCGCTGCTATCCTTAGCTGGCAAGATTATCGCCCGAGTCCTCCGAAACAGACTTCTCCCTGAGGCGGAAAACTTCCTCCCAGAATCTCAATGTGGCTTTAGACCATCACGTGTCACCACTGACATGAGCTTTGCTGTCCGCCAGGTACAGGAACAGCGCAGAGAACAGCGTCGTGACCTGTACATGGCTTTCATCGACCTAACCAAGGCCTTCGACTCGGTCAACAGGTAAGCACTCTGGTAGACCCTCAGCCGTTTTGGCTGCCCACCAAAATTCATCGCCATTGTGAGGCAACTCCACGATGGCATGAACGGCAGTGTCCTGCACAATGGCACCCAGTCTGAGTTCTTCCCCATCTAAACAGGGGTTAAACAAGGGTGTGTACTGGCACCAACTCTCTTTTCCATTTTCTTGGCTGCCTTCCTTACTCGTGCCAGAGCCAATATAGCCGGCAGGGTGGACATCGAATACCGGATGAAGGGTCTTTTCAAAATAAGATGACTCCAGGCAGGAACAAAGGTGTCGGCAGCTTCCATTACTGGGCTTCAGTATGCAGATGACCTTACCCTTGTCGCTCACACTGAACGCGACCTACAGGTGAGCCTGAACACCTACGCATATGCATATACTGTACACACTTCGACCTTGAGGTGAATGTACGTAAGACTCAGATTCTTTTTCAGCTTGCCCCTGGTTCAGCTACACCTCCACCATCCATCCAGCTTAACGGAACTACCCTCTCTAATGTTACCCACTTTCAGTATCTCGGCTCCCACCTGTCCACCATCGCGGACATCGTCGAAGAGATTCAGCATCGGATCAGATGTGCATCTCAAGCCTTTGGCAGACTCCGAAACAGTGTCTTCAGCTATAAGGAGCTGAAATTATCTAAAAAGTTACTCGTATATCGAGCAGTGGTCCTCCCCACCCTGCTATATGGCATCGAAACATGGGTCACGTACAGGAGACACATCAAGGCAGGCACTTGAAAAGTTTCACCAACGTAGTCTACGTGCCACCCTCCGAGTTCGCTGAGAAGACAAGAAAACAGATGCCAGTATTCTTGCTGACACCAACTGTAGAAGCATCGAAGCTACCATTATCCATGAACAACTACGGTGGACTGGCCATGTTACCCGCATGGACGACAGTAGACTGCCAAAGCAGTTACTTTACAGTCACCTAACTAATGGTAAACGTAACGCTGGTGAGCAACTGAAAAGGTATAAGGATAGTCTTAAGACAAACCTGAAAAGGTGCCAAATCGACCCCCTCACCTGGGAGACGATTACTCCACACCGCAACTCTTAGAGGATCACCACGTAAGAACGTGTCAATACTTTCGAGTTAACCCGACTGCATAGCGAGACAGACAAGCGCCAAAGCCGTAAAGACGCTGCCGCCGCCCCTCCTGCACTAGATGTAGCCCCCCCACACGTGCAACATCTGTGATCGACCCTGTCGTCCCGTATCGGCCTCTCGAGTCACCTCAGAACTCACCAATGAAGGTAACATCCTTAATAACTCATATCATTGTATCATAGTTGGATGATCGTCATACTCGATTCCGAGTGACAACAAAGTAAGTAAGTAGTAGTAGTAGTAGTAGTAGTAGTGTGTGTGTGTGTGTGTGTGTGTGTGTGTGTGTGTGTGTGTGTGTGTGTGTGTGTGTTTAATGACCAGATCTCGTGCTTTCATTAATTTAACTATTGAAATAATGCAGGATATTAGCTTTTTAATGTCAGGACCTGACCTGTGCGTTCTACCTGCCCTGACCAACACGACCTACCTGACCTATCCTACACGACCTGCCTGACCTGCAACATACGTCCTACCTGCCCTTATTTTATATTACCAAGTTAATTAAAGACGGAATTAATCGAAGCGCTGGCTAGTCTCTCTCTCTCTCTCTCTCTCTCTCTCTCTCTCTCTCTCTCTCTCTCTCTCTCTCTCTCTTACATGTCCATACATCAGGTCAGGCCCACGACCACTGTTCACCCGGGAAAAGTACAACACCGTGACAAGAGCCTGACATGTACGATACCTGTACAGCGCACCTATCTGTCCCATGTATTTTCAACGAGGGAAAATGTACACATAAATTCTACGTAGGTATACACAACTATCACACGATTTGTAGGTGTACACACGTCCTGTAAATGTACACAAGGGTCGTAAGTGTACACACGCCCTGTAAATTTACGCAGGGGGTGTAAGTGTACTTAACGTTGACCTTACCTGGCTGGGAGAGGAGAGGAACATTACCTGGTAACTGAGGGAAAACAAGGCCATAACATACGTACCTGTGGGAGAGAAGAGAGAGAAAGTTAATCGAGAAACACACACACACACACACACACACACACACACACACACACACACACACACCTTCTCTTTGTTCATATATAACTCACATCTACCAACGCCATTATCATCACCATAAATAAGACTCGACAAATAATATAAATTCACATTATAATTCCTTTTGTTTAATCCAACATTAATAAAAATATTCTGACAGTCTGGTAAATGTTAAAAATATACTAAAAGTAAATAGTTTAATCCTCGTCTAGAAAACTGGACTAAACTGTGAACGATGAACTGAGGTTAAAATAAATATATATATATGTAAGTACAGTTTGTGTACTTCGTAAGCTTGGTGTAAATTATATCAAGAGTGAAATAGTTTTATAATATAGATCTAGAAATATATTGGTGTTTATTATTATTATTATAGTAGTAGTAGCAGTAGTAGTAGCAGTAGTAGTAGTAGTAGTAGTATCATAACCTGGGTGTATGTGTGTGTGTGTGTGTAGGAGAGGGGGAGTAGTCTGCCAGTTCTCTCTCACACCTACCTACCTACCTACCTCCCTACCTACCTACCTACCTCCCTACCTCCCTACCTACCTACCTACCTCCCTACCTACCTACCTCCCTACCTCCCTACCTACCTACCTACATACTTAAGGAGAAATAAAAATAAGAGGTAAGAATCTGTGTGTTGGTCGTTAACGTGAGGAAGGGCGCCATTCTGAGGAGATTAGCTGGTGTAGCGACGCTGATGATTTAAACTTGACACTACCTCACGATTAACACCACCTTCCTCTGGCCTCTTCCTCCTCCTCCTCCTCTGGCCTCTTCCTCCTCCTCCTCCTCCTCTGGCCTCTTCCTCCTCCTCCTCCTCCTCTGGCCTCTTCCTCCTCCTCCTCCTCTGGCCTCTTCCTCCTCCTCCTCCTCTGGCCTCTTCATCCTCCTCCTCCTCTGGCCTCTTCATCCTCCTCCTCCTCTGGCCTCTTCATCCTCCTCCTCCTCTGGCCTCTTCATCCTCCTCCTCCTCTGGCCTCTTCATCCTCCTCCTCCTCTGGCCTCTTCCTCCTCTTCCTCCTCTGGCCTCTTCCTCCTCCTCCTCCTCTGGCCTCTTCCTCCTCTTCCTCCTCTGGCCTCTTCCTCCACCTCCTCCTCTGGCCTGTTCATCCTCCTCCTCCTCTGGCCTCTTCCTCCTCCTCCTCCTCTGGCCTCTTCATCCTCCTCCTCCTCCTCTGGCCTCTTCATCCTCCTCCTCCTCTGGCCTCTTCATCCTCCTCCTCCTCTGGCCTCTTCATCCTCCTCCTCCTCTGGCCTCTTCCTCCTCCTCCTCTGGCCTCTTCATCCTCCTATCTGTTCCTCTGGCCTCTTCCTCCTCCTCCCCTCCTCTGGCCTCTTCATCCTCCTATCTGTTCCTCTGGCCTCTTCCTCCTCCTCCTCTGGCCTCTTCATCCTCCTATCTGTTCCTCTGGCCTCTTCCTCCTCCTCCTCTGGCCTCTTCATCCTCCTATCTGTTCCTCTAGCCTCTTCCTCCTCCTCCTCTGGCCTCTTCCTCCTCCCCCTCCTCTGGCCTCTTCATCCTCCTATCTGTTCCTCTGGCCTCTTCCTCCTCCTCCTCTGGCCTCTTCATCCTCCTATCTGTTCCTCTGGCCTCTTCATCCTCCTCTTATCTGTTCCTCCGGCCTCCTCTTCCTACTCCTCCTCGTATCTGTTCCCCTGGCCTCTTTTTCCTCCTCCTTATCCTTGTTCTTCTGGCCTCTTCTTCCTCCTTCTCCCCCTCTTCCTCCCACTACCTGTTCTTCTGGCCTCCTCCTCCTCCTCCTCCTTCAACTAATCCCTCAAGGGCTACTCGAATCCTCACGACCGATCCACCACCCAGAACAACACGACCCGGAATTTTACCTACAATACGACCCGGAACCTGACCAGGAACCTGACCCAGAATACGATCCGGAACCTGACCCATAATACGACATGGAACCTGACCCATAATACGACCCGGAACCTGACCCATAATACGATCCGGAACCTGACCCATAATACGAACCGGAACCTGACCCATAATACGACCCGGAACCTGACCCATAATACGATCCGGAACCTGACCCATAATACGAACCGGAACCTGACCCATAATACGACCCGGAACCTGACCCATAATACGACCCAGAACCTGACCCAGAATACGATCCGGAACCTGACCGATAATACGACCCGGAACCTGACCCATAATACGACCCGGAACCTGACCCATAATACGACCTGGAACCTGACCCACAGTACCTCATTGTGTAGCAGAGGCTTAGTAGTCAGTGTACTGTATCCACCCTGCCCCTAACTGGACTCAACTTTATATATAAGGTTAGGTTAGGTTAGGTTCAGAGTTAAGGTTCAAGAGAGAGAGAGAGAGAGAGAGAGAGAGAGAGAGAGAGAGAGAGAGAGAGAGAGAGAGAGAGAGGCCATAAATTAGTGGTTAACTCCAGTGAGACCTACGACAGCTTGTCTCTCCTCCGTCCTCCTGAGTTAAGTTAAGGAGAAGTCTCTCTCTCTCTCTCTCTCTCTCTCTCTCTCTCTCTCTCTCTCTCTCTTATTTCGTCGATGTTCTTTCTCTGTTTGTTTGTTTATATTTCTGCCTTTCTGTCTGTCTGTATGTCTGTCTGTCCTTCTGTCTGTTTTTATGTTTTTCTGTACATTTATCTGTTTCTCTGTAGGTCTGTCTTCAAATCTGTCTATCTGTCTTTATGTCTGTCTGTCTATCTGTCTTTATGTCTGTCTGTCTATATGTCTATCTGTCTTTATGTCTGTCTATCTATCTGTCTATCTGTCTTTATGTCTGTCTGTCTATATGTCTATCTGTCTATCTGTCTTTATGTCTGTCTGTCTATATGTCTATCTGTCTTTATGTCTGTCTATCTATCTGTCTATCTGTCTTTATGTCTGTCTGTCTATATGTCTATCTGTCTATCTGTCTTTATGTCTGTCTGTCTATCTGTCTATCTGTCTTTATGTCTGTCTATCTATCTGTCTATCTGTCTTTATGTCTGTCTGTCTATCTGTCTATCTGTCTTTATGTCTGTCTGTCTATCTGTCTTTATGTCTGTCTGTCTATGTCTGCCTGATCTTTTTTCTTAATGTTTTCTCTATCATTTAATCTTCCTCTTTCTCTCTCCCTCTCTCTATTATCTTATTTTGTTTTCTCCCCCCCCCTTCTATTTCTTTATTCCTTTTTCTATTTCCTAATCCTTACTTTCTCCCCATCTCTCCCTTTTCCCTTACCTATTCTCCACTTTCTCCCTATGCTGAAGCTATCTCCCTCCTTTCCTCCCCATCTCTCCCTCCTTTCCTCCCCACTTCCCTCCCTTCTTCCCCACCTTCCTCCTTCCACATCTCCCTCCCTCCACACTCCCTCCCTCCACATCTCCCTCCCTCCACACTCCCCTCCACATCTCCCTCCCTCCACACTCCCTCCCTCCACACTCCCTCCCTCCACACTCCCTCCCTCCACACTCCCTCCCTCCACACTCCCTCCCTCCACATCTCCCTCCCTCCACACTCCCTCCCTCCACATCTCCCTCCCTCCACATCTCCCTCCCTCCACACTCCCTCCCTCACACCCTCCCTCCACACTCCCTCCCTCCACACTCCCTCCCTCCACACCCCTCCTCCACACTCCCTCCCTCCACATCCCTCCCTCCACATCTCCCTCCCTCCACACTCCCTCCCCACATCTCCCTCCCTCCACACTCCCTCCCTCCACACCTCCCCCCACACCCCTCCTCACACTCCTCCCTCCACACTCCCTCCCTCCACATCTCTCTCCCTCCACACCCCTCCCTCCACACTCCCTCCCTCCACACACCCTCCCTCCACACTCCCTCCCTCCACACTCCCTCCCTCCACACACCCTCCCTCCACACTCCCTCCCTCCACACACCCTCCCTCCACACTCCCTCCCTCCACACTCCCTCCCTCCACACTCCCTCCCTCCACATCTCCCTCCCTCCACACTCCCTCCCTCCACATCTCCCTCCCTCCACACTCTCTCCCTCCACACTCCCTCCCTCCACACTCCCTCCCTCCACATCTCCCTCCCTCCACACCCCCTCCCTCCACACTCCTTCCCTCCCTCACACACAACTCTCTCACGGATTAACGTTAAAAGATAATCAGGTCACTACCAAAATACATTCTTACTTACTTACTCACAATACGTCCCGGGACTTACTTACAATACGTCCCGGGACTTACTTACAATACGTCCCGGGACTTACTTACAATACGTCCCGGGACTTACTCACAATACGTCCCGGGACTTACTTACAATACGTCCCGGGACTTACTTACAATACGTCCAGGGACTTACTTACAATACGTCCCTGGACTTACTTACAGTACGTCCCGGGACTTACTTACAATACGTCCCGGGACTTACTTACAATACGTCCCTGGACTTACTTACAATACGTCCCGGGACTTACTTACAATACGTCCCTGGACTTACTTACAGTACGTCCCTGGACTTACTCACAATACGTCCCGGGACTTACTTACAATACGTCCCTGGACTTACTTACAATACGTCCAGGGACTTACTTACAATACGTCCCGGGACTTACTTACAATACGTCCCTGGACTTACTTACAGTACGTCCCTGGACTTACTTACAATACGTCCTGGGACTTACTTACAATACGTCCCTGGACTTACTTACAATACGTCCCGGGACTTACTTACAATACGTCCTGGGACTTACTTACAATACGTCCTGGGACTTACTTACAATACGTCCAGGGACTTACTTACAATACGTCCCTGGACTTACTTACAGTACGTCCCGGGACTTACTTACAATACGTCCCGGGACTTACTTACAATACGTCCCTGGACTTACTTACAATACGTCCCGGGACTTACTTACAATACGTCCCTGGACTTACTTACAGTACGTCCCGGGACTTACTTACAATACGTCCCGGGACTTACTTACAATACGTCCCGGGATTTACTTACAATACGTCTCTGGACTTACTTACAATACGTCCCGGGACTTACTCACAATACGTCCCGGGACTTACTTACAATACGTCTCTGGACTTACTTACAATACGTCCAGGGACTTACTTACAATACGTCCCGGGACTTACTTACAATACGTCCCTGGACTTACTTACAGTACGTCCCTGGACTTACTTACAATACGTCCTGGGACTTACTTACAATACGTCCTGGGACTTACTTACAATACGTCCTGGGACTTACTTACAATACGTCCCGGGACTTACTTACAATACGTCCTGGGACTTACTTACAATACGTCCTGGGGCTTACTTACAATACGTCCTGGGACTTACTTACAATACGTCCTGGGACTTACTTACAATACGTCCCGGGACTTACTTACAATACGTCCCTGGACTTACTAACAATACGTCCCGGGACTTACTTACAATACGTCCCTGGACTTACTTACAATACGTCCCTGGACTTACTAACAATACGTCCCGGGACTTACTTACAGTACGTCCCTGGACTTACTTACAATACGTCCTGGGACTTACTTACAATACGTCCTGGGACTTACTTACAATACGTCCCTGGACTTACTAACAATACGTCCCGGGACTTACTTACAGTACGTCCCTGGACTTACTTACAATACGTCCTGGGACTTACTTACAATACGTCCTGGGACTTACTTACAATACGTCCTGGGACTTACTTACAATACGTCCCGGGACTTACTTGCAATACGTCCTGGGACTTACTTACAATACGTCCCGGGACTTACTTACAATACGTCCCTGGACTTACTTACAATACGTCCCGGGACTTACTAACAATACGTCCCGGGACTTACTTACAATACGTCCAGGGACTTACTAACAATACGTCCCGGGACTTACTTACAATACGTCCAGGGACTTACTCACAGTACGTACCTGGACTTACTTACAATACGTCCCTGGACTTACTTACAATACGTCCTGGGACTTACTTACAATACGTCCCTGGACTTGAACAGAAGCCATTGCTGTACGGATGGTCTTAAAAGTTTCCACATCCCTTTTTAATAAATGTCTAACTTTTTAATTTTCAGCCTGGCCAGATAGATGCTCTCTCTCTCTCTCTCTCTCTCTCTCTCTCTCTCTCTCTCTCTCTCTCTCTCCCACACACATACACACACTCTTTTGCCCTGTCTCACACACTCACTCTCTCCCTGTCTGTCTGTCTGCCTGTCTGTCTGTCTGTCTCTCCGGTTAAGGATGTTGAGATAAGACAAACATAAAAAAATCATATAATAAAGAGAAAGAGGTGAAAGAGAATGAGAGAGAGGGAGAAAGAGAATTAAAGAGACAGACAGACAGAGAGACAGGCTTAGAAACAGACAGACAGAGAGACAGGCATAGAAACAGACAGACAGAGAGACAGGCTTAGAAACAGACAGACAGATTAAATAGAATGAGTGAGAATTAGACATAAAGGGAGAAAAAGAGAGAATGAGAGAAAGAAAGAAAAAGAATGGGGAAAGAGAGAGAGAGAGAAAGAAAGAGAAAATGAGTATAAATTTAACCGGGTTATATTTCCTCATAAATTTACACCTGTGATCACCATGGAAACACCTGCCCCTCCAGACCCTCCACTACTCCCTCCACTACTCCCTCCACCACCACTAACCCCTCCCCCACCATCACCACCACACCACCACCACCACACCACCACCACCACCACACCACCACCATGCAGTAGTGTGGGTGTAGTGAGGCAGAGTCCCACCCTGTAATAATGTGGAAGAGGATGTGACACAACCTCAAGACCTGAAGCGCTGTGACGACTCCGAGATGCTGTGAAATCTGTGGTTGGGAAGGGTGTGACACAGCCTTGAGACACAGAACAGTGTGGAACGTGTGTGTGTGTGTGTGTGTGTGTGTGTGTGTGTGTGTGTGTGTGTGTGTGTGTGTGTGTGTCTCTCTACCCTCCCCCCACCCCTTTCTGTTTCTCTACCTCCTTATCTCCCTGTTTTTCAATCTCTCTCCCTTCCTTCTTACCTCCTTCTCTTCCCTATCTCTCTCCCACCCATCCCACTTCCTCCTTCTCTCTCCCCCCATCTCACCAGGCCAGAGGTCACACAGGTTTTATCGGCTGGTCTGGTTGTGTCACTAATCACCGACACATCATTACCAAGACCCGGCCAGAGGAGAAGGTCGTCCACGGTATTGAAACTCAGGGTAAAAAAAAAAAAAAAAAAAAATACGAATCGCTTGTTTTGTTCACTGTTAGGAAAGACGACCTGGTCACGACTCACGACCCTCACCTCCCCCCCAGTTAATGAATGCCTTCTCCTACGACCTCTTACACGATTGACGTACGACTTTTATACGATTTATTTGGCGATTTGAATGACGTATTCGATCTTACACGACTACTTTACGAACTTTTTTTTTACGATTATACCCTCCCTTCCCTTCCCTCCCTCCCTTCCCTCCTTCTCTCCCTCTTCTCTCCCTCTTCCCTCCTTCCCTCCTCCCCCCCAAATCTTTAATCACCTTCATTCCTTCTCCATTTTTACTTTCTTTTGTATTAAGGAAAATCTTCATTAATTGACGTTTCTGCTGGATGAGTTCCTTCCTTGACTGACTGACTGACTCATTAACTGATTGACTGACTAATTTATTAACTGACTGACTGACTGATTGACTGACTCATTAACTGATTGACTGACTAATTCATTAACTGACTGACTGACTGATTGACTGACTCATTAACTGATTGACTGACTAATTTATTAACTGACTGACTGACTGATTGACTGACTGATTCATTAACTGATTGACAGACTAATTCATTAACTGACTGACTAACTGATTGACTGACTCATTAACTGATTGACTGACTAATTCATTAACTGACTGACTGACTGATTGACTGACTGATTCATTAACTGATTGACAGACTAATTCATTAACTGATTGACTGACTGACTGACTGATTGATTGACTGACTGACTGATTCATTACCTAACTGACTGACTAACTGACTGATTGAGTGATTGACTGACTGAATCACTGACTCACTGACTGATTAACTGACTGACTGACTGACTGACTGACAGAATTATTAATTTGCCCTATGGCCTGTTAAATGACCCTGGCGGTATTGATCGACTCACTGTATTTACGAGTGATAGGGAGAAAGATATGTGTGTGTGTGTGTGTGTGTGTGTGTGTGTGTAATAATAATTAATAATAATAATTAACGGTTTATTGAAAGAGCTTGGCAGCCAGAAGGCTGAAAATATACAGTTACATATTTGGGGAATGGGTTACGAATTACAAATAATATACAAGTAACATAAGTGACACAAATAAGACATATAATAACTTAGATGGGGAAAAGCTCAAACTACAGTTCATTTCAACATAGTGACAGTGTTACAGTATTACAAGTTATTGATAATTTTTACAATGGTTGGGACTGGGCTGTTCTTATAGCGATCAGTTCGTGCACGTATGGGCTGGATGCGGTTGTGGTGTCGAACAGCAATTCTCGGACAAGGGACCTCCGGTGGTAGTAGGAGCCGGTGTCGGGGATGGTGTAGAAGCTTCTTACCAAATTTGCAGATGAGGTCGTGGTGATGTGTGTGTGTGTGTGTGTGTGTGTGTGTGTGTGTGTGTGTGTGTGTGTGTGTGTGTGTGTGTGTGTGTGTGTGTGTGTATACAGGCGACATTAATAACGTATCTGTCTGTGTGTACTTATAAATAAATACACTAATAACTTCTCCTGTACACACACACACACACACACACACACACACACACACACACACACACGAATATACCCATGCGTGTTAGGCTATTGTAGTCAAACAGTGTAGCCAAAACAGCAAGAGAGACCGCCAATCACACGAGTTATAATCAAATGCACAATGATTTCTTTATTCCGTGACAGAGGTTTTTACGCGTGTCTGGTAAACTTGTAACACGACCAGCCAGAAGGGACAAGAATTTATTTATTTTTTCTTGTAGTTAGGTTTAGGTTAAGTTTAGGTTTAGGTTAGGTTTAGGTTAGGTTTAGGTTTAGGCTAGGTTTAGGTTAGGTTTAGGTTAGGTTTAGGTTTAGGTTTAGGTATAGGTTAGGTTTAGGTTAGGTTTAGGTTAGGTTTAGGTTAGGTTTAGGTTAGGTTTAGGTTTAGGTTTAGGTTAGGTATAGGTTAGGTTTAGGTTTAGGTTAGGTTTAGGTTAGGTTTAGGTTAGGTTTAAGTTAGGTTTAGGTTAGGTTTAGGTTGAGTTTAGGTTAGGTTTAGGCTAGGTTTAGGTTAGGTTTAGGTTAGGTTTAGGTTGAGTTTAGGTTTAGGTATAGGTTAGGTTTAGGTTAGGTCTAAGTTAGGTTTAGGTTAGGTTTAGGTTGAGTTTAGGTTAGGTTTAGGTTTAGGTTTAGGTTAGGTTTAGGTTTAGGTTTAGGTTAGGTTTAGGTTTAGGTTAGGTTTAGGTTGAGTTTAAACTAGGTAAATGTTACACTAAGTTAGGTTGTATTTACATTATGTTGGGTTAAGTGTAAGTTGCATTTTGTTCTCCCCTCAAAAAAATACTTTACATCCATTCACAGGTTCACGAGAGGGCATCATCATCATCATCATCATCATCATCATCATCATCATCATTATTATTATTATTATTATTATTATTATTATTATTATTATTATTATTATATCTTTTGCTGTTGTCTGTCTCGAGCATTTATTACCATATTCCATTTTCCTCCTTTTATCACTATCTCTCCTAGTTCCTCCTTTTATCACAATCTTCTTCACTTCCCCCTTTACCATTATGTCCCCTAGTTGCTACTTTTACTCAAGAATTTACATTACAGCCTTCATTTGTACTGCCTGGGGGTAACGAGTACTCACACACACTCACACTTGTACTGCCTGGGTGTAACGAGTACTCAACACACACTCACACTTGTACTGCCTGGGTGTAACGAGTACTCAACACACACTCACACTTGTACTGCCTGGGTGTAACGAGTACTCAACACACACTTACACTTGTACTGCCTGGGTGTAACGAGTACTCAACACACTTACATTTGTACTGCCTGGGGGTAACGAGTACTCACACACACTCACACTTGTACTGCCTGGGTGTAACGAGTACTCAACACACACTCACACTTGTACTGCCTGGGTGTAACGAGTACTCAACACACTTACACTTGTACTGCCTGGGTGTAACGAGTACTCAACACACACTCACATTTGTACTGCCTGGGTGTAACGAGTACTCACACACACTCACACTTGTACTGCCTGGGTGTAACGAGTACTCAACACACACTTACACTTGTACTGCCTGGGTGTAACGAGTACTCAACACACACACTTACACTTGTACTGCCTGGGTGTAACGAGTACTCAACACACTTACACTTGTACTGCCTGGGTGTAACGAGTACTCAACACACACTCACATTTGTACTGCCTGGGTGTAACGAGTACTCACACACACTCACACTTGTACTGCCTGGGTGTAACGAGTACTCAACACACACTTACACTTGTACTGCCTGGGTGTAACGAGTACTCAACACACACACTTACACTTGTACTGCCTGGGTGTAACGAGTACTCAACACACACTTACACTTACACTTAACACACTTACACACTTGTGACCGTAAGTGCGTGTTGGAGGTATTAATAAAA
The DNA here is from genome assembly GCA_958450375.1 of Homarus gammarus. NCBI lineage: Eukaryota > Metazoa > Arthropoda > Malacostraca > Decapoda > Nephropidae > Homarus > Homarus gammarus. The sequence continues at coordinate 244,399 of CAUDMG010003561.1, read as the reverse complement.
GAGTCATTTACAAAGGAGGGAGGGAGGGAGAGAAGGAGGGAGGGAGGGAGAGAAGGAGGGAGGGAGGGAGAGAAGGAGGGAAGGAGAGAAGGAGGGAGGGAGGGTGGTGTTTATCAATGATGGGAAGGAGGAGGAAGAGAGGGGGTGGTTGGGGGTGAAGGAGGAGAGAAAGAGAGAAAGAAGAGTGAGAGTAAGGAAGGGGGAAGTAAGAAAGAGGAGGAGGGAAAGAAAGAATAGCAACAGAGAAGAAGAAACAGAAGAGATGGGAGGGAGAGGAAAAGTGAAGAGGAAAGAGAGGGGAAGGAAAGGTAATAGGGAGAGTGAAACAAAAAAGACGAAGAGAAAGAGAGAGAGGAAGGAAAGAAAAACAAAAGAGGGGAAACAGGAGGAGAATTAGCGAACAGGGAAACAGAGTAATGAGATAAAGGTGGAGAGGATGGGAAAGGGTAAGATAAGATCAACGTGGGGAGAGATAGTGAGGGGAGGGGGGGAAGGGGGGAGAGATAGTGAGGGGAGGGGGGGAAGGGGGAGAGATAGTGAGGGGAGGGAGGGAAGGGGGGAGAGATAGTGAGGGGAGGGAGGGAAGGGGGGAGAGATAGTGAGGGGAGGGGGGGAAGGGGGAGAGATAGTGAGGGGAGGGAGGGAAGGGGGGAGAGATAGTGAGGGGAGAGAGGGAGCGAGAGAGAGAGAGAGAGAGAGAGAGAGAGAGAGAGAGAGAGAGAGAGAGAGAGAGAGAGAGAGAGAGAGAGAGAGAGAGACTTGTTAAATGGATGAGTTGTGTGTGTGTGTGTGTGTGTGTGTGTGTGTGTGTGTGTGTGTGTGTGTGTGTGTGTGTACTCTGCTGTGCTGGAGAGTTGTGGCACTGTTTGTATGTTGTTCTGTTGGTTGTGCTGTGTACTGGAGTAATGCTGTGCTGAGTATTGCTGTCTTGTGCTGTGTACTGGAGTAATGCTGTGCTGAGTATTGCTGTCTTGTGCTGTGTACTGGAGTAATGCTGTGCTGAATATTGCTGTCTTGTGCTGTGTACTGGTGTAATGCTGTGCTGAATATTGCTGTATTGTGCTGTGTACTAGTGTAATGCTGTGCTGAGTATTGCTGTCTTGTGCTGTGAACTGGAGTAATGCTGTGCTGAGTATTGCTGTCTTGTGCTGTGTACTGGAATAATGCTGTGCTGAGTATTGCTGTGTTCTGTTGTGTATTGATGTGCTCTACTGCGCTACAAAACTGTGGGCTGTGAATGTGTGGAGGGGTTTTGGTCATGCTGTACTGCGCTGTGCTGAGCTGTACCATGCTGTATTCGAGGGGGAACAGGGAAATGGAGCATATGGAGAGAGGGGAAAGATTGAGAGAGAGAGAGAGAGAGAGAGAGAGAGAGAGAGAGAGAGAGAGAGAGAGAGAGAGAGAGAGAGAGAGAGAGGGGAGAAAAGTGACAGGAGGAGAGAGAGAGAGAGAGAGAGAGAGAGAAGGATAGAATAGAGGGAGGGGAGAGAGGGAGGGGGAGAGAGGGAGGGGAGAGAGGGAGAGAGGGAGGGGAGAGAGGTGAGGGGAGAGAGGGAGAGATGGAAGGAGCAGTAAAAGACAAAAGAGAGAAAGAAGAGAGGAAGAAGAGAAAGAGGAAGGAATAAGTGAGATGAAAGAAGAAGGAAGGAAGTGGAAGGCAAGGCATAAGAGAAAGAAGAGAAGGAATAAAGAAGGGAAGAGAGGTGAAGGGAAGAATGGGAGTAAGAAGAGAGAGAGAGAGAGAGAGAGAGAGAGAGAGAGAGAGAGAGAGAGAGAGAGAGAGAGAGAGAGAGAGAGAGAGAGAGAGAGAGAGAGGATATTGTGATAAACATGAAGTTAAGTTGACACAAAAGAACAGAAAAATTACTTCCTTTGGCCATTTAGACAACTCTATCTCAGTCACACACACACACACACACACACACACACACACACACACACACATATCCCTCAATCCATCTTAATCTAGTCTTTGTTGGAGTTCTCCGCCATCTTATCTCTCGTCTCCTACCTCCTCGTCCTCCTTCTCTTGTTCCTCCTTATCCTTATCCTCTTCCTTACACTTTCTTCTCTTACTCCCATCTTCTCCTCTTCCTCCTCCCCCTCCTCCTCTTCTGCCACGCCCTCTCCTCCCTTCCTCGTTTATCACGTCCCCTCCCTGCCCCTCTCATTCCCCCTCCTTTTGCCTCCTCTTTATTATTATCCTCTACTCTAGCTCCCACATTCTGTCTGTCATCGCCCCAGAGGTGTGTGTGTGTGTGTGTGTGTGTGTATTGTGTCCACGTGTACATAGGTTCCATGTACGTATTTTATTCTCATGTAAGTATTTTGATCTTATGTGCACAGGTCTCGTAGTCATAGTACATTCATGTAAGTATTATAACATGTGTATGTTACGGGTTTATGTCGTCATCCTTCCTCCATGTACGTATTATATCATGTGTACATTAAGGGTTTATGTAGTAAAACTCGTTCCTATGTACGTATTTAAACATGTATACATAATAGACACATGTGCACACGCCACTTGAGTCCTACTTGTCTTTGTAAACATAATCTCCTTACATAAACACACACCATGTACACATGTTCCCCAGAGGTACACACAACCTTGATGAACACATGTCTACGTTACTCGCATAAACATTCCTCACACACACACACACACACACACATACGCACACACACACACACACTTACACAAAAACACACATACGCACACACACACACACACTTACACAAAACACACATACGTACACACGGTTGTACAAAAACATTCGGACAAAACTACTTGACAGAACGATCGTGTGTGTGTGTGTGTGTGTGTGTGTGTGTGTGTGTGTGTCAGTAATGTTCAACTGCTGTTTTTAGTGGTTGGAGAGGTGTGAGGGGAGGGGGGGGGTTGGGAGTGGGAGGTGTGTGGGAAGGAGGGAGGTAAAGGGGGGTGGGAGTGAAGGGAGAGGGGGAAGGGGGTAGTTAGTCCCTCTCCACCTGTCAATTTCGCTATTACACAATTTGTTCTCGTTGTTTACTCTCGTTATAGCTCCACTAGTTCACCTTCCTCTCGTTAACCATCCTCATTCCCGTGTCTCTGTAACATCCCTTCGTTAATCATTTCGTTAAGTAAATTCATTAAACCCCTTCTTACCCCCACATCACCCTCGTTAACCACTAATTTTAATCGTTAACTACCCTAAAGTCTGTTATCGTTAAGCCCTCGTGAAGCATCTTCATTAAGGTTCTTCGTTAGTCATTCCTATTAGTCTAAGTCCTCAGTAGCCTTCGTTAAACAGCCTATCGTTAATTACGTTGTTAATGTCCTCAGTAACATTCTTTCGTTAATCGTCTTCGTTAAGTAGGTATTAATTTTCACCCTGTGTTCCCTTCGTTATTCTCTCGTTTAATTACCTCCACTGCTCATTATTTATGAACTTCTCGTTAATCATATCCGCTGAGCCCACCCATTCCATCCAGCCATCCACCCACCCACTTAACCATCCACCAATTCCATCCAGCTACCCAACCACTTAACCATCCACCAATTCCATCCAGCTACCCACCCACTTAACCATACACCCATTCCATCCAGCTACCCACCCACACACTTAACCATCCACCCATTCCATCCAGCTACCCACCCACCCACTTAACCATCCACCCATTCCATCCAGCCATCCACCCATTCCATCCAGCTACCCACCCACCCATTTAACCATCCACCCATTCCATCCAGCCATCCACCCACCCACTTAACCATCCACCCATTCCATCCAGCTACCCACCCACCCATTTAACCATCCACCCATTCCATCCAGCTACCCACCCACCCACTTAACCATCCACCCATTCCATCCAGCCATCCACCCACCCACTTAACCATCCACCCATTCCATTCAGCTACCCACCCACTTAACCATCCACCCATTCCATTCAGCTACCCACCCACCCACTTAACCATCCACCCATTCCATCCAGCTACCCACCCACTTAACCATCCACCCATTCCATCCAGCCATCCACCCACCCACTTAACCATCCACCCATTCCATCCAGCCATCCACTCCATCCCTCCCCAACCCACACAACCACACGACCCACCCAAAGTACCAAGAAGAATTACCCCTTAAAAAATTAGGGAATGAGTGGTAGGTGGGTGAGGGAGATGGGGGGGGGGAGGGGGGGGGGGGGGAGATGGGGGGGGGGGTGGGGGGATGGGGGAGGGGGTTAAGGGTTTGTTTTCTTCAAGAGTTCTTATTAATGCGCAACTTATCCAACAGGGTGTAATTGCCTTCATGCGTCTTGCCGGAACTAACAATACTGCATGTGGGTTGGCACTCTTATGGCCCAACCTCACCCCGCCCCGTACCTACACACACACACACACACGCACACACACACACACACACACACACACGGACACATATACACACACACACACATAAAAACAATCTCAAGTCTGGCACTGGAAAGGGGAGGGGATAGGAAGGTGTGTGTGTGTGTGTGTGTGTGTGTGTGTGTGTGTGTGTGTGTGTTTTTTAAGAATAATGAGTATTACGCTGTAAGACTCTCACTCTATTTAACTATTTCCTCCTTTCCTGTTTCTCTCTCTCTCTCTCTCTCATTCTCTCTCTCTCTCTCTCTCTCTCTCTCTCTCTCTCTCTCTCTCTCTCTCATTCTCTCTCTCTCTCACTACGTTATGAATACATATTATTACACGGGCATGAATAAATTATCCTTCCCAAGTTTCTTACAATTTAAGTTCACTTAATAAACTTTATGTCTCCATATTATACTTTCTTATTGTCCAAATTACTTAAACTTTTGGTTCTTTCTTTGTCTAACTTTTCATAAAATTTATAATCTTTATGCTATTTTATTTTGTTTCTATTTTACTAATTATATAAAGTTTGTGGTATTTCCAGCTTATAGTTTTTATTGTACAAATTATATAAAGTTTGTGATACTTTCTTTTTTTCTTTTTTTTTATTATATTTTCAGGTAATTTCTATAGTTCCTGGAAGATTATTATTTATAGTTTGCTGGATTTTGTTTTTCTATTTTCAGCAAAAGTTGGATATACTTTGAGATACTTTCTATGTTATTTTCTATACAAATCACACATACTAGGGTACTTTCTCTTCCTACTTTCTACAAAAATCACATACTAAGGTACTTACCCTTCTTACTTTCTACAAAAAAAATACATACTAGCGTACTTTCAATATCTACTTTCCTACAAAAACAAATTCTACGATACTTTCTACATACATCACCCAACTTTATCCCCCAGGCAAAAAACTATACAAACTTTACGGTACCTTTGCATATCAATCTGTCTTCACAATTTACATATACTTTCGTCTGATTATTCGGGTCTCTTGTTTTCAGCTCAAAGAAGGTGAATCTTTTCAAGCACTTTTTTAACCTAACCAAACCAAACCTAACCTAACCTAACCAAACCTAACCTACCTAACCTAACCTAACCTCTGAGTAATAAAACAAACGTATTAGCCAAGACCAGAGACATTCTTAAAAGTTCATAAGATCCCCAAAAAAATTCCTCCTTAAACTTGTGAGGAAAATGTGTGTAAATATGACGCCATTTTGACTACCATTGTGTGAATAGCTTCAGTGGGTTAGGTTAGGTTAGGTTAGGTTAGGTTAGGTTAGGTTAGGTTAGATACGCTTTCACTAGCATCTCCGGTTACGAGGAAATATTTCACCGTAAGATGTATCGAGACTCGCGGACCACAGGAGGTCTTCAGTCCCCGAGGGAACAAACTTTTACGATAATTTGTCTTCTCTTACCACCGACCCCGCTGGCTGCCGTGGAGAGAGAGAGAGAGAGAGAGAGAGAGAGAGAGAGAGAGAGAGAGAGAGAGAGAGAGAGAGAGAGACAAAAATAATGGACCATGTTAACGAATCTCTCCCTGTCAGTAACACACACATCCAGTTAACACTCCCATGACTCCTCACCACAACACACGATACAGTAAGTGAGTTAACAGCCAAGTGTATTATACCAATTATCAAAGTATAATTCTCTTTAGACGTACAGTATAATATATTAAACCTTAGAATAATGTCTCAGAATATGAAGAAAAAAATTCCTCATTAAAAAATAAATAAAACTCATTAATTTTAAGTTATTCTCATATTATTAAATCCTCAGGTGGTTATAGTTTTAAGCACCGTAATGGTTAGGTTAGGTTAGGTTAGGTTAAACACCGTAAAGGTTATGTTTTGTTCTTCGATAAAAATAAACATAAAAAAATAATAATAATAAAAATTTCATCCTTAATAAATCTCTAATAAATAAAAATAAAATTAACTCAACTTCAACATAAAAAAGAAAAATCATAGAAAATTCTTCCACAATAAAAATAACTAAATTTACTTCCCAATTAAAATAAAATATTAAAAATTTACTTCCTAACCTAACCTAACCAAGCCTAACCTAACCTAACCTAACCTGACCGAGCCTAACCTAACCTGACCGAGCCAAACCTAACCTAACCTAACCTAACCTAACCTAACCAAGCCTAACCTAACCTAACCTAACCTGACCGAGCCAAAGCTAACCTAACCTAACCTAACCTGACCGAGCCAAACCTAACCTAACCTAACCTAACCTGACCGAGCCAAACCTAACCTAACCTAACCTAATATTGTGTGATTTAAAGCTGAAAAAAGAGTTGTATTAGGTCAGTGTCTTAAGCCCCGGGTGGCACAGTGCCTCTCCCAGTGCCACCCACTCGTTGAGGACGATCGTACTCAAGGGTTAAGATAACGTACTCAAGGGGTAAATATATCGTACTCAAGGGGTAAATATATCGTACTCAAGGAATGAAGGAATCGTATTCAAGGGGTAAATATATCGTACTCAAGGGGTAAATATATCGTACTCAAGGGGTCAACATAACGTACTCAGGGGGAAAATATATCGTACTCAAGGGGTCAACATAACTTACTCAAGGGGTAAATACATCGTACTCAAGGAATGAAGGAATCGTATTCAAGGGGTAAATATATCGTACTCAAGGAGCCAACATAACGTACTCAAGGGTGTCAATGTTATTCTCTATATCGACCAAACAGTATCACCTACTTACAACACAGACGAGTAAGAGGAATAAAGTACCACTCAAGGATTCAACAAGTACACGCTGTTCGTGATTAAGGGCGTCCTCAACCGCACACCAGGAGGACAAGGCCTTGGAGGACATTGGTTAAGGAGGAGAACGCCTTAGACCGAGAGAGAGAGAGAGAGAGAGAGAGAGAGACTATTATGCATCAACGAGATCGTTCACGAGAGACATTACTGCAGAGCTGCCAGAATTTATGAGAGATACCCCCCCCCTCTCTCCCCCCCAAGAGACGAGAGAGATTAATTCAACGCCTCATAATACTAAGTGTCTCTTCTCTTGTCTCTCTCTGTATGTCCTTCAGGTCAGACCTAAAGAGACACCGTGAGATAATGAGAGAGATAGAGAGATAGAGAGATTAATAATAATACGAAAGGAAAAATAAAAAGAAACGATACTAAGAGATAATAAGAGATAAAGGATGTTTAGAAGAGAGAGAGATAGAGAGACGACAATAACGACCAAGATGGAGATAAGACACTGAGAGATAACAACAGAGAGAAGTAAAAAAAAAAGGTAGAAAGAGAGACAGAGAGAAAGAGAGAGATAACGATCATAAAAGCAAAAGAGGATTAGGGGAGAGAGACTATGAGATAAAGACGATGACATGGAGAGAGATATTAATGAATGTTTGGGAATAAAGAGAATAATAACGAGACAAGACAGAGAGAGACAGAGAGAGACATATGAAGGTTGGATTAGTGTCGTGAGCAGTGACCAGAGGGGGGAGGGGAGGGGAAAGAGGGGGAGGAAGGGGGGAAGGGGGGAAGGGAGGGGGAGGAGTCATAGCTGAGTGATGGGAGGAGGGGTGTGGGATGAGAAAAAATGGAGGAATGGGGAATAAAGATGGGAGGATGGGTAAGGATGATAAAGAGATAGAGGAATGGGAAAGAGGAGGAAATGAGAGGCTGGGAATACGGTGAGTAAATAGAAGACTTAAGGAAAAGGAAGTAGATGGAGAGGAATAAGTTAACTACCCCCCCCCCTCCCACCACCTCCCTCCTGCCTCGTTAACCTAACCTAACCTAATTAGAATTCCTCCCTCACAACTAATGGACACGTGACAGTATTACTCATTTATTCCTCACAAAGACAGAACAATGAGTAGGGGTTATTAATACTACCCTGGGAAATATTTTTTTATACCCGTGTCATTTATTTTAATTTCTGGGGTAATTTTTCATGAGCGTGATTGTGGTGGCGCTGTGGTGATTTAAGGGGGCTGCTGCAGTGTAGGTTTTAAGTGTTGTGGCAAATGTTTATTATTTTTAAGGGTGATTGCAATAAATGTGGTAACGCTGTAGAGTTCGGTTATTTTATTCTCCGTTATATTGGCTACTTTTTTAAGGGGTGGTTAATAATTTATATGTGTGTTGTGGTTAATATTTTGGTTATTGATGCGTGGATAAATTGATGTTCTCGTCGGCAGAAACTTTTTAACCCAAGAGTGTGATTTCATTGTGTTATTTCTTGCATTGTTTTGTACATAAATTTACTTAACAATTTCTTATTCGACGTCTTGTTTTTTTTGTGTGTGTGTTTTTTAGGCGGACTAGCCCACCCGGGCACAGGTCAACGACCCACAACGGGGCCTGGGGGGGGGGGGGGGGGATAAGAGTAAAAGAAATTAAAAATATAAAAGAAAAAGACTATATTAATTTACACCGCGAAGATGCCGGAAAACAACTTTATAAAGTGAGACAGATTGTTTGAGTATGGAAACACAGAAGGCAGAGCATTCAACGGTTTGGCTGTGTGAGGAAAGAAGGAGGTACTATAACGGGTTATTCAAGTGTGACCGACAGCCACAGAGAAACGGTGGGCACCGCGGGCAAGACTTGTGTTACGAGCCCACGGCCTTGCCGGCGGTACACAGGATGCCAAATCCACCGAACATTGCCCGTTAAAGTACCTGTAAAGGAGAGAGAGAGAAGCAACATTGCGGCGAAGAGAAAGGTAAGAGAGATTATCGACTAAAGGAGGAGAGTTAATAAGACGAAATGCCTTTGATTCCACCCTATCTAACAGTTGGAAAGAAGAAGAGCCACCCCAGATATGAGGACGAATGAATCTCTTAAATACTTGAAGCAACTAACTGCCTCAGGAGTGAAGTAGCTACGGCATCTGTACATCATTCCCAGCTTTCGGGAGGCAGCTCTAGCAATGTTGAGGATGTGTGGCTTCCATGACATGTTAAAGGAAATGTTTGGTGCTTTGTAATTCTTGGGGTTTATCGTAGGAAGACTAATTACAGGTGAACCATAGAATACATTTACTGTGGTTGTTAGGAGTTAATTGAGTGTTATATTTCACCATGTCTCACAGCGACCCCGTTACCAAGAACCGTAGAGTGACCCCGTTACCAGGATCCTTATAGTCGACGGATAAGCGACATAAAGAGGAACTGACAGCTCTTAACACTGACAGCGACAGCACCCGATCCCCACTGTCACCATAACGTTTAATTATCACGCTATAATTCCACTCCACGTCTTGTCAGCTAGTCAGCCCCCTCCAGCCCCCTCCAGCCCCCCCACTCAGGGATGATTTCCAAGCTGCTAGTTCACTCTCTGCTTAGGTTAGGTTAGGTTAGGTTAGGTTAGGCTAGGTTAGGTTAGGTTAGAGAAGTTTAACCACGACTCAATCCAACATCAATTTAACCTCCTCTCTGTTAACTCGGCAACCTCCCCCCCCCCCCCCCTCAGGTCTGATCCACACCTGGGAGCAGTAGAGAAAAACCAGGTAATTGAGGAGTAACTTGAAGATAACTGCTTGGACCATCTTGAGTACCAGAGGTGATTAGAGTGTCAGCGGGTCTTTCTGTGTGTTGCTCCGTGTCGGCCTTGCCAAGTGGAGCCTTTCCCAAGTATCTATGGACGATATTAGACGCCACGACCAGAGAGAATTAAAGTCGAGTGACGCAATAGGGAGGATTGGTTGAAGTGTATAGCAATTATGCCTGACAGTAGCTGTAAATATGAGACTATAATCACTGTGCCTTCCTGTGAGAACTGTGTGGGTGGTTATAGGGGTGTGTGGGCGGTTATAGGGGTGTGTGGGTGGTTATAGGGGTGTGTGGGCAGTTATAGGGGTGTGTGGGTGGTTATAGGGGTGTGTGGGCGGTTATAGGGGTGTGTGGGCGGTTATAGGGGTGTGTGGGCGGTTATGTATGTGTGTGTGTGGCTGTTGTGGGGTGTGTGGTGGTTATGGGTGTGTGTGGTGATGTATGGGGTGTGTGGTGTGTGTAGGTGTGTGTGTGGCGGTTATGGGTGTGTGTGCAGCTGTGGGTGTGTGTGTGTGTGTGTGTAGTGGTGTGTGTGTGGTTATAGGTGTGTGTGTGGGTCGGTATAGTGGGTGTGTGTGTGTGTCAGTATGTGTGTGTGTGTGGGCGGTAGGTTATAGGGGTGTGTGGGCGGATATAAGGTTGTGTGGGCGGATATAAGGTTGTGTGGGTGGATATAGGTGTGTGTGGGCGGATATAAGGATGTGTGGGCGGATATAGGGGTGTGTGGGCAATTATGGGTCTGTGCGTTAGTGGCCATGGGTGTGTGTGGGCGGCCACTGGTGTGTGTGGGCGGCCCCTTATGTAATATAGAAAGATGGATGAGGATAGAAATAAGGGTGATGGGCAGGATGGGGGAGGGTGATGGGCAGGATGGGGGAGGTGATGGGCAGGATGGGGGAGAGTGATGGGCAGGATGGGGGAGGGTGATGGGCAGGATGGGGGAGAGTGATGGGCAGGATGGGGGAGAGTGATGGGCAGGATGGGGGAGAGTGATGGGCAGGATGGGGGAGGGTGATGGGCAGGATGGGGGAGAGTGATGGGCAGGATGGGGGAGGGTGATGGGCAGGATGGGGGAGGGTGATGGGCAGGATAGGGGAGAGGTATGAGGCAGGATGGGGGAGGGTGATGGGCAGGATGGGGGAGGGTGATGGGCAGGATGGGGGAGGGTGATGGGCAGGATGGGGGAGGGTGATGGGCAGGATGGGGGAGAGTGATGGGCAGGATAGGGGAGAGGTATGAGGCAGGCCTGCAGAGTGTTGACACGTTGTTATTGTTTCAGATTTTTACGTGAATGAGCAACCAGAGTCTGTAAACAAAACACAGACAGACAGACAAAAACATTAAGAGACAAACAACAACAGATAAAACATTACCTAAACACACACACACACACACACACACACACACACACACACACACACACACACACACCTTTGAAAGTTATCAGGGTCATACAATAGTGAACATGTTATTTAAATCTAACCTAACCTAACCTAACCTAACCTAACCTAACCTACCCTACCCTAGTACCCTACCCTAGTACCATACCATACCATACCATACCTTGTGTCCTCTCCTAATCACCTAATACTCAACATACAGGTAAATAATAATACGCCATATACCTGTCATTAATTAAAACAAAAACACGAGAACAAACACACATGGTGACTCAGAGGGAGGGGGGAGGGAGGATGTACGGGAGGAATGTATTGTTGAGTCAGTCAGTCAGTCAGTCAGTCAGCCAATATCAGTCAGTCAGAAGGTTCTATAGTAGTCAGACAGTCACTTAGCCAGTCAGTCAATCAATATCAGTCAGTCAAAGTCAGTAGGTTCATAACAATCAGTCTATTAATCAACCAGCCAGTTAGTCAATCACTGTCATTCAGTCAGTAGGTCACAACATTCAGAGAATCAATTAGCCAGTCAGCACAGTCAAGTCACTTAAGAATCACAAATCACTCTTACTAAATTCTCCGGTCAGCCGGTGTCAGCAAGTGAGACCGCTGACATTTTCTCTCCCTGTCTCTCCTGTCTCTCCTCTCTCTCTCTCTCTCTCTCTCTCTCTCACGCTTGACTAGACACTGATTCGTCTCACGTTAATTTTTCACTTGGGAGAGAAGGTGATGAGGGAGGGAAGGAGGGAGGGAAGGACGAAGGAAAGGAAGTAGGGAGAGTGGATATCAGGGACAGGACACAATACAGTTACGTAAAGTCTCAGTTTAAACTAGACGTCATATTGATCGTCATTTCATTCGCCTCAGATTCTCAAAAATTCATACGACAATTTCTCTTAACAGGTACACAGGGAGGACTCAGCGTACATTAGATGCCATTCTTAGACTCTACCACCATACCTTCTCTTATTTACCACTTACGACAATAAAATAACTTAGGTATTTTTGAAAACCCTTTAAGAAATAGAAACAAATCCGAATGAAGACGAAATTAAGCTAAGACTATACCAATTAAGAGTTAAATTAGCGTAGGGACCTTTGAGAACGCCAAGGGTGGTGAGTGGTGGCCCAAATGACGTCGAAATTACGCTGAGACTCTACCAGATAAGGGAATAAAATTAACCCAGGAACCTTTGAGAATGAACGTGTGGAGGTACAGGTGTCCGGAGGCATTTAATCCCCTCCACCTTAACAGAGATCAACTTTGTGTTTGTTGGTACACGTCATGGGGGCCCCCTGTTACCTGCGTGTTGAAGTTAATGAATTAAATCGTTACTCTGTGTGTGTGTGTGTGTGTGTGTGTGTGTGTGTGTGTGTGTGGGAGGAGGGCAATAAGAGATTGGAGAGGGTGAGTCAGATGAGTGGGTCTCTGTGGAATATGTTGGTCTGTTATTACCTTACGTGTGTGTGTGTGTGTGTGTGTGTGTGTGTGTGTGTGTGTGTGTGTGTGTGTGTGTGTGTGTGTGTGTGTGTGTGTGTGCGTGTGTGTCACCATGTACTGTACAGGTGCGTGAACACTCCTTATTCCCGAGTAAAAACCCACTTGTATTTATGTCAAGACCTTCAACACACACACATCCCCCCTCACCCTCCCCGTACTCCCCCTCACAAGCAAAACACCCCTCCCCCTCCCCCCCCCACACACAAGCAAAACACCCCTCCCCCCTTCCCCACCTCCCAACTATAATGACCATTACGTGCGCCATAAACACCTGATTAATTAACAGTCCTACCTGGTACTTAACGTGACGATCGAGCGTACTAACCTACACAAGACAGAAACATTATCACCTTATCTATACTCATACCCTGTGCACTAGACCTCCCCTCCCTCCAACCTTCCCTCACCCTCAACCTCACCTCATCTCTCCTCTCCCCCATTGCAGTTATATCACATACGCATCGTTATTCGACTACGTTAAAGTCGTCTTGTTTGTCCAATGGATCGGGGGTAGTGAGAGGAAGGAGGAGGAGGAGTGGGGTAAGGAGGAGAGGGATGGGAGTGGGGGGGGGGAGTGAAGGGAAGGAGGGGGAGGAGTGGGGTGGGGGTGGGGAGGGGTTCTCTCTCTCAGTTACAGACCCAGGGATAATACGCCAGAAAACTCGGCTATGGTCTAGAATCCATCCGTCACTTAAGGGAGAGTTGGTCTGTTATTACTGCGTCGAGGGAGGGAAGTGGTGGACGATGTGTGTGTTTCCTTCATCAACTTCTGACGTCGACTTGGTCCTGGGGTGCACGTGAGGGACATACATACATACACACATACATACATACATACATACACACATACATACACACATACATACATACATACATACATACTACCGGCTCACCATGGGCCAGCCAACATCACAAGCGGCTCACCATGGGCCAGCCAACACCACAACCGGCTCACCATGGGCCAGCCAACACCACAACCGGCTCACCATGGGCCAGCCAACACCACAACCGGCTAACCATGGGCCAGCCAACACCACAACCGGCTCACCATGGGCCAGCCAACATCACAACCGGCTCACCATGGGCCAGCCAACACCACAACCGGCTCACCATGGGCCAGCCAACACCACAACCGGCTCACCATGGGCCAGCCAACACCACAACCGGCTCACCATGGGCCAGCCAACACCACAACCGGCAAACCATGGGCCAGCCAACATCACAACCGGCTCACCATGGGCCAGCCAACACCACAACCGGCTAACCATGGGCCAGCCAACATCACAACCGGCTCACCATGGGCCAGCCAACACCACAAGCGGCTCACCTGAATAAACAAAGAAACTAATTGCACGTCGCACCAAGATGGATCAACAAAACTTTGCTTCTGTCTTTCTAAATTCTTTTATTTTTTTGTGGTTTGTGTGTGTATGTGTGTGTGTGTGGGGGGGGGGGGGGAGAGGCGTGTCAAGCTGGGTAATTCAACACACAACCTTCACACAACGAGATAACGCTACATCAAATGTCACTCGGTAATACTTTAATTCTTTGCCTTTGATTATAACAATTATCTTGACATAGACTGTAAATGTCAACACGTCCTATTATAATTACCATACTTCTATTACGTATTATTTAACCCAATTATCATGCTTCTATTACGTATTATTTAACCCAATTATCATACTTCTATTACGTATTATTTAACCCAATTATCATACTTCTATTACGTATTATTTAACCCAATTATCATACTTCTATTACGTATTATTTAACCCATTTTAATAATTCTTCAAATACTCGGAAATATAATGATAAAATTACTCGCTAAATATATATATAATACAAACAGGTGTTCCAGTAAATATTTTAGAGGGTTATGTAATTTATAAACAGAAAGAGACAGAAAAAAGACAAAGAAAGACGTAACAGACAGACAGACAGACAGAAAGAGACAAAGAAAGACGTAGCAGACAGACAGACAGATAGAAAGAGACAGAAAAAGACAAAGAAAGACGTAACAGACAGACAGACAGATAGAAAGAGACAAAGAAAGACGTAACAGACAGACAGACAGATAGAAAGAGACAGAAAGAGACAAAGAAAGACGTAACAGACGGACAGACAGACAGAAAGAGACAAAGACGTAACAGACAGACAGACAGATAGAAAGAGACAGAAAAACTCAAAGAAAGACGTAACAGACAGACAGACAGATAGAAAGAGACAAAGAAAGACGTAACAGACAGACAGACAGACAGATAGAGACAGAAAAAGACAAAGAAAGACGAAACAGACAGAAAGAGACAAAGAAAGACGTAACAGACAGACAGACAGACAGAAAGAGACAAAGAAAGACGTAACAGACAGACAGACAGACAGAAAGAGACAGAAAAATACAAAGAAAGACATAACAGACAGACAGACAGACAGAAAAAGACAAAGAAAGACATAACAGACGGATAGACATAGACAGAAGAGAGTCAGCTGCACACCTGGCTCGTTTACCTCTTGCCAGGTGCTCCAGGACAAACAGCGAGAAAGAGAGAGAGAGAGAGAATCAGCTGCACACGCCCAGTCCTCCCTCCAGCTGCACCACCAGGAAGTCCTCCACATTACAGACTGGTTTTATTGCCAATGCTCTATATTTTATGTTTACGTAAGAGATTAAAAGCTAAAAATGAACCACTAAATAATATATAGGAAGGTACCGGTGCGTGGAGACAGGTTCAGGGTGCAGCCACGGTAAATGATCTCAAACTGTTTATAGTGTGTGTGTGTGTGTGTGTGTGTGTGTGTGTGTGTGTGTGTGTGTGTGTGTGTGTGTGTACAAGTGTGTGTGTGTGTGTGTGTACAGTGTGTGTGTGTGTGTACAGTGTGTGTGTGTGTGTGTACAAGTGTGTGTGTGTGTGTGTGTGTGTGTGTGTGTGTGTGTGTGTGTGTGTGTGTGTACAAGTGTGTGTGTGTGTGTGTGTGTGTGTGTGTGTGTGTGTGTGTGTGTGTGTGTGTGTGTGTGTACAAGTGTGTGTGTGTGTGTGTGTGTGTGTGTGTGTGTGTGTGTGTGTGTGTGTGTGTGTGTGTGTGTGTGTGTGTGTGTGTGTGTGTGTACAAGTGTGTGTGTGTGTGTACAAGTGTGTGTGTGTGTGTGTACAAGTGTGTGTGTGTGTGTGTGTGTGTGTGTGCCTCTTAACATATACTGTGTCGCTGCTTCCAACAATTTTACACCTACAAACAAAAATATATAAATACATTATCGTCATCACCTCACGACCTACATTAAACACAGTGGTGGTGGTGGTGGTGAAAGTATATGCACGATAAACAACATTTGCAACACGTTTCCTTGATCAGATTTTGCCATAAATCTGCCCCGGGCTCCGTTATTGCTCCTTAAGTCGTACCGGGCAATTGTAAACGTCTCATAGTGGGGGAATTTGTGCCGGTTTGTCTTATAAGTGGTATTGGCCGCTACAAACTGCCTCAACTTAGTGGTGTTTTGGCTATTGGCCAGGGTTAAGTGGCGGTGCTGAAGCTGTAAGTGGCTGGTGGTCCCTACTGCACCTGTACTCACCTGCCGTCACCTGTACCATAGCTACTGAATGTTAAATTACCTAACTTGAATTTTTTTTTAACCCGATTCACCTGTGTTTTGAACCACTGAACCTAACCTAACCTAACCTATTACTGATACTAAACTCATTTACCTATCGTTACCTGTATTGAATTACTACTGACTCCATCCTACCTGTGACACACTACCGAGATGATCTGTTTCACACACACACACACACACACACACACACACACACACACACACACACACACACATTTTCAATATATCTACCAACTACTTAAACTATCAACTTATCAGATTTTTATTATAATATTTCAAAAGAGTTTCGATTATGTATTTTCACAGATTTATATAGCTTAAAGTCAAAGGAGATTTGGGATAATATTTTGAAACTATCTCAGTCAGTTGCCTCAGATTTTGGGACACTATTACTAAAATAAGATTAAAGTTCCCTCAGATTTTGGATACTATTATATCTTTTGAGAATTACCTCAGATTTTAGACGATACTTCAACACATTTTGTAAGTTACGTCAAATTTTGAACAATATTACGAAATCTTTGTGAATAACCTCAGATTTTAGATAATACTGCAATACGTTTTTTTTTAAGCTTCGTCAGATTTTGAACACCAATGAGAATTTGTTTTGAGTTGTTTCAGAATTCGGACAATAATGGATCTCGTGGTAGCATTTACACATTCACGAAGATCAATATTATTCCATTATATATCAGTCACGTCTGTGTTGACATTTAAAGGTCATTTTTGAGCAAGGCTTGAGTCAATAGCTTCTGAAAAGTGAAAGAAAAGTGATGAAAATGATGAAATAACACAATATTATCTTCCTATTTCTCTTTCCTCCGCCTTTCATTCTTCTCTCTCTCTCTCTCTCTCTCTCTCTCTCTACACACACACACACACACTCAGGGGTTCCAAAGGCAGCATCGAACAACCAAAGACGCCCGAATCTCTCTCTCTCTCTCTCTCTCTCTCTCTCTCTCTCTCACACACACACACTAAAAGGGTTCCATAACAGTATCGAACCCTACCCCGACCCCCCCCCCCCATTAGAAGGCTCAGAAGACTCACCTCTGACTCTAGGAAATTAATATCATTTACCGAAGCAATTTGTGGCGGGGAGCTGTGCGTGATTCCCTTCTGCTGGCCGCATTACTCCTGTCACTAACTCACCCAAGTGGACCCGTAAAGATTAGCAAATCCGTGTGATTAGGGGTAGTGGGGGGTAGTGGTAGTGGGGTGGTGGTAGTGGAGGTGGTGGTGGTAGTGGAGGTGGTGGTGGTAGTGGAGGTGGTGGTGGTAGTGGAGGTGGTGGTAGAAGAGTGGTGGTAGTGGAGGTGGTGGTAGTGGGGGTGGTGGTAGTGGGGGTGGTGGTAGTGGGGTAGTGGTAGTGGGGAGGTGGTGGTAGAAGAGTGGTGGTAGTGGAGTGGTGGTAGTGGGGGTGGTGGTAGTGGGGGTGGTGGTAGTGGAGGTGGAGAGTTGTGGGAGAGGTAGTGGTAGTGGGAGAGGTAGTGGAGGTGGTGGTAGTGGAGGTGGAGAGTTGTGGGGGAGGTAGTGGTAGTGGGGGAGGTAGTGGTAGTGAGGTGGTGGTAGTGGGGGGTAGTGGTAGTGGGGGTGGTGGTAGTGGAGGTGGAGAGTTGTGGGAGAGGTAGTGGTAGTGGGGGAGGTAGTGGAGGTGGTGGTGGTAGTGGAGGTGGTGGTAGTGGAGGTGGAGAGTTGTGGGGGAGGTAGTGGTAGTGAGGTGGTGGTAGTGGGGGTGGTAGTGGTACTGGTGGAGGAAAAGGAAGATAGAGGTGTATGAAGGAAGGAAGGAAGGAAGGAAGGAAGGAAGGAGGAAGGTAGAGAGGTAAGTGGTGAAGGTGGTAAGGGGGGATAAGAAGAAAGGAAAAGAGAAGTGATTGCAGGAGGGAGGAGAGAAGGAGGAAAGGGATGAGTGGGAAAGGGAGGAAGAGGCAAAGATGGGAAGAATAAAATGGAAAAGAGAGAGAGAGAGAGAGAGTAAACACACACACAATCCTCTTACTACCTAACCCCCATCCCTACACCTAACCCTCCCCCATCCCTCGCTAATCCCCTCCTATCCCTCATCTAATCCCCTTCCCTTACCTAACCCACCTCCACCCTCCCCTTAACTCCCCATCCCTTCTCTAATCCCCTTCCTCCCTTCAACCTCCTGCCTCTCCCTTCCCTCAACCCCCCACCCCTCCCCCTCCCCCTCCCCTTCACCACCAACAACCCTCAGTCACCAATCTACTAGGCCCCAAAACTCATCATTATTTTTCTTTCCCTAATTGGTCGAAATTGGCGAATTTGCTCTGCTTCTACCCTCACCCCCCCTACCCCATTCCCTTACCTTCCCTTATCCCCTCCCTTACCCCTCATCCTCATCACTCCCACCCCCCTCCCCCCTCCAGACACAAAAATTGGCCCACGTCCGCCCCAAAATACGACACCTGGGAGCGTGTAATTACCCCTTTAGGCACTAGTTCGGCGTCGCCCTGGCACAGATTAGGCGGAAAATTGCTGCGGAATATTTATCTGGGGATGAAGGGACATTTGGGGTCATTCTTTGACCCTGATGACGCTGGTCCTCTGATGATGACCGTCCTGTTTACTTTGAGAGAGTGAGGGAGGAGGAGGAGGAGTGGGAGAGAGAAAGACAGGGATAAAGTGAGAGGAAGACATGAGACAAAAAGAATGAGGATGTAGGAAAACTTAACACACACACACACACACACACACACACACACACACACACACACACACACACACACACATCACAGGAAGAAGGAAAACAAATCCCTCACCATTGTCAATAAAAGAAAAATTTGTACTGTAATTGTTTCTCTTACGTGAGTGTCTTTAGTTAATTCAGAGGGATTTATTCTATTCCCCAGAGATTTATTTCATTAACTATAGAGGGGATTAGTTCTGTTGATGTGGGGATTTATTCTATTAATATCGTGTAGAGGATTATGCAGGGGATTTATCATTTTAATAATATAGGGATTTGTTTTTTTTTAATAACCTACCGTACGGATTTATTTCAATATATTGGAATTTATTCACTAAACCCAATAGGAATGAAATCAACTATTTATTCCCTCAATTCTACACAGACAGATAATTTCAGATAATTTATTCACACTTAATACAAAAAATAAACCCAAGACAAAACAAGAAAAAATAAAACAAACTCCTCAAAATATAAACCAATGTGAAATATAAAACTCCTTCAAATAATATACAAACCCTGTCTAAATTTATTCCCCCCCCCCCCCACACAAAAAAATACACCGAAAGGAAAAGTTAAAATTCACGACATCAAATCAGTATTGTTTACATACATACCTCACTACTACAACAAGAACATGATATACAACGCACTCGTTATCTTTACCCAGTAATGTCTAATTAAACCCAAAGTGATATTCTTAAACTTAGAGTCGGGTAAGATTTAGAGGTTTCTTATAACAGGTGAGTCTGAAACCGGAGCTGTTTATTTGCCCGAAGGTAATTACAGGTAAGAGTCACCTGAGTTGAGAGTTATATATATACCTGTGTGTTGTAGGTTATGGTTTGGTAACTGTGAGGACATGATATTGAGGAGTGGTTGTTGGGGTTGTTGTTGTTATTATTATTATTATTATTATTATATTCTCTGTTGAGTTACAGCCTATATAAAGCAGAGCCATCAATATAATGCTTCCACACACACACACACACACACACACACACACACACACACACACACACACACACACACACACACAATAGACTTCATCACCCGGGTCCAAGGACTTTACCTGTCAATCCATCAATCACCAGATCCACCAATCACTGTTTCACAATCACCATCCACATCAAGGCTAATTCGCTATACCTGAACCACGTGATTGACACCTGGTTGACGGATGCTGCTGGGGATGTGGTCGCCTCCCGGGCCACAAAACTCACACTGACACTGACGACGAAAACGCTGCAGTAAAGGTCACACGTGAAGGTTATCGACGATCCCCCCCCCCCCCCGGTCACCTATCTTCCTCCACCGTCTTCAGGTTACTACCAATCTAAAACCTCACATTTAGCTTAATTTAATCTAACTTAATCTATTCTAACTTTTTTTAACCTAACCTTTATATATTTCTCAATTTAATTCTCATAAAAGTGTTTGTATTATTATGATGATGACGATGATGATGATGATGATGATGAATTTTATTACTATTATTATTAATAAGTAGTAGTAGAAGTAGTAGTAGTAGTACCCCTGATATCGGACCCCTCCTCCACCCTCTGGAAGAAGCTATGAGCGTCAATTTAATTCCTAAATTAGTGAAACATCTTCACTTAACCCCAGCAGAAAGATCACTCCTTGCACTACCACCGAGACTGGGAGGAATGGGCTTGACCAATCCAGAGGAGATTGCTGCCACCGAACATCAAAACTCAGTTAAGCTCACGGCAGCCCTCACAGACCACATAATAGCTCAGAGTGCAACAGGTTAGGTGGATACCATTGAAGTAAACAATATTCGACGGTCCATTACGACAGAACGACAGCACGGCCAAAGTGATAAGTTGCAGCAACTGATGCTGTAAGTACCAGAGAATTTGAAAAAAAAGTAGCTATAGCGCAGGAGGTGGGCGCCTCGAACTGGTTAACTACGTTACCAATAAGGGCAAATGGTTTCAGTTTCAATAAACAAGAATTTACAGATGTCACTGCTCTAAGGTACGGTAGGCCAGTAGGTAGAAGGTTTTCCCTCCCAATGCGTGTGTGGCTCTTCCTATAGCGTCGATCACGCCATGGTGTGCAAGAAAGGGGGCTTCATATGCATGAGGCATGGCGAAGTAAGGGATCGCACAGCAAATATGTTGAAGGAAATCTGTCGTAATGTCAGGGTAGAATCGACCCTCTTCCCATTGGACGGTGAGAATTTCCAACATAGGACCTCAAACACATCCAACGAAGGATTTTGGACGCAGGGACAGCGAGCCTTCTTCGACATAAGGATTTTTTATCCCATGGCCGCATGTCACAGTAACTTAGCTCTCGATGCTGCACACAGGAGGAACGAGAATGACAAGATAAGGGCATACGGGGAGAGAATTCAGAACGTTGATCAAGGCAGCTTCACTTCTCTAGTGTTCACATCCTCTGGTGGGATGGGACCAAGTGCAAGATATTTCTACGCCAGACTCGCGGAGGTGATATCCGAACAGAAGCAGCAGCCCAGAAGTTGTGTTCCAGCCTGGATGAGATGTCGACTGTCCTTCTCTCTCCTTAGGTCTGCTTCGCTCTACCTCAGGGAACGAGCGCATTGGCCCCCAAAGCCGACAACAGTTGAAGAAATTGACTATGAGGCTGCCGACTTTTTCAATAAACCGTTAATTAATATTAATATTATTATTATTATTATTATTATTATTATTATTATTATTATTATTATTAGATCTGTGGCTCAACTAACTCAACACATCCAGGGTAGCTACTTATGTATTAGGATATTTAATTTTTAGGTAATAAAATGGCGGCGAAGGTGGGCTATTGGGGGGAGGCTGGAGGCCACGTTTTCATCATAGTATAGCTAGTACTATAGTAGTATCAGTATCATCACTATCACCACATCACTATCATCACTATCACCACCAAATACACACATCACCATCATCAAATACAAAAAAACATCAACACTTTATAATCAACAATAAAAAATATAAAAATGTCACTTATTTTCTCACCAGAGTCAAGACCTTTTCCGAGACCTATTGAGCAGCGTCATCTTGGATTTATTCTCTCGTATGTATGTGAGACCCCACGACAGACAGACCTACAGGCGATCCAACGAGAGGCGGTGTGTTGAATAATGAGTTGACACCATATACCACCAGCTGGAGGTTAGGTTAGGTTAGGTTAGGTTAAGTAAAGGTTCGATTAAGTGAGGGTGTGTCGTGGTTGGGTTGGGTTGGGTTGGGTTAGGTTAGGTTGGGTTAGGTTAGGTTGGGTTAGGTTAGGCTGTAGTTACGTAAGGTGAAGTTTATGTTAAGTGTGGTTGAGGTTAGGTTAGGTTAGGTTAGGTTAGGTTAGGTTAGGTTAGGTTAGGTTAGTAAGATATGTTAAGACATATTATTTCTGACTTGTCATCCCACCGCCACAAACTTCACTCCTAAATAAGAGAAACATTACTAGAGTTTCCACATATTGGGAGAAACACTACTAAAGAGAGAGAGAGAGAGAGAGAGAGAGAGAGAGAGAGAGAGAGAGAGAGAGAGAGAGAGAGAGAGAGAGAGAGAGAGAGAGAGAGAGAGAGAGAGGTAAAAGTAGACTGCTCTGCTTACAAACCTTTATATAAACACACACACACACTTTAAATTCAACATTCTTAATGGAGCTTTACATTACACGTTATCACACCCAATAAAATGCCTAATGGAAACTTCATATTAAAACGAAACTTATTACTTGTTAAATACGAGTTATGCAGCTGACAATTACAGGGGCTAACTATTTTACGTTTGTTGAAAGGTAATTAGGATTATTTATTATATTTTAAATGTATGGTAACACACACACACACACACACACACACACACACACACACACACACAGTTGTATATATGAAACATAAATTCCTCGAATTGCATATACCTCTGTACTGTGTATGCATCAGGGACTATGAATACACGCACATGACTGCACACTGATGTATATAAATGTGCACATTGAAACCACACACACACGCGCGCACACGCGAAAGTTTCCTTTTTGACTGAGCTTATGCTGATATTGCAGAGGCCATAGATTCCCAGCAATTTGGCAATATGAAAACTTCCTCCACCACTCACTGTCTTGTCAGCTTTCTCGACTACATATACCACCATCTGGAAAAACGGAAAACCTCTGTGGCTGTCGCCTTCATTGACTTTACCAAAGCATTTGACCAAGTCGTCCACAATTTAATCATCAACAAAGCTAGCGACCTCGGGTTTCGAGGAAGTCTTATACCATGGCTTACAGACTTCCTCAGTAACCGACGCCAAGCTGTACGCTTCCGATGGGTTGTCTCCAATAAAGTCACTCACCTGTGGCGTCCCCCAAGGCACCAAGATGGGACCACTCTGCTTCTTTATGCTTATCAATGATGCCCTAAGAGACACCCCTGCTCGCTGGAAATATGTCGACGACTCCACCATTGGGATCAGTGTCAACAACTCGGTTCCTGACTATACCGCCCTCCAGGATTTATTGAACAGTCTCCAAAACTGGGCCACCAACAACCACATCACTATCAACCATACCAAGGCCATGGTTATGCAATCAATCTCTCCTCCGACCTTGTCCCACCTCCCTCCATTACTTTGGGCCCCAACACACTCCAGGTTGTTGACTCCACTAAGCTCTTCGGCGTCACTATAAATAACAAACTAAATTGGAAAGCACACGTCAGTACAGTTGTCAAATTCTCCAGTTTCCGTCTCCACCTCCTCCGCCGACTCTAGTCCCTCGGAGTTCCTGCGCCCGAGCTCCTCAGTGTTTACTCAACATTTATAATTCCCAAGCTCACCCATGCCTCCCTTACCTGGTCTTCCTCCCTAAATGCCGCACAACGTAAACACCTAGAAAAAGTGCAAAAGAGGGCACGCAAGATTATTCTCTACCCTTCCTACTCCACATATCAAGACGCGCTTAACATACTGACCCTCTCGACTTTCTCTGACCATCACCACGACCTCATCTGCAAATTTGGTGAGAAGCTTCTGCACCATCCTCGACACCGGCTCCTACTACCACCCGAGATCCCTCGTCTGCGTATTGCTGCTCGACACCACAAACCCATCCAGCCCATACGAGTACGCACTGATCTCTACAAGAACAGCCCAGTCCCAACCATTGTAAAAATTATCAACATCTCGTAATCAACCAGTGTATTCTCTCCCAGTCAATCTCAATTTTACCTTTTGCACTGTCACTATGTTGAAATGCCCTGTAGTATAACTTTCTCTCATATTTGTATCACTTATGTTACTTGTATATTATTATTCAATCAAGTGACTCATTCCCCAATTATGTAACTGTATATTTTCACCCTTCCGTTAATTAATATTTATTATTATTATTATTACAGACACACACACACACTCCCTTCCTTCCCCCACACACACCCCCACCCCCTCCCTCCCTCCCTTCCCCCAAACACACCCCCACCCATCTCCCTCCCTTCCTCCACCCCCCACCCCCCCCTTACACAGATACAGTTTAACTTAGGTCAGCCATGGACTTATTTCTTCATACATAATTAAGTTGTAATCAAATTAACTTGAGCTAAGCCACTGGACAAAACTCCCTCTCATAATATTTACAACCAGAACCCCCCAACCTAATGTAATCTTAATAATGGGGTAAAGGTCTGAATGAGAGCTCAATGGGGGGGGGGGGGGGGGTCAATGGCAAATGCAACGAGTAAATAGATGAGATTAGATAGATAATTAATAGAGTTTAGATTGGATTGGATAGATAGATAGATAGATAGATAGATAGATAGATAGATAGATAGATAGAAAAAAAGATAAACAGACAGACAGACATTCATAAACAGACACAGACAGACAGATAGCCAGACATATAAATAGATAGACAGACACACAGACAGATAGATATATATAGACAATACTCAGTAAAATCGCCATACAAGTTTCCACTGGTTCAGCCTGTTTAGTATATGGCTAATGTAGGTATATTCAATATGCATAGACAGTGCAGGTATACATACATACATACATACATACATACACAATGGTGGGATTTTAACAGTCCAGTGAAATGTTCAAATAATTGCATATTGAGAGAGAGAGAGAGAGAGAGAGAGAGAGAGAGTCATACCTATTTACCTACCTACCTAAGTGGAACCCAGGAAATACACACACACACACACACACACACACACACACACACACCCTCACTAACCTGCTAAAAATCAACGTTAAGTCAACCCTAATTTGTGACTTCGTTAACCTGCGTGGACGTGCTAATTAGTGAGTCTAGGACAGGTAAGAGGTGATATTTCTCGTGGTAATGATTTAGTAGTTTGTGAAGTAGTTAGCGAGCCACGAGACAGGGATATTAAGTCATCAAGAGCCATGGAGTTCGCTGGGTAAAAAAAAAAAGGGAATTAAAGTTAAAGGGAAAAAAGAAAAAAGTCAAAGGGAATAAAAGAAAAAAATAAGAAAAATGTAACGTGATATGATTTTGAATGTGTGGCTTTGTAGATAAGTTCAGCTAATTGTCATACCACACACACACACACACACACACACACACACACACACACACACACACACACACACACACACACACACTAATAATGCCTTTATTTTATCTTTCTTGTCTTTCTTCTTGGTTCATAATTCTTTATTTATTTACTTTCTTTTACTCTCTCTCTCTGTATACTGGTGAGATGGAGGGGAGGTGAGGCGGGAGGGTAGAGGAATGAGAGAGTGAAAGAGGGAGGGAAGGGAGGGAGGCAGGAGGTTATGGCTAGTTTGTGGTTAGGGCGGTCTCACAGCAAAGGGGAGAGAGAGAGAGAGAGAGAGAGAGAGAGAGAGAGAGAGAGAGAGAGAGAGAGAGAGAGAGAGAGAGAGAGAGAGAGGGGTAGATGAGGATAACTGAGAATAAGGGTACCGTGCAATAACTGGAACACTAAGGGAAACAAGTGATAGTTATGTTGTTCCTCATGGGGTCACAAGTCATTATACCACAAAGACATTTAGAAGGAATACTCTACTCCATGCACAGGGAAGGGAGCTGAGAACTATTCTTAAAAGGTCCTTCATTTATTAACAACGTCATTAAGATGAACAGTTACACTTTGAAAACAATAAACCTATTTTTCTGGCTAGTTAAACAGGGGTCACATGAATCGCAATATATTTCGTGAAATAGTTAAAATCTTAAGTGTACTTAGAAAAATATCTCGCTATGCTGAAGACCTGTTGATCCACACACGTCTACACTTAACCAACTCTAACGAGACTCACTCTGTCTCTGAAAATAGAGCTGGACATACTGTAAGCCCCAACGACCCATGCTGACCTCCGACGAACCCATAGTGACCTATGACGAACAGATGCCAACCCTCGACGAACCCATGGTGACACCTGATAAACCCATAGTGACCCCCGAAGACCCTTTCAGGCCCCCGACGATCCCATAGTGACCACAAAGACTCTTGCCACGACCTAACAAGTGGGGACAGGAGAGTGAGTCAGCCAGGGTGCGGCTCCTCCGGGTGGCGATGGCGGGTTATCAGGGAGAGTTATGGGGGGGTGTGGCCTCTTGCTTCTCCCTCTACTCCCTTCTTCCACTCCTTTCCTTCCACTCACTCCCTACAATCGCTTAACTCCTTTCCTCCACTCCCTTTACTCCCTCCTTCCACTACTTTCCTCCAATAAATTCTTCCACTCCATTCTTCCCACTTATTCTTTCTCCTTCCTCCTCTCTCTCCTTTCACTCCTCTTTCCCTCTTTCCAATTACCTTTTCCCTCCTTCCACCTCTCCCTCCCTCCCACTCATCCTCCCTCTCCCTCCTTCTCTCCTACCCTACGTGAATCTCTCCTTCCTTCCCTCTCTCTCCCCCTCCTCCCTCTCTCCCTCTCTCCCTCTCTCCTCCCACACAGTATCTCACTTGGCACGAGCTGAAGGAACTCCCAGAAGTTCCTATGATAAATTTTTCATCCAAATGGAAATACAAGTTAGGTTAGGTTAAATTGTACTAGGTTAGGTTAGGTCAGGTTAGGTTAGGTTGTACTAAGTCAGGTTAGGTTAAATTGTACTAGGTTAGGTTAGGTTAGGTTAGGTTAGGTTAGGTTGTACTAGGTTAGGTTAGGTTAGGTTAGGTTAGGTCAGGTTAGGTTAGGTTGTACTAGGTTAGGTTAGGTTAGGTTGTACTAGGTTAGGTTAGGTACTAGGTTAGGTTAGGTTGTACTAGGTTAGGTTAGGTTAGGTTGTACTAGGTTAGGTTAGGTTAGGTTTGTACTAGGTTAGGTTAGGTTAGGTTAGGTTAGGTTAGGTGGTGTGTTATTCACTGGGGGTCGAACAGTTATATGTTAGAGTGTTGAGGACGTTCTTTAATTAACGAGGTTGATTAAGGTGATATAATAGAACTTTTGTTATGAAGAACACGACATAGAGAGAGAGAGAGAGAGAGAGAGAGAGAGAGAGAGAGAGAGAGAGAGAGAGAGAGAGAGAGAGAGAGAGAGAGAGAGATGAAAAGAAGAAGGCAGGAAAAAGAGATAAGAGATAAAGAGAGAGAGAGGAAGTGGAGTCTCACCATAATAAGGGAACAGTTGCCTCCACTTGGACCTCAATTATCCAGTCACGGAAGTTTTTTGCTCTCTCTCTCTCTCTCTCTCTCTCTCTCTCTCTCTCTCTCTCTCTCTCTTTCTCTCTTTATTTCTTCTTCTTCATCTCTCTCTCGTTCCTCTTTTTAACTTCTCCTTTTCTCTCCCTCTCCTTCTTCTTTTGTCAATCTCTCTTCTTCATCTTATATCTCTCTCTCCCTTTCCTCTCTCTCTCTCTCTCTCTCTCTCTCTCTCTCTCTCTCTCTCTCTCTCTCAATAAACCATAATTAAACAATTACATTCACTAATCTTAACATTTCCATATTTTAAAATAACCAATTAATTATATTTCTTTCTTTTTTTACATAATTATTCTATTTTTTTTAATTAGATAACCAAATGGCGTCACATAATTCAACGTATTTAATCATATTTTTCCCCCTCACTATATAAATTAAAATGACATTACATATTAGTTAGTTCTTCGTTTAATTAATTATCTATTAAATGATATAAAAAAGAAGAAATTTGCTGTATATATTCCTGTAAGTATTTTTTTTTTCCTATTTGAGAGAAAAATAGCATGAAAAAAATAGCGATAAATATTTGGATTATATATATATTTATTTATTTATTTATTTTAGCAAAGTAAAAAAAAATATATATATACCAATAAACACCAAAATATATCACTACATATCTTGACAAATTTATTTCAGCAAAGTAGAATTTTTTTTTTTTTTTATAATATACTTTTAAAATTTCCATCTTTTTCCAATTAGACTAAAAATAATAGTAATCATTTTCCATTAGCAAGAGACTAGTAGCGCTCCTAAATTCGTTATATGCGATAAACGTCATCAAGGGCCGTAGCATATAACGAACCCGACACGGTGCTATATAAAATTACCCTGTATGCTAATTACCCTCGACCAATTAGGGCCAGGACGATCTCATTGCTCAATTATCTATAGCAATTAGCTGCTCCATTGATAACTATTTTTAAATTGCAATGATGCTTACCAGAGGGCGTTAGTGAGTTATTGGTGTTATAGGAGAGAGAGAGAGAGAGAGAGAGAGAGAGAGAGAGAGAGAGAGAGAGAGAGAGAGAGAGAGAGAGAGAGAGAGAGAATTAAATTAAAATTACCCTCACAAACACGCTCCAGACAGTAGAGGTTGTTTGTGTAAGACCTCCTCCTCCTCCTCCTCCCAGTGTCAGTCTGACCTCATATAAAAGACTAAAAGATTATGGTACAACTGAACATTAAACGGCTTAGAGAATACTTAATCTAACCTAACTTAACCTAAACCTAAACCTAACCTAACCTAACCTAACTTAACCTAACCTAAACCTAACCTAACCCTAACCTACCCTAAACCTAACCCTGGTACGCTGATGACTGACCTCCCTGGTTAAACATTTACCGGGGGAGGGAGTGTCGCATCACCTGACATAATCCCCGTCCAGGTTTAACTCTCAAAATATTAGCTCGTCCGCCCAGGTAAGTGATGGCGACAGAGACAAGAAGAGTCACTGGCTCGTCCCCTATAGTCTGGGCACTGGTGATCTGTATACAGCCTGTTCCTCCTCCTACTCCTCCTCCTCCTCCTCCTACTCCTCCTCCTCCTACTCCTCCTACCCCTCTTCCTCCTCCTACTCCTCCTCCGGCATATTACACCCTCATTCACACATACTACTGTAAGCTAACTTGGTCACAGCTGGCAAGAAACAGCTCACTAAGACCTCAGCCACTGTGTGTGTGTGTGTGTGTGTGGGTGTGTGTGTGTGTGTGTGTGTGTGTGTGTTCAAATGACCTACTGTTCATTACGTGACTGAGATTATACGTAATATAATACCTTGACTTCTTGAGGGAATTGAAACCCTTTGAAAAACTTTTGACCCTATTTTGAAAGTTTATATGGGCTCTAAAAGAATTTGTTTATGTTCTTTTGAGGGAACTTTTCAATCCTCTTTTGAATGTTTTTCGTGAATTTTTGAAACTTTTGAACGTATAATGTAAAGTTTTAAAGACTATTATGGAAGTTCTGAAACTGATGATAAGTTCTGAAACCATCTGAAGAATTTTTTAAGTTTTTTTGAAAATTAATTAGGATTTGGGGAACTTTTATAACTAATGAAAAGTTTTAAAAGCTTGGAAGGTCTATCTGGCACTTAAGAAGAACTTACTTTTATTTTTATTTACAGTTTTCAAGCTCGTGTGTGTGTGTGTGTGTGTGTGTGTGTGTGTGTGTGTGTGTGTGTGTGTGTGTGTGTGTGTGTGTGTGTGTGTGTAAATAAGCACGAGCATAAATCTCGTACAATGTTGCATTAGCGTAGTTATCAATAATTTTTCCTGAGTGAGTGAGTGTGGTAGGTAGTGTAGGTCGATAAGTACAGAGGGAGAACGGGAGGTAGGTAGGTAGACAGATAAAGAGGGAGAGAGATATAACGAGGTAGGGAGGTAGATGAGGGAGGTGAAAAGCGTATCTTAGCACTGTTCTGCCCCGACCAGGAGAGAGAGAGTGAGAGAGAGACAAAGAGAGAGAGAGAGAAAGGGGAAATATTAAGGTTCTCCCAATGAGGTGGTCTAGGTTGATTAAATCCCAGGCCAGTACTCCATAAAGGCAGGACCAGGGAGGGCCCCCCCCACTTCATTACTTAATGGCATCTGCGTTACCAAGTGTTATTGAATTATTTCCCCTTGGCCCTATGTTTCATTAGTAACCCTTTCGTATGTTGCTAAGGTTGTTTTATGCGTTACCAAGGTCGTTTATGCGTTACCAAGGTTACTTAAGCATTACCAAGTGTTATAAACTTACTTCCCGTGGCCCCATGTTCCAGAAAGTTCACTGTGCGTTACCAAGTACTGTGTAGTTACGTCATTGTCCGCTGTTACATCATCAATTTCCCCTCCGTTGTTAAGTTCTCCATGCGTTACCGAGTATTTTAGGGTTATTTCCTTTGTTCCATGTTTTAACAGTCTTATGTGATGCTAAGTTCCCCCCACGTGTTGGCAAGTTCCCCCCACGTGTTGGCAAGTTCCCCCCACGTGTTGGCAAGATTTCCTCCACGCATTGGCAAGTTTCCCTACAATTTGATATGTTTGTCCTACGCATTGACAAAATTCCCCCACGCGTTGGCAAGATTCCCCCACGCATTGACAAGATTCCCCCACGCATTGACAAGATTCCCCCACGCATTGACAAGATTCCCCCACGCGTTGGCAAATTTCCCCCACGCATTGGCAAGTTCTCCCCCCCCCCCCCCCCTCCTTCCCTCTCCACGCGTTAAAATACGTTTATAAAATGACTTCACTCTCCACTGTTCTATCATATCATCGCTATGTCGTATGTTTCATTGGAGTTTCACTTGTGTTCATTCAAGATTATTATTTTTTAATTCCTATGGTGTTAGTTTTCGTTCACTTAATTTAAAAACCAAAAAAAAAATGCTAGAAGAAAATGTATACTAAGACAATATTTTTACAAGAAATTTAATACATTACAGTAGAGAAATGTGGTGTTGGAAGCTATCTTGTGGTGGTAATGGTGCCCAGTGCTTGGTGCTTGGTACTGTACGTGGTGCTTAGTACGTGGTGGTAATGGTGCTCAGTGCTTGGTGCTTAGTACTGTACGTGGTGCTTAGTACGTGGTGGTAATGGTGATCAGTGGTTGGTGCTTGGTACTGTACGTGGTGCTTAGTACGTGGTGGTAATGGTGCTCGGTGCTTGGTGCTTGGTACTGTACGTGGAGCTTAGTACGTAGTGGTAATGGTGCTCAGTGCTTGGTGCTTGGTACTGTACGTGGTGCTTAGTACGTGGTGGTAATGGTGCTCAGTGGTTGGTGCTTGGTACTGTACGTGGTGCTTAGTACGTGGTGGTAATGGTGCTTAGTGGTTGGTGCTTGGTACTGTACGTGGTGCTTAGTACGTGGTGGTAATGGTGATCAGTGGTTGGTGCTTGGTACTGTACGTGGGGCTTAGTACGTGGTGGTAATGGTGCCCAGTGCTTGGTACTTGGTACTGTACGTGGTGCTTAGTACGTGGTGGTAATGGTGCTCAGTGGTTGGTGCTTGGTACTGTACGTGGTGCTTAGTACGTGGTGGTAATGGTGCTTAGTGCTTGATACTGTACGTGGTGCTTAGTACGTGGTGGTAATGGTGCTCAGTGTTTGGTGCTTGGTACTGTACGTGGTGCTTAGTACGTGGTGGTAATGGTGCTCAGTGGTTGGTGCTTAGTACTGTACGTGGTGCTTAGTACGTAGTGGTAATGGTGCTTAGTGCTTGGTACTGTACGTGGTGCTTAGTACGTGGTGGTAATGGTGCTTAGTGCTTGGTACTGTACGTGGTGCTTAGTACGTGGTGGTGAAAGGTGCTCGGTGCTTGATCTTTGGCACGTAACGATTAAAACAAATGCTTGGTGCTTAACGTAGATAACACCAACACCAACACCAACACCAACACCAACACTCACCAGAGACCACGGCGTTCTCCACCACCACCACAGGCTGTTGTTTCCCTTCGTAGTTCGGTTCAACCACGTGTATGTACCGCCGCCTAGAGTAATCACGTCTTCTGGCAGCTCCCCACGCCCAGGACCCTGCAGCAGGCGGTATAAGAGCGTCAGGCAAGCTGGTGAATGATGAATGACTGTCCGATACTTTCAAAAGGTCAATGTTATCACAGTAACCTTAACCATCTACCCTGAAGGAGGCGGCACGGGGGGGGGGGGGGGGTCATTGGTGTCGCCTCCTGCCACCCAACCAGTTACCCAGCCAGTCAGACCAGTCAGTCAGCCAGTCTAGGAGGTGAGGTTGGATGCGATTGTTTACAGGGGAGTATCAGGATGGTGAAGGAAGAGGGTCAGGATGGTGAAGGAAGAGGGTCAGGATGGTGAAGGAAGAGAATCAGGATGGTGAAGGAAGGAGATCAGGACAATCAGAATAATGAAAGAAGACATTACTATCATAAGAGATTCGTAAACATCAGACACTCAGACATTCAGACACTCAGGACGGCAAAATAAGACTGACACTCAGACACGCAGACGGCAATATAAGAGACACTCAGACACTCAGGACGTCAAAATAAGACAGACACTCAGACACTGAGACGGCAAAATACGACAGACACTGAGACGGCAATATAAGACAGGCACTCAGACACTCAGACGGCAAAATAAGACAGGCACTCAGACACTCAGACGGCAAAATAAGACAGGCACTCAGACACTCAGACGGTAATATAAGAGACACTCAGACACTCAGGACGGCAAAATAAGACAGACACTCAGACACTCAGACGGCAAAATAAAACAGACACCGAGACACTCAGGCGGCAATATAAGACAGGCACTCAGACACTCAGACGGCAAAATAAAACAGGCACTCAGACACTCAGACGGCAATATAAGACAGGCACTCAGACACTCAGACGGCAAAATAAAACAGGCACTCAGACACTCAGACGGCAAAATACGACATCATTACTGACACCTGCCATTCCAAGATCCAATGTTCTCACCTGAGGAAGAAAATGAGAGTAAGGAGGGGGGAGGGGGGTGGGGGGAGGTGTGTCATGTTACATAGGTGGAGGAGCTTTACCTGTCGTCAAGGAGGGGGTGTAGGTGTGGTGGGGGTGTGGTGGGGGTGTAGGTGTGGTGGGGATGGAGGCGTGTTGTGGGGTGTAGGTGTGGTGGTGGAGTGTTGTGAGGGTGTAGGTGTGGTGGGGTGTTGTGAGGGTGTAAGTGTAGTGAGGCTGTTGTGAAGGCCGTCTTGAGGGTGTGTGCACAGTAGAGTGTGTGGGGAGAGGGCGTGTGTAGTGTGTGTATAGAATGTATGTATGTGTGTGTGTGTGTGTGTGTGTGCGTGTGTGTGTGTGTGTGTGTGTGTGTGTGTGTCTAGTCTCCAGTGTTGCCGGCGAGAAACTTGGGTCACAACTGTGTGTACTCAGAGTGACTTAATCATCTCGGCTCTGTTGTCAGGTGTGTGTGTGTGTGTGTGTGTGTGTGTGTGTGTGTGTGTGTGTGTGTGTGTGTGTGTGTGTGTGTGTGTGTGGACAGCTAAGACACCCATTCACAGCTAAGACACCCCTTCACAGCTAAGACACCCACTCACAGTTAAGACACCCCTTCACAGCTAAGACACCCCTTCACAGCTAAGACACCCACTCACAGCTAAGACACCCCTTCACAGCTAAGACACCCCTTCACAGATAAGACACCTATTCACAGCTAAGACACCCCTTCACAGCAAAGACACCCACTCACAGCTAAGACACCCACTCACAGCTAAGACACCCACTCACAGCTAAGACACCCACTCACAGCTAAGACACCCATTCACATCTCCATTGTTCACCCCCATAATATAGTTTCAATTTTCTTAACAGTGCCGTGACTGGAGGCAATAATTAAGCCAATAACAAGTAATGGCAACTTGCAGTGTTAACTATGTGCGGCCATCACGCGAGTCCTGCATTAGTATACTTTATGTTGCCATCCTCAATAAGTGATGCCAGACATTAGCTGACCTTCCCCCGGGGGTTAAGAACAGCTGGGTAAAATAGGATATAGGATAATACGCAAGAAATACGCAACGGATATGGAGGTACGGAAAGACGCAATAGAAATGATCATTGGATTGTTTGTACGCGTGTCTGTCTGTCTGTCTGTCTGTCTGTCGAAGCATGCATAAACAATTCAGTATAACTCATGTATCGCGGTAGATAGAGCCCTCACGTGCACTAGCTACGGACACGACCCACAACACCCGGGTCACGAATCAGAAAGGTCAAAGGTCAAAGGTCGCGGTCATGGTTCAGGAAGGTCAAAGGTCACGGTTATGGTTCAGGAAGGTCAAAGGTCACGGTCCAGGAAGATCAAGGTCATGGCTTAGGAAGGTCAAAGCTCACGGCTCAGGAAGGTCAAAGGTCATAGCCATGGCTCAGGGAGGTCAAAGGTCATGGTCATTGTTCAAGAAGGTCAAAGGTCATGGCTCAGGAAGGTTAAAGGTTTAATGTGGTTATGTTAGGTTAAGCGAATTACTGAACTAATATTAACTTGAATTCCTTTGTAACCTAACGAGTCTATTGAGTACTGTTAACAGGAAACGGATCTCGTGCACCGTTAACAGGACTCCAGTTTGTAATTAGTGAGGATACGGTAACAGGACATAACAGAAGTATAACAGGGACTGTTGTATACTGTTAACAGGACCTCCAGCGTGTAATTATTCCGGGTAACAGAATGGCGTGAGAAGGATGGTCAGTGCAGCGTGGTTCTATCTGTAATGAATGGCTGGGAGGCACCACTAGTTCCGGGTGCCACAGCTGCTGACTCTACTATGAATGACCAGAGAGAGAGAGAGAGAGAGAGAGAGAGAGAGAGAGAGAGAGAGAGAGAGAGAGAGAGAGAGAGCAAACAGACAGACAGACAGACATAATATCATAACAAAATATCATACAACAAAACATAAGACAACGTAACAGAACATACTTTAACCTAACCTAACCTAACCAAACCTAACCTATCCTAACCTAACCAAACCTAACCTATCCTAACCTAACCAAACCTAACCTATCCTAACCTAACTTAACCTAACCTATCCTATCCTAACCTAACCTAACCTAACCTAACCTAACCTAACTTAACCTAACCTATCCCATCCTATCCTAACCTAACCTAACCTAACCAAACCTAACCTATCCTAACCTAACCTAACTTAACCTAACCTATCCCATCCTATCCTAACCTAACCTAACTTAACTTAACCTAACCTAACCCAACCCCTTGATAACAATGACTTAACCCCTTTAGTACGATGACTTAACCCCTTTAGTGAGTACAATAACTTAACCCCTTCAATACGATAAAGATTACCGACAAACACATGAACCGGAAATACTAACACGACCTTAATTACAAGTACAACACATTAATGACAAAGAGGTGTAATAATAAGCATATCTATCAATTGTAATTAACGCGTAAATTAATGAGACATAAATTAGTATATCAATAATTGGTGTATTAATAACAGGAGTACAACAGCAGCACGAACAAGTAATTAATGACAAACACTTTAATAATGATAAGAGTATGAAGAATTATTACTAGCAATGTTATTAGTCTTTATCTAACTAAACTACTGTTTCTCCATTATCCCTCTTAACTGTGTGTGTGTGTGTGTGTGTGATTTATGTCTCACTCTCACTTCTTCTTACACTTAATTTATGTCTTAAGCTCAACATTATGTCTCAAGGTAAAATTTATGTCTCGAATTTATGTCTCAAATTTATGTCTCGATTTTGTCCCCAGCTCAAATTTATGTCTTATTTTTAGGTCCCAAGCTCAAATTTATGTCTTATTTTTATGTCTCAAGCTCAAATTTGTCTCGAATTTATGTCTCAAATTTACGTCTCGATTTTGTCCCCAGCTCAAATTTATGTCTCAAGCTCAAATTTATGTCTTATATTTATGTCTCAAGCTCACAGTAATATCTGACAGTCAATTTATCTAAAACTTGTCGGGCCACATAAACTGTTCCAATTCATTTAATTAAGTGGAGATATTTTTAATTAATATACATATGAAAGAATAATGTACATATTTACTAACCTAAACAGAGCTGATATATACTGTACATGTGTGACTTGGATACATAGTGATAATATGTGTCCTGGATACATATATGTGTGACCTGGATACATAGTGATAATATGTGTCCTGGATACATATATGTGTGACCTGGATACATAGTGATAATATATGTCCTGGATACATATATATAGACAATTAATATACTGTTTGTTTTAGTAGTCAATTTCTTTTATATTTATGGAATTCTTATAAAAATTTATATATTCAGTAGTGTGTGTGTGCGTGTGTGTGTGTGTGTGTGTGTGTGTGTGTGTGTGTGTGTGTGATGTGTGTGTGTGTGTGTGTGTGTGTGTGTGTGTGTGTGTGGTAAATTAATTTTGAGTATGATAATAATGTTAGCTCGGATGTGACGTTTTTGTAGAGATGTCAGTGTAGGATTATGGTGACAGACAGGCAGACAGACAGACGGACGGACAGAAACACAGACAGACAGACAGACAGGTAGACAGACAAATAACAAATAGGTACAGAGAGAGACAGATTGACAGATATATAGATCACATAGATTAAAAAAAATAGGGACACACACACACACACACACACACACACACACACACACACACACACACACACAGAAGCATCATAGAGAGAAAAAAACACAATAAAACACCAAAACAATGGTAAATACACCCAATATACACTCGCACACCCCCTGAAATACACCCCACCCCCTAAACTACACCAATACCCCCTGAAATACACCCTTACCTCCTGAAAAACATCCCCCCACCCCCTGAAACACACACCCTTCCTCCATGAAATACAACTTTCTTCCCCTTCCCTCCCTCCCTTCCATCCCTCCCTCCTTCTCTCCTTCCCTCCTTCCATCCCTCCCTCCCTCCCTCCCTCCCGGAAATCTTGTTAGCCCTCCACGACGTCAAAACATTTGGAGGCGATTTTGGGAAGGTAACGATACGTGTGGGTGAGACGCCACGACACGCGATCGCTACCCATTAAAATTTTCCTTTACCCAAACTTTCAACACGAAACTTACAACGTGCCAAAAAAAATTGTGTTATTACTTTTTTGGGGGTGATGTGGGGGTGGGGAAAAGGAGGGGGGGAGGGGAGAGGAAGGGGGGGAGAGAGGGGAATGAGGGGAGAGAGGTAGGGAGAGGGGTGGGTCAGAGGTAAGAGGAGGGGAGAGGAAGGAGGGGAATGAAGGGGGTGGGGAGAGGAATGAAGGCGTGGTGGAATGGGAGAGAAGGGAGGGGAGAGGAGGGGAAGAGGAATGATGGGGGAGGAGAGAGAGAGAGAGAGAGAGAGAGAGAGAGAGAGAGAGAGAGAGAGAGAGAGAGAGAGAGAGAGAGAGAGAGAGAGAGAGAGAGGAGAAAGGGAGGTGAAAGAGGAGGAGGAAGCGAGTGGTGGATTAGGAGAGAAGAAAAGAGAAGGGGAGAGGAGGGGTGGGAAGAGCGGGGGGGGGGGGGGGTAGGGAGAGGGGATGAGAGGGGTGGGAGGAGGTTGAAAGTTACACGTTGTTGTAGTGAGTGTCAAGTGGGGTGGGGTGAGGCATGTTGGCGTGGGGTGAGGCAGGTTGGCGTGGGGTGAGGCATGTTGGCGTGGGGTGGGGCAGGTTGGCGTGGGGTGGGGCATGTTGGCGTGGAGGTCAAATAGGTTGGCGTGGGGGTCAAACAAGTTGGCGTGGAGGTCACACAGGTTGGTGTGGGGGTGAGATATGTTGGCGTGGGGTCGTTAGCACTCGCACTAAACTACCGTGCAGTAGTTACCGGTAATTGCTTCCTATAAACACTTGTTCCAGCCACAGTTAACGAGTTTCATATTCATTCTCCTTGTTAAGAGAGAGAGAGAGAGAGAGAGAGAGAGAGAGAGAGAGAGAGAGAGAGAGAGAAAGGATAAGTATATATTGATAAGGAGAGGAGATGGAGAAAGAGAGAGTGAGAGAATAAAGACTGACAGACAGACAGACAGACAGACAGGCAAACAGACAGACAGACAGACAGACCACAAGAACTAAATCAAATCCCTTAACCCAATTCTCTGATCATCGACAGTACAAGACGCCGGGAGTGATGACCAAATCCACAGGTTGATTAAAATTAATCTCTAAAACACTTGCTAATCCGCAGCTAATCCTAAT
Source organism: Homarus gammarus (assembly GCA_958450375.1). Classification (NCBI taxonomy): domain Eukaryota; kingdom Metazoa; phylum Arthropoda; class Malacostraca; order Decapoda; family Nephropidae; genus Homarus; species Homarus gammarus. The sequence goes on along the minus strand of CAUDMG010003561.1, from coordinate 205,886 downwards.
CCCTGCCAATCCCAAGAGTACCTGTGAGTAATTAATGACTCGATAATGGCGTCCAGTACAGGTCGTGGATAATAGTAACTGTGTAAATGGAGTATGGATAGTGCAGTTGGGAGTGGGCTCAGCGACCTCACAGTGAGCTCGGGAGCCTATAGTTGAGCTTAGGATCTCACAGTAAGCTCGGGAACTCAGAAGTGGTGTTCGGGAACTAAGAAGTGGTGCTCGGGAACTCAGAAGTGGTGCTCGGGAATTCACAGTGGTGTTCGGGAACTCAAGAGTGGTGCTCGGGAACTCAGAAGTGGTGCTCGAGAATTCACAGTGGTGTTCGGAAACTCAAGAGTGGTGCTTGGGAACTCACAGTGAGCACCGGAACTCAGAGTGAGATCGAGTGGCCAGTGGGTAGAGAGACTCATTGTGTATGAATGGGTAAAGTTTGTTATTGTGATGTGAGAGAAGCGGAGTGGGCCGGGAGATGGCCTCTCTCTCTCTCTCTCTCTCTCTCTCTCTCTCTCTCTCTCTCTCTCTCTCTCCTCTCTCTCTTTCTCCTCTCTCTCTTTCTCCTCTCTCTCTTTCTCCTCTCTCTCTCTCTTCAGGACGTACAAGGGAAAACATACACTTCAAATGGCGCTCGTCTCAATACCACTCACAGCATCTCTCTCTCTCTCTCTCTCTCTCTCTCTCTCTCTCTCTCTTTCCCCCTCCTCTCTCTCCAGGGAACAAGAGAAGGCAACATTTCTACGCTTACATGTTGCTGTCTCTCTTTATTCCGTGTTCCCTGTCTCTTTTCTTTATCGTTAATTCCTCTTGTGTTTTGTTCATTCGTTAACCCCCCCTCCTCCTCCCCCCTGCCCCCTCAATGGTTTCTCTTTCTCTTCTTCCTTAAGTGTCTCTCTCTCTCTCTCTCTCTCTCTCACACACACCAGTAGTACAGAACCTCTCTCTCTCTCTCTCACCACCGCAGTACCAGTTACCCACCCTATACCTCAGTGGGTGGAAGTATATTAATTCACTCTGTTTACTGTTTTCAATATGGAACTCCTGCGTAAAAAGCTGAATGCAATTTCATCTCACCGATATATACCTACAGTGGCTGTCTTTACAATACAATTTGTCCCAAAGTGGATCTACAACATTTTAAACTCCGCTCAGTAACCCGGAAAAGTATTGGGTGTTGTTCTTATATTCTAAATGTTTTTTTCTTCTTTTTCTTCTTCTTTTCTTTCGTATTTTTCGTTTTATTCGTGAGTTTTTTTTTATCTTTTTATTCCTTCTTCTTTTTCTTATTCTTTTCTTTCGTATTTTTCGTTTTATTCGTGAGTTTTTTATTTTTTTATTCCTCTTCACTTTTTATTCACATTTTCCTCTTCTCCTTTTTATTTGTATTCTTCTTATTCTTTTTTTAATCTTTATCCTTTATCTTCTTTTTCTTCCTGGTTTCATACAGTCAGAATCGTACGTTGAGTGGCCAACTGTTTTGATATTGTTATTCTTCTTCTGCCTCTTCCTTCCTTTCTTCTTCTTTTTCCTCCTCCTTCCTTTCTTCTTCTTCCTCTATCTCTTCCTCCTCCTCTTCTTCTTCTTCCTCTTCTTCTTCTCATTCCCTTTTTTTACACTCATCAGTACACCCTATTCATTATAACTATTTTACTGCTATTTTTACTCATTATTCTCTATCCTCCTTCCTACATTCCAATAATCACTACTACGTCATTCTCCATTCTCCCTATTTCCACACACACACACACACACACACACACACACACACACACATAGAACATAAGAACATAAGAACATAAGAATGGAGGAAACTGCAGCGGGCCTATTGGCCCATACTGGGCAGTCCCGTTTACACCCAACCCCTATTGCTCATATGAGCATCCAACCTATGTTTGAAGCAATTCAGCGTATTCGAGTTAATGATGATATTTGGTAACTTGTTCCATTCATCCACTACTCTGTTTCCAAACCAGTGTTTACCTATTTCACGCCTAAATCTAAATTTGTCCAATTTAAAACCATTGTTACGAGTTCGCTCCTGGTTGGATAATTTGAGTACCTTTGTAATGTCCCCTTTGTTTAGCCCTGCCTTCCATTTATACACCTCTATCAGGTCGCCCCTCGCTCTACGTCTCTCAAGGGAGTGCAAATTAAGATGCTTTAACCTGTCTCTATACTCAAGGTTCCTGATACCCGGGATTAGTCTTGTCATTCTCCTCTGGATTCTTTCCAAGGATTCTATATCCATTCTGTAATACGGTGACCAGAACTGGACTGCGTAATCCAGGTGTGGTCTCACAAGAGCAAGATACAGTTTTAGGATGACCTCGCTAGTCTTGTAACTAACACTCCTTTGTATGAACCCAAGTACTTTATTAGCCTTGTTACGAGCAAAAACACATTGTTTACTTGGCTTAAGGTTCCTACTTATCATTACTCCTAAATCTCTCTCGCAGTCGGATTTCTCTATGGCATCGTTGTTCATCTGGTATCTGGTTTCCCTGTTTACATTCCCTATACTGAGTACTTTACATTTGTCAATGTTGAATTTCATCTGCCATTTTTCAGACCATTCGAAAAATTTGTTTAGATCCTCCTGTAGTTTTGCCGAGTCCTCGTCAGATTTGATAACACGTCCTATTTTAGTATCATCAGCAAATTTACTTATGTTGCTGTCTATGCCGATATCTATGTCGTTTATGTATATAATAAACAATAATGGTCCAAGTACTGAGCCTTGGGGAACTCCACTTGTGACGTTGCTCCAATGGGACTTAGTGCCGTTAGTGCTCACTCGCTGTTTCCTGTCCTGTAACCACGCCCTAATCCATTTAAGGATGTCATCTTTGATGCCATGAGCTTCTACCTTTCTAATTAGTCTTTCGTGGGGTACTCTGTCGAAGGCTTTGCTAAAGTCGAGATATACCACATCATAATTGTGCCCCTCGTCCACTGATTCGAAAACTGATGAAAAGAATGTTAATAGATTAGTTAGGCAAGAACGTCCGCTTGTGAAGCCATGCTGGGAATCATTGATCAATCTGTGCTTCTCCAGGTGATTTCGAATAGAGTTTGAAATGATTGCTTCCAGTAATTTGCCTACTATTGATGTTAGACTGATTGGGCGGTAGTTAGAGGATAGTGATCTATCCCCCTTCTTGAAGATCGGTATTACATTCGCTATCCTCCAGGATTCTGGTACTACACCTGTTTTTAAGGACATGTTAAACAACTTTGCTAAGGGCATACTAAGCTCTTCCTTACATTCCTTTAATACTCTGGCAAATATCTCATCGGGACCAGGTGACTTATTAGGCTTTAGTTTGTCTATTTGCTTACTAACATCGTTACTAGTCACTACTATCTCACTTAATTTGTTTTCTTCACTATCT